>SJYX01022838.1:19185-44777 GCA_006410675.1 Oreotragus oreotragus | reverse complement strand
GCCTATATGCAGGAAGCAACAGTTAGAAGTGGACATGGAACAACAGCGTGGTTCCAAATAGGAAAAGGAGTACGTCAAGGCTGTATATTGTCACCCTGCTTATTTAACTTATATGCAAAGTACATCATGAGAAATATTGGGCTGGATAAAGCACAAGCTGGAATCAAGATTGCCGCGAGAAATCTCAATAACCTCAGATATGCAGATGACACCACCCTTATGGCAGAAAGCAAAGAAGAACTAAAGAGCCTCTTGACGAAAGTGAAAGAGGAGAGTGAAAAAGTTGACTTAAAGCTCAACATTCAGAAAACAAAGATCATGGCATCTGGTCCCATCACTTAATGGGAAATAGATGGGGAAACAGTGGAAATAGTGTCAGACTTTATTTTTCTGGGCTCCAAAATCACTGCAGATGGTGACTGCAGCCATGAAATTAAAAGACACTTACTCTTTGGAAGGAAAGTTATGACCAACCTAGACAGCATATTCAAAAGCAGAGACATTACTTAGCCAGCAAAGGTCCATTTAATCAAGGTTATGGTTTTTCCAGTAGTCGTGTATGGATGTGAGAGTTGGACTATAAAGAAAGCTGAATGCTGATAAATGGATGCTTTTGAACTGTGGTGTTGGAGAAGACTCTTGAGAGTCCCTTGGACTGCATGGAGATCCAACCAGTCCATCCTAAAGGTGATCAGTCCCAAGTGTTAACTGGAAGGAGTGATGTTGAAGCTGAAACTCCAATATTTTGGCCACCTTTTGTGAAGAACTGATTCATTTGAAAAGACCCTGATGTTGGGAAGGATTGAAGGCGAGAGGAGAAGGGGACAACAGAGAATGAGACAGCTGGATGGCATTACTGACTCAATGGACATGAGTTTGAGTAAACTCTGGGATTTGGTGATGGACAAGGAGGCCTGGCGTGCTGCAGTCCATGGGGTCACAAAGAGTGGGACACAACTGAGCAACTGAACTGAACTGAATAGGTGAAAATGAAAGTGAATGTCGCTCAGTCGTGTCCAACTCCTTGCGACCCCATGGACTATATAGTGCATGGAATTATCGAGGCCAGAATACCGGAGTGGGTAGCCATTCCCTTCTGCAGGGTTATCTTCACAACCAGGGTCTGAATCCAGGTCTCCCGCATTGCAGGCAGATTCTTTACCAGCTGAGCTATCAGGGAAGCCCCTAATAGGTAAAGGTTTACATCAACAAAAAAACATCACCAGGAGAAAAATCACTGAAACAGGATAAAAGATCATGGAATTTTATAAATTTCCCAACCCAACCCGTGGTTGGTCTTGGTCTCAGCATTCTGCATTCCCAAGAATCTCCCCAATATTCATATAATCTCACTACGGTGCTCTACATCATTCTGTTCCTTTTGTAGACACAGATGCGTTTAAATCAAGTGTTCTGAGGTGAAACAGAGAGCAAAATGGCTAAATGAAATCCATTAGAAGAATTTAATTGGGTGAGGGCAGGAACTGAGAAAGTCATTGGCGAGCAGAATGGAACCATGATAACAATTGAAGTTGTCCTACTGCTGTATCATAAAGCCTCATGTCTTGCCATTAATTCAGCTGAGTTAGAATGTTAGCATTGATAACAAACACTCGATAATTATAGAAAAGGTAGGTTAGGAGAGATGGTTTCTTGAGATGCTGATATGGGAATTGAGTTCCCCTTAAGGTTTTTTCTTGTCTAACTGTTAATGTGATGCAAGGCCACTGTGTCCCCTAAGGGGTAGACCTTCCCTACAGGCACAGTTGTTTTTAGATGCTTTACAGTCTTAGCCTCAGTGAGATTTAGATATAAGGAAGAAGGAGGAGCCACCTGTGCTACCATCCCAGTTGATAAAGGAAGATACAAGGGCTCAGCCCATTCTAAATAATATTTCATCTGAACAAAATTGGAGTCTCCTGGGGTTGGTAAAATCTCAGAATGAGTGCATGTAAGTGGTGCTGCCTCACTGGGATGAGCTGTTCTATAGAAAAGCCTTTATGGAAAATGACAAAAAGGGAATCCCTAGTTTTGTGAGAGGAGAAGGAAATGGCAACCCACTCCAGTGTTCTTGCCTGAAGAATCCCAGGGACGGGGGAACCTGGTGGGCTGCCATCTATGGGGTTGCACAGAGTCGGACATGACTGAAGTGACTCAGCAGCAGTTTTGTGAGAATGTGGAGAGGAAACACAGTTCCACCCAAATTTTCTAACCTGAGTGTATAGTAGGTACAAAGAAAAGGTGTGATTAAGGTTACACTGTGCCCTAAGAGTAAACAGAAAGGGAATAGGAAATAAGTAAACACATAATCCTCTTGTAGAAAGCAATGCGATACTGGTACTTAAAATATACCAAGAATAGAGTGAGGTTCAAATATCATAGTCAAAAAAGGCAATGGGATGGAGGAATTGACAATGATGACACAGAAAGATATGTTTTTGAGTGAAAATAATAAAGCTTAGATGGAGAATATAGTCATGTAATTGGAGAGGGTATGGCCAGACATTTCAGCCCCCAGGTGCAAGAAATGTGGGACGGGACCTAATTTACTTTGTGAGAATGTTGAAGATATATTCTAGGGACAGAGAAAAAGAGGTTCAGGTTTATACATTTCAGATTCAACCTTTGTGATTCATCAACACGGGAAAAGACTAGAAATAGAATTTAAATCAAGAAGGTATTACATAAAACATATCTGTAACATTTAGATATTGATAAAACAGGGAAGACTATATGTTCCTTGGTGCTTTCATTAAAGAAGAAAGACAAGAATAGCACAATTTGAGTTTGACACTTTAGCTCTCTCCTTTCTTCGGGACTCTGTATGTTCCTAAAGTACAGGTGGGAACTGGGAAATCTAAGATGTTTTTCTATCTCATTCCAGGAATTCTTCCCTTTGTTTTGTTTCTCTCCCAAATTTCAGTTTAGTTTGGTGTTTTGAGTTGTTTAAATCTATATATGGGTATTTCTTCATCTCTCTCCTAAATGAACTACTCCTCTCCGTGTCTTCTAGAATCAGCATCCTTGATCTCTCCACGTTGTCTAAACAGGATTTGCAGAGCACAGATTCTGATGAGAATAATGTTAAAATATTGGAAAATAACCAAGATATGAGATGAGTATTGAAAAAGTCAGAAGAATACTACCACAGCTTATGACTATTTTTGCATATAATTGGTTTTCAAATACAGCTTTGCTTTGCTTGAGAGAAAATGGACTCTCTATTATTACATTTTAATCCTCATGATGGATAAATTTATACTCTTTGACACTCTTTCCTTCTCAAAGATGATTTTCTCTCACCCTTTCCCCATGAAGGGACTTGTTCAATATTTCTTCCTTCCCATTTTTTTTTCTTTCTCCCACCTTCTTATATACCTCCATGTAGACGTCTGTGTGTGACCACTGGCTTGAATGTATAATAGAATCACAAGAGCATATAGTTTGAGCCATATCACTGACATGGAAAAGGATACCTGAAGAAATAAAGACAAAAGAACAGACACTGGAAAATGTAAGTTGTCTTTATCTTTTAAGCTCCTGTGAGCTTTTCTTTAAAGAAAACACCAAGAGAGATGCCCTTAAAATGGTTTTGATTCTTTATCTTAATGTTAAGGATATTATCTTTTGGTGCCTGGAACACTGGACTCACTAAAGAATAAATGAAACCATAACACATGATTTGGCACTGCCATGATAAATATTTACACAGTTAGACTAATGTTAATGTTGTCTACTGATTTTTAGCATTTACTTGGAAGACTTAACTATGCCTACAACCCGTAATTTGTATGTTTTCAATCTTAACAATATGCAAATAAAGATATAGCTTTCCAAAATCTGGGGGGGGGGGTGCAGAGGTGAGGAACATAAGTGGAGTCTGAAGTTGATAGACTGTAGATTGAAGCAAATCATTTAAAAGCAGAAAAACAACTAATTGAAGAGCTAAAATATCATCAAAAAACTGAGGAAAAGAAGGAAGAGTGGCAATAGTGTAAATAAGATGAAACTTTACCTTTTATGATAAAGAGCCAAAAGTTTGTCTTTAATTAATAAAAACTGGCACATAGATATATAAGTATGTACCACTTTATTTAGAAGCAGAGAGATGTGAATCACTAGAAGAGGTCAAACTAAACACACAGGTGTGTAAATGTAGGGTAAGAGATCTCTGCTTTTTAGTATATGTTCTCTTGCACTCTACTATTTTAAAATTGTTTTACTCACATTCATGAAAAAATGCTGAAAATATATAAATATATCCTTGCCCCCCAAACAACCTCAAAATGTTACCTCTTTGATGTACTGCATAAATCTACCTATAGGTAAAACCTGAACTGAAAAGTCACAAGAATCTCACCCACTAGCAGATTATATTATTCCTTGAAAATAAATCATTAACAAAATCAACAATTATATTTATCATTGCTAGTCTCATCCCCAGGGAAGGCAATGGCACCCCACCCCAGTACTCTTGCCTGGAAAATCCAATGGACGGAGTAGCCTGGTGGGCTGCAGTCCATGGGGTCGCTAACAGTCGGACAGACTGAGCGACTTCACTTTCACTTTTCTCTTTCATGCATTGGAGAAGGAAATGGCAACCCACTCCAGTATTCTTGCTTGGAGAATCCCAGGGATGGGGGTGCCTGGTGGGCTGCCGTCTATGGGGTCACACAGAGTTGGACACGACTGAAGTGACTTAGCAGCAGCAGTCTCATCCCAGGTAAGTTCATTTGGCTTAATGAAATAAGTGCTCTCTTATGGAAAAAAAAAAAAAAAGTTGAGTTTCTGGACATGCAAAGCTAGGACCAGATCTTAACTTCAGTGCCCCAGCAAAGACGTAGAGACTCAGACATCTGGCCAGAGTCTAAGGATCTTTCCCTTCTCCTTCCAAATCTGAGAAATAAAGTGTAATGGTTGAGGTTGATAAAACTACACAGTAAGTTCCCTACATGTGAACCTTCAAGCTGTGAACTTTCAAAGAAGCTAATGTGCATCTGGTTCCAGCAAGGAACCGGAACTTGGGCCATCATCGTCAGGCGTGAGTGAAATTGCAGCTTGCCCTCCATCTCCTGTTGCTGATGATCCTTCAGTTCTTCATCTCCCACCTCATCTGCCTCCTCAAGCCAGTAACTCTTCTTCCTGCTCAGTTGATGCCAGCCCTTGTATGCTAGCTGTTGTACTGTACTACTACACTTTTTAAGGCACTGTATTGTAAGATTTAAAATGTTTTCTTTATTTTTTGTTTGCTTTTTTAAAATATATTATCAACCTATTGCAGTACAGTGTTATGTAGCCAATTGTGTTAGTTGGGTATCCAGGCTATGTTGAACTTAAAAATGTGTTCTTGGAAGGGAACTTGTTTGTATATAAGGGGCTTACTGTACAGGATTAAGTCCAGGTTTTGTTGCTCAGATCACATAAGACCTTCACTAGAGTATTCTTTTTGCTTTAACTTTCTCACCTGTAGTTAAGTGGTTGAAAGCAGTTTCTACCATGAGTGACTGTTGTGAGAATCAAATGCCTGATATTTAGAATGCACACAGCAAGCACCAAAGATATTATATGTTCAGTGATCACTTGTTATACAGTGAAGTTCAGGAAGTCCAGGACTGTGTGTGAGTTATTCTGTTGTCATTAGTATTAATCAAATTGAGAGATTGTAAGTGGTCGATACATGAACCTGGAATATACTAAAGAATGGGTAGGTGAGTGGATGAATAAGAAATAATGGCCTGGGGAAAAAAATTAAAGAGAAAAAAATTCATTTTGGAAAACTAGGGACATCTGCCCAAGAGAAGATGTTTTCTGCAAGCTATCTCTGAGTAAATTTCAACCTTATTTGACCTTAGTGCTTGCTCTTTGCGGGTGATGTGGATTGAGTCTTATGGCTGCTAGAAACAGGACAGAAATAACAGAATTTGTTTTACTGGGCCTGTCCAGCTGGCCAGAGATGCAACCAGTTATTTTTGGGATCATCCTTCCCATGTACCTGGTGGCAGTTATGGGCAATGCTCTGTTAATGACTGCTGCCCTCTCGGACCCCAAGCTTCAGACCCCCATGTACTTCCTGCTCAGCCAACTTTCCTTCATTGACATCTCTCTGGCAACCATCACTGTTCCCCAGATGCTGGTGCACACACTGTCTGTGAACAGAACCATCTCCTTTAACTGCTGCATGCTCCAGCTCTTCTTTTTCATGGCTGTGGGCAGCATGGAAGGCCACTTGTTGGCTGCCATGGCCTATGACCGCTATGTGGCTATCTGTGACCCCTTAAGATACTCTGCCATCATCAGCCATCACCTCTGCTTACGCATAACATTGACCTCGTGGGTGATCGTCAGCCTCAACAGCCTCCTTTATAGTGTGTTGGTCACCCGCTTAACTTTCTGTGGCAACCAGGTCACCCACTTCTTCTGTGACATCACACCCTTGCTGAAGCTCTCCTGTACCCGGCCAGTGGTCAACGAGATGTTAATATTTACTGAGGGGGTAGCCGTGGTGGTCAGCCCCTTCTTCTTTATTTTAGGTTCCTATGCCCGCATTGGTGTGGCCATAACCCACATGCACTCAGTTGCTGCCCTGCGTAAAGCCCTGTCCACCTGTAGCTCCCACATCCTGGTTGTGCTGCTCCTGTACGGCTCTGTGATCTGTGTGTACCTCCGGCCATCTTCCAGCTACGACTTGGACCAGGAGCGTCAGGTGGCCATCTTTTACACAGTCGTTACCCCTATGCTAAACCCACTGATCTACAGCCTGAGAAACCAGGAAGTGAAGGGTGCCCTGCGAAGGCTTTTCAGGAAGCTCTGTATCTCAAGCAACTTCCAACCTGGTTCCCAGGCAAACGGGGAATGGCAGCACAGCTCCTGAACCCTTTATGTAGCATCGATATTTTAACAATATTCATTCTTCCAATCCATGCCCATGAGGTTGTTCCTTTGATTTGGGTCTGCTTTCTTTCATCAATGATTTATGGTTTTACTGTACAGATTTTTCAGCTCCTTGGTTAAATTTATTCCTAAGTAGCTGGTTCTTTTTGTTGTTATTATAAATGGGATTGTTTTCTTATTTTTCTTTCCAGATAGATTGCTATTATTGTAAAGATACACATCCCTTTGAGAGATAAAGGAAGTAGCATCCATAATTACTCTGAAACAATAGAATCAAGGAGTTCTTTTGTGCAAACATAAGATCGCCAAGAAATTATTTTCCTTAAAGAAGTCAGAATGAAAGAGAGTTCAAAAGCCCAAGGGAAAATGCTAGGGCTTGTTCGAAGGTAGTATAGTGTAGGCGGTTAAGGGAGTGGATTTTGGAGGCAGAGTGAATTTATATCCCAGCTCTGTCATTACTTGCTGTGTGATTGTTTTGTGCCTGTGATAACCAGTGAGCTGGTCAGGCCCTTTTGATTCTTACTATGATTGTAAGGCACCCTCAGCAGTCCTTTGGGGAAATTTGGGGGGAGGAGATGTTTATTACTCACAGGTCCTGGAAAGCGCAAGCACATCTGGGGCCACCCAGTGAGGCTGTGGATAGAGGGAGAGCGTGTGGGCTTGGAGCTCTGCTTTTACTGGGGATGAAGATAAGGGATTCATCTTCAAGGTTCACTGTTTAATGGATGGATTTAAAACTCAACAGCGGGAACTTCAACTACAGGAAGAATAAAATCAAGTGGCCCAAACAGTTAATCTAAATCAACCAAGATCTATAAACCAAGGAGGTGGGTGTGGCTGGCAATATGTCAGGTAGCCTTTGAAATGCATGCTTCCTCAATCAAAGCTTAAGTCAGGCTCTTGCATCACAAAAAGAAAAACACAGGGTTTATTTATTTGTTTGTTTGTTTTTAATTAATTACTTAATTTATTTTACCTTACAATATTGTATTGGTTTTGCCATACACTGACTTGAATCCGCCATGAGTGTACATGTGTTCCCCATCCTGAAACTTCCTCCCACCTTCCTCCTACCTCCCTCCCATCCCATTCCTCTGGGTCATCCCAGTGCAGCAGCCCCAAGCACCCCGTATTATGCATCAAACCTGGACTGGCGGTTCATTTCACATATGATATTTACATGTTTCAATGCCATTCTCCCATATCATCCTGCCCTTGCCCTCTCCCACAGAGTCCAAAAGACTGTTCAATACATCTGTGTCTCTTTTGCTGTCTCGCATACAGGGTTATTGTTACCTTCTTTCTAAATTCCATATATATGCGTTAGTATACTGTATTGGTGTTTTTCTTTCTGGCTTACTTCACTCTGCATAATAGGCTCCAGTTTCATCCACCTCATTAGAACTGATCCAAATGTATTCTTTTTAAAGGCTGAGTAATATTCCAGTGAAACACAGGGTTTAAATGCGTATCATCTTTGGCAATTATTCAATTATTCTCTGCCTCAGCTATCCATTTATAAACAGAGGAATAGTATGTATAATTAAGGTTTAGGGTTCATAAGGATTTGGTGAGTACAATATATGTAAAATACCATAACAATGACCAATGCAAATTAACTACCACAGATGGGTTTTCTATCATTATTATTATTACTTATTATTAATAGCATACACATGAAGAAATGATGGGAGAAAAGGGCAAAGAATGGCTAGATAAGGGTTTGCATATCTGTATGTATCCAAAGACTTGATGAAATGAAAGGCCAGAAATTAATCTGCCTCATTCTTTTTATCGACTACACAGCAATTCATAGTATATGTGTTGAATTAGTTTGGATTTCCTTCAAAGTCCTAAATAAGAAACAATCCTAAACCTCAGTGGCTTATAACAATAGGCTTTTATTTCCCAGTCAAAAGTCTGGAGGCTAAAGGGCCAAACATGCTTTAGACCCCAGATCAAGTTCAGGTCTGTTCAATATTTCTTATTCTGAGATCCAAGCTAAGCAGCCCTAACTACACAGGGTGAGCTTTTCTTCTCACGATGAAAGCCAGAGCTCAAGAGGGCAAACCAAATCTTCTAAACCCATTCAAAGCTCTTTATCTGAAGCAGCATTTTTTATTCTTGTTCATAAAATGTGAGCTAAAGCAAGTCCAAAGTCAAAGGGATGGAAATGTGTATTCTGTTCTCAGTGAAGCCATGGCAAGGATATGAAGGGAAGGAAGAACAGATAGATACTATCTAACTACTAAACATGATAGTGTTACTATTAGTTGCTCAGTCATGTCTGACTCTTTGCCACCCCAGGGGCTGTAACCCACCAGGTTCCTCTGTCCATGGAATTCTCCAGACAAGAATACTGGAGTGGGTAGCTATTCCCTTCTCCAGGGGATCTTCCCAAACGAGAGATTGAACCCAGGTCCCGTGCATTACAGGCAAATTCTTTACCATCTGGGTCATGAGGAAAGCCCCAATATTTGTTGGAAGAACTGATGCTGAAGCTGGAGCTCCAATACTTTGGACACCTGATGTGAAGAGCCAGCTCATTGGAAAAGACCCTGATGCTGTGAAAGACTGAGGGCAGGAGGAGAAGCAGGTGACAGAGAATGGGATGGTTGGATGGCATCACTGACTCAGTGGACAAGAATTTGAGCAAACTCTGGGTAATAGTGAAGGACAGGGAAGCCTGGCTTGCTACAGTCCATGGGGTTGCAAAAAGTCGGACACAACTTACCAACTGAACAGCAACACTGGACATGACGAACCAAAAATTCCGTTAGTATGCATGGAGATTGTTTCTAATTTTTTGTTGTCATAGACAATAATATACTGAACCTAAAATATAAGTGTGTATTTACACATAAAATATGTTTATTCATTACAAATGCTTATTCTGTGTGATAAACTCCTAGAAGAGGAAGATATCTAAATACAAAATTTTTGATGGAATTGCCCAATTCTCTCCAGTTCTTCAAAAATATTGTTTAATTTACTCTCTTGGCCATTTCTTCACCTTAAGAAAATTCTTCCCATGGGAGCTGGGGGGATTCTTAGAAGAGTCTAGAGTGCTAAGAAGTGAGGCTAATCCATGGGTAAGGAATGAAGATTAGTAACAAAACTAAACACAGAGAAGGAGGAAGGTGGGGCTGGGAGGCAGGAGATGGAATTCAGAAAATTTTTTTTTTGGTATTTAAGATACTTACTGGAAAATGTTAGTTAACTAACCACAAGTTGGCTTTATCTTTTCTTATCATTTTATAAGTGCCATGGCTCTCAAAATCACTGCAGATAGTTACTGCAGCCATGAAATTAAAAGATGCATGCTCCTTAGAAGAAAAGTTATGACCAACCTAGACAGCATATTAAAAAACAGAAACATTGCTCTGCCAACAAAGGTCCATAATTTAATTAAAGCTATGGTTTTACCGGTAGTCATGTACGGATGTGAAAGTTGGACTATACAGAAAGCTGAGGGCTGAAGAATTGATGCTTGTGAACTGTGGTTTTGGAGAAGACTCTTGAGAGTCCCTTGGACAGTAAGGAGATCCAACCAATCCATCCTAAAGGGAATCAGTCCTGGGTGTTCATTGGAAGCACTGATGTTGAAGCTGAAGCTCGAAAATTTTGACCACCTGATGCGAAGGAGTGACTCATTGGAAAAGACTGATGCTGGGAAAGATTGAAAGCAGGAGGAGAAGGGGACGATAGAGGATGAGATGATTGGATGGCATCTCTGACTTGATGGACATGACTTTGAGCAAGCTCCGGGAGTTGGCGATGGACAGGGAAACCTGATGTGTTACAGTCCATGGGGTCACAAAGAGCCAGGGATGGCTGAGTGACTGAACTGAAATGATGGCTCCCATTACCTTGGAAGATTTATTATCCTGGTGCAAAGACTAAGGCAGTATAGCTTCTTAAACCCATTTCAATGGTGCAAATTTTGACCAAGACTTATATATATATATAGAGAGAGAGATTTTAAAAAAAAAAATAAGAAACCCTTATTCTAGCTAATTGCACAAAAATTATTACAATTTTATTTCCTTCTTCACTTTGTGCCTATAAAAATCCATATTATATAACAGAAACTTTATCTAGACAGATGGGCCAAATTGACTTGTACTTGTGACATCTGCTTCATGTCCTGGGAGGCCACTTTTCCTTTTCCTTTTGATCCTATACCCACAAAACTGAAGAATCAACATTACTGTTGGCCATACCATGCATCATGTGGGATCTTAATTCCCCAACCAGGGATTGAACTCTGGCCCCCTGCCTTGGGAGCATGGAGTCTTAACCACTGGCCCACCTGGGAAGCCCAAGAATCAACATATTGGTAGACATCTTGGCTTGTGGACCTGTTCCCCATGTCCAGCATTGATTGGTCAGTGAACACATCGTTCTTATTCAGTTGCTAAGTCATGTCTGACTCTTTGAAATCCCACGGACTGCAGCACACCAGGCTTCCCTGTCCTTCACTATCTCCCAGAGTTTGCGCAGACTCATGTCCATTGAGTCAGTGGTGCCATCCAATCATCTTATCCTCTGTCACCCCCTTCTCCTCCTGCCTTCAATCTTTCTCAGCATCAGAGTCTTTTCCAATGAGTTGATCTTCTCATCAGGTGGCCAAAGTGTCAGAATTTCAGCTTCAGCCTCAGTCCTTCCAGTGAATATTCAGGACTAATTTCCTTTAGGATTGACAGGCTTGATCTCCTTGTAGTCCAAGGGACTCTCAAGAGTCTTCTCCAACACCACAATTTGAAAGCATCAATTTTTCAGCACTCAGCCTTCTTTATAGTCCACCTCTCACATCTATATATGGCTACTGGAAAAATCATAACTTTGACTAAATGGACCTGTGTCAGCAAAGTGATGTCTCTGCGTTTTAATATGCTGTCTAGGTTTGTCATAGCTTTCCTTCCGAGGAACAAGCATTTTTAATTTCATGGCTGCAGTCACCATCTGCAGTGACTTTGGAGCCCAAGAAAATAAAATCTGTCAGTGTTTCCACTGTTTCCCCATCTATTTGGCATGAAGGGATGGGACCCAATGCCATGATCTTTGTTTTTTGAATGTTGAGGTTTAAGCCAACCTTTTCACTTTCCTCTTTCACTTTCATAAAGAGTCTCTTTATTTCTTCTTCACTTTCTGCCTTTAGAGTGGTATCATCAGCCTTGTGGCAAAGGGCTTTTCATAACTCAGTGAAGCTATTAATCATGTCATGTAGGGTCACCCAAGATGGACAGGTCATAGTGGAGAATTCTGACAATATGTGGTCCACTGGAGAAGGGAATGGCAAACCACTCCAATATTCTTGCCTCAAGAACCCCATGATCCATGAAGCAACCCCTTCATGGATCACAGCAAATACATAGTGATAGACTAATTCCACATTTCAACTATAGAAAAGATTAGGAGAATCCTGAGACAGAAAGAAGTTAAGTAATCCCAGAATAATGCAGCTCATCAAGGTTAAGGAAGTGCAAGTTGGAGAGCTGTGACAGGTGATCAATTCTGAAGCAACTGTAACTCCTAGCCCTATAGTGGACATTTGTCATTACGTCCCTCTTCCCGTTCCAGAGGAGTTCCCCCATTTCCTTTGTCTTGGTGGGAGACAGAACCTCCCTTATTTTTATGGAAAATAAAAGTAGCAGTATTGTTTTTCCAGTTCCCTTGGGAATTAGAGCTTAGGTGAGTGACCAAGACTTGGCCAATCAGACACACCACTTTATTTTGAATCTAGAGGTGTTGATGCAGAGAATAAGAAGTGAGTGCTCTTTCTGGAGGTGATCACATCTGTTTTTCAGGCCTCTAAGAGCTATGCCCAGTGACTATTTCTGGTAATGTTGGTGGGGATGCAAGTGGCATGGAACAGAGTTTGGTAGCTACAGTGGTGACCTCATCATACAAGTTCTGGGACATGATTTTGACTATGGTTCTGCCTGTGTGACCTTTCTTATTCTTGTCCATTTTGCTGAACCTGTTGGCTTAGTCTTCTTGGAAATTCATGAGTTTCACGTATGCTTTCAATGAACTTGTTTCCTCCATGAATAACCAGAATTAGTTTCTGTTGCCTGCATCTAAGAACTCGGAAAGTTACAATCCTGGTGTTAGATATCAGGCCCACAGAACACCATCAGCTGTAATTAAAACCATGTCACTGATTTATACTAAATACTTAGCTCCATGTACTTTGGGTTTAAGAAATATTTCTAGGCAATATCCAACGAGAAAACTGTGATACATACCTAGTATTTCTGGGAAGTTCTAAAGGAAACAGATATTTGAGAGACAAATATCTTTCATAGATACAGCTTGAGATCATAGATAAAACTTGAAACTGTGTTTTGGGGTTTTATCTAAATGAAGAAGTCCAGATCCTGTTCATCCATTTCCTGAAGGCTCCCTTAACATCCTTGTTCCTTAGGCTATAAATGAAGGGGTTCAACATGGGGGTCACTACTGTGTACATGACCGTCAGGATACGACCCCCGGCCACTGAATAGCTGGTAAGGGGCCGGAAGTAGACCCATGTGAGGGTCCCATAGAATGTAGCCACCACAGTGAGGTGGGAGCCACAGGTGGAAAAGGCTCTCCTCTTGCCTTTGGCTGAGGGGCTCTGGAGGACTGCTGAGATGATGCAGGCGTAGGAGGCCGTGATGACAGCCAGAGCCCCACTGACGACAAAGACTCCTTCCGTGTGGATCATCAAGGTGTTGAGGTGGGTGCTGGAGCAGGAGATCTTCATCAGAGGGTAGAGGTCACAGAAGAAGTGGGGAATCCTGTTATCTGCACAGAAGATCAGTCTGCCCATGAGAAAGGTGTGCAGCAGGGCATGAAGATGGGAGAGGGTGTGGCACATGACCACCAAGTGTGAACACAGCTTCCTGTTCAGAATCATACAGTAGCGGAAAGGGTGGCAGATGGCAATGTATCTGTCATAGGCCATCACAGCCAGGAGGAAGTTCTCCATGGCTGCAAAGCAAATGAAGAAATAAGTCTGTGTTAAGCAACCCATGTAGGAAATGGCCTTGGTAGAAGAGAAAATGTTTTGCAGCATTTTGGGGACTGTGGTAGAGGTGAAGCAGATGTCTGCCAAGGCCAAGTTGCTAAGAAAGACATACATGGGAGTTTGGAGGCGTGGAGCAGAGATAATCAGGATGATGATGACAGAGTTGCCAGAAATGTTGATGGTATACATCAGCAGAAAAAGAAGACAGAGCGGGATCTGCTCTTCCTGGTGGGTAGAAATGCCCAAGAGAACAAAATGGGACACACTGGTCCAGGTGGTATTGTCCATCTATTACCATTAAACAAACAGGATTATTATTATTTTTAATTGATATGTAATTGATATATAAATTTTCATTAGTTTCAGGTGTACAACATAGTGATTCAGTAAGTGCATGCATTAGAAAATGATCACCACAATAATTATCCATACTCATACATAGTTACAAAATTTGTTTTTTCTTATGATGAGGGCTTTTAAGATTTATTCTCTTAGCAACTCTCAAATATGCAATATGAAGTAATTTTTTTAAACTGTAGTCACCAAGCTGTATATTACATGCCTATTAATTATTTATTTTATTAACTGGAAGTTTGAGCCTTTGAATCCCTTTCACCCATCTTGTCCATCCCCTCACTCCCCTGCTTCCAATCTTTTCTCTATGAACTTGTTTTTTCTTTAATCCCATGTATAAGTGAGACCATAGAGAATCTGTCTTTCTCTGACTGTTTCACTTATCATAATACCTTCAAGCTTCATTCATGTTGTTGCAAATGGCAGGATTTCTTTCTTTTTTATGGCTGCATAGTATTCCACTGTGTATGCGTTTATGCCCTCTTTATCCATTTACCCAATGATGGACACCAAGTTGTTTCCATGTCTTGGCAACTGCAAATAATGTTTCAATGAACCTGGAAGCTGCATATATCTTTTAGAATTAGAGTTTTTGTCTTCTTTGGATAAATATCCAGAAGTGGAATTGCTGGATGATATAGTATTTTTAATTTTTAAAGGCGCCTACATACTATTTTCCAAAAAGAATTATTTTTATAGACCTGGATATCTGAGCAGTCTGTTTAGTTACTTTTAGTTTTGTGCTCCTACACATGGGATAACTTGGTATTGATAACAGGATCAAGTGTTTAACTATTTTCCAAAATAATGAGATATGGATTTTTCATTATCAGTAGCAGCATCACTATCATCATAGATAACATTTATAGAGCACTTACTTTGAATCAAGGACTTTGCTACATTATCATATTTGATTCTTACAATAACCCCATAAGGCAAATATTATTATTATTATCATATTAATTATTATTCCAGTTTTACAAACTAGAAAATGGAGGCATAGA
This sequence comes from Oreotragus oreotragus, assembly GCA_006410675.1. Taxonomy (NCBI): domain Eukaryota; kingdom Metazoa; phylum Chordata; class Mammalia; order Artiodactyla; family Bovidae; genus Oreotragus; species Oreotragus oreotragus. The sequence goes on along the minus strand of SJYX01022838.1, from coordinate 29,513 downwards.
ATGTTTAAACTCATAAAGGGCAAAATCAGAACTTAAAGTCATATTTGTCTGACTCCAGAGTGTGCTAGTGACAAAATATAATACGACTTCCCAAATTAAAACTAAGACATCTGATTCATGGCAATAAAAATTGTTAATGGGCTACATAACCTTGTTAAAAGAGATTTCAAAGGGAATTGGGTTATGTATTGTCTATTTCAGGTAATGCATACCCTTGGCAGTATACACAAACTTCTCAGAGTACACAGACATGGTTTTAGGAGAATCAATTTCTAGATTCCCAACTTATTCTCTTTACTAAAATCATTTTGTCTTCAATATGTCACCTCATGCATTATCCTGTCTCTCACTTGCCAAATAAAAGACTTACCTTCATCCATCACAAATCATATTAGATGTATTGACTCAGGAAATAAAGACTTCAAATAAGTTAAATGAAGCAATAGTCAGCAATATTAAGAAAATGAATGGCTTTTTGGACCAGATCGCAAGTCTATTTGGAGAACAGGGAGCTTCCAGTTCTTTGCTCTCAAAAAAATAAAAAAAGGAGAGATATTGAAGGAGACCTAATCTATTTGTAAGCACACCATTTAAAATAATTTTTGTTAGTATGTGACACTAACTTCTGTCATATTACTTGTACAGCGTTTAGTCCTCTGGAATCTCAAAGAACAAGTCTATTATTCTTTGACACAAAAAGTCCTTAAGAAATCTAAACGTGAGTTAACAGAGGAAGCACTGCACGGTGGGATTTAAAGCCCAGATACTGGACTAGAACCTGGCTCTTCCATTTAATTGTTTTATGACCTGGAGGAATTTGCTTACCCTCTATGAGCCAACTCTTCTCATCTGTAAAATGGGGGGAATGGTAATAGCACATTACTCATAAAGTTGTTCTGAGGATTAAATGATACTTTCTGGTCCTTGGCAAGTGTTCAGTAAATGGTGACAATTATTCTGATCAATTTTTCAGACGTGTTCTGTGTCGAGTTAATGGATTTTTCTAGGAGGACAGTGCGCTGCCAACTGGGCCCCTCTACCTAAACCTACTCTACTTTGTCACTGTCTTTGTTTTTTGCTTTTAAAAAAATATTCATTTATTTATTTGACTATGCCAGGTCTTGGCTGTGGCATGTAGGATATAGTTTCCTGACCAGGGAGAACCTGGGTCCCCTGCATTTGAACTGGAGGGTCTAGCCACTGGATCACCAGGGAAGTCTCTTATCACTATCTTTAAAGTGTGGTTTCTAGAACTGAGCAAAATTCTATGAGTCTGGATTCTCATCACAGAGTAAACATAATGACTTGGTCTGGCCCTCATTCACAGCTTTTTGGGTGGAGATCAAAGTCGGCAGTCTGTGTCCAAGCTAGCTGTGTCTATGGCTAGCCCAAGAACTTTTAAGCTTCACAATTCAGTTGTTGGGAGGAAAAGTGCAAGGAGTTAAGAGCTGCCTGGTGGAAGGCACTTTCACATGCTTTATCACATGTAACATATAGTAATCCCGACATACTTCTAGCCACACCAGTTATTTACTATCCTCATCTCACAGATGAGTAAACCAAGGCTTCAGTTCAGTTCAGTTCAGTCGCTCAGTCATGTCCGACTGTGTGACCCCATGAATCGCAGCATGCCAGGCCTCCCTGTCCATCACCAACTCCCAGAGTTCACTCAGATTCATGTCTATCAAGTCTGTGGTGCCATCCAGCCATCTCATCCTCTGTCATCCCCTTCTCCTCCTGGCCCCAATCCCTCCCAGCATCAGAGTCTTTTCCAATGAGTCAACTCTTCGCATGAGGTGGCCAAAGTACTGGAGTTTCAGCTTTAGCATCAGTCCTTCCAAAGAAATCCCAGGGCTGATCTCCTTCAGAATGGACTGGTTGGATCTCCTTGAAGTCCAAGGGACTCTCAAGAGTCTTCTCCAACACCACAGTTCAAAAGCATCAATTCTTTGGCGCTCAGCCTTCTTCACAGTCCAACCCTCACATCCATACATGACCACAGGAAAAACCATAGCCTTGACTAGACGGACCTTAGTCGGCAAAGTAATGTCTCTGCTTTTACATGTGCTATCTAGGTTGGTCATAACTTTTCTTCCAAGGCTTAGAGAGGTATAAAAATTTGCTCAGCATCAGTCAGTGTTAAGTGGTTCAACTGGACTTCATACTTGTGTCTGGACACCTTGAGTGTTTATATGTGTAAGGCNGCCTTGACTAGACGGATCTTAGTCGGCAAAGTAATGTCTCTGCTTTTGAATATACTATCTAGGTTGGTCATAACTTTCCTTCCAAGGAGCAAGCGTCTTCTAATTTCATGACTGCAGTCACCATCTGCAGTGATTTTGGAGCCCCCAAAATAAAGTCTGACTAGTCTTTGCCATTCTATTGTTTTCCTCTATTTCTCTGCACTGGTCATTGAGGGAGTCTTTCTTAGCTCTCCTTGCTATTCTTTGGAAGTCTGCATTCAAATGGGTATATCTCTCCTTTTCTCCTTTGCCTTAGCTTCTCTTCTTTTCTCAGCTATTTGTAAGGCCTCCTCAGACAATCATTTGCCTTTTTGTCTTTCTTTTTGTTGGAGATGGTCTTGATGATTGCCTACTGTACAATGTCACAAACCTCCATCCATAGTTCTTCAGGCACTCTGTATGTCAGATCTAATCCCTTGAATCTGTTTGTCACTTCCACTGTATTTAGGTCATACCTGAATGGTCTAGTGGTTTTCCTTATTTTCTTCAATTTAAGTCTGAATTTTGCAATAAAGAGTTCGTGATCTGAGCCACAGTCAGCTCCCAGTCTTGTTTTTGCTGACTGTATAGAGCTTCTCCATCTTTGATTGCAAAGAATAGAATCAATCTGATTTTGGTATTGACCATCTGGTGATGTCCATGTGTAGAGTCTTTCTTTGTGTTGTTGGAAGAGGGTGTTTGCTATAACCTGTGTGTCCTCTTTGCAAAACTCTATTAGCCTTTGCCCTGCTTCATTCTGTACTCCAAGGCCAAACTTGCCTGTTACTCCAGGTGTTTCTTGACGTCCTACTTTTGCATTCCAGTCCCCTGTAATGAAAAGGACATCTTTTTTGGGTGTTAGTTCTAAAAAGTCTTGTAGGTCTTCATAGAACCGTTCAACTCCAGCTTCCTCAGTATTACTGTTTGGGGCATAGGCTTGGATTACTGTGATAGTGAATGGTTTGCCTTGGAAACGAACAGAGATCATTCTGTTGTTTTTGAGATTGCATCCAAGTACTGCATTTTGGATTCTTTTGTTGACTATGAGGACTACTCCATTTCTTCTAAGGAATTCTTGCCCACAGTAGTAGATATAATGGTCATCTGAGTTAAATTCACCCATTCCTGTCCACTTCAGTTCATTGATTCCTAAAATGTTGACGTTCACTCTTACCATCTTCTGTTTGACCACTTCCAATTTACCTTGATTCATGGACCTAACATTCGAAGTTAATGAATCCTCTTGTCTCCTAGATTATGCTCTCTGAATTTCAGCAAAATGAACTAAGATTTTTCAGACAAATGGATGATCCTAGGTCTAGGGCAGGAAATGCATAAAACAAATGTGGATTTGGATATACATTTTACAAAAGTCAACAAGTCCTCTTTTGACACTAGTTTATTTAGCCTTGCTAGAGGCTACAGGGCAAGAAGAATAGCATGTCAGGGGCAGGGGCTGGTATGACAGCTCATGTACAAAGGAATGAGACCAAATGAGTGGGTACAATGATGCTATAATGCACTATCTATGTATCTTTGTTAAGACTGAGATACTCACTCCTCTTGTTGGCTGCTTGCAGTTCACGTCTGAATCTTTCTTTGGGAATTGCTTTCAGTGGAGGAGCACTGCCTTGCCCAAGATTAAGCTCCAATTCAGGGAGCAGTTCTGCCTAAATTGGAGTCACCACAGTTACTGAGGCTTCCCTGATAGCTCAGTTGGTAAAGAATCTGCCTGCAATGCAGGAGACCCTGGTTTGATTCCTGGGTCAGGAAGATCCCCTGGAGAAGGGATAGGCTACCCACTCCAGCATTCTTGGGCTTCCCTTGTGGTTCAGCTGGTAAAGAATCCACCTTCAATGTGGGAGACCTGGGTTCAATCCCTGGGTTGGGAAGATCCTCTGGAGAAGGGAACGGCTACCCACCCCAGTATTCTGCCCTGGAGAATACGATGGACTGTATAGTCCACGGGGTCGCAAAGAGTTGGACACAACTGAGCAACTTTCAGTCACCAGCTACTGAGGAAGTCCAGTTGGATTGGCTGAGGTTTCCAGTTTCAATTATGTTACAGTTTAACTTGTCGCGCTGTACAGTTCTGTTACCCTCACTCCCATGAGCCCGCTCCAGTACACCTCTAGTGCATAAATTTCCATCTCATAGTCTGTTTCTTGGGGAATCTGGCCTAACTGATGGGTATGGGAGCCATCCCGGCTTATGAGTGCCATTTCCCTTATGAAACAATATGTTTTACTTCCCCTCGGGAAAATAGTTTCCAGGGGTCCTAGCAAGGGACATGCAGTTACAAGAATGCACTGCATTCAGAGAAGCTCAAACTATGGATCCCGTTTAGACATTTATAGTTAATTCACAATCCTCCAAGGCCAGGTGTAGTTTACTAATTAGAAGTCATTTTATAAGCAATGTTGCCTGGTAACATAGACGACTTCCACCTTTATTATGTTTCCAGGGGAACAGGGCTAGGAAGTTAACTCAAGGTCATTTTTCTGGAGAGAAAAAGAGTGAGTTTGTTAACCATTCACATTTAAAAATAATCACAAATATAACTGAAACCAAAGGAAAAAAATCCCAACAACCCTCACTTGGATGATACTAGGAAACTAACTTATTTTGAGACCTGGTAAATAAAGGGAGAGAATAATTTATCTAGATTTTGTTATATGAACTGTATAAGGGGAATTTTCTTTTCACAGAAGTATCCTGGCTTTTGTGAGGATCGAAGAGGGATTGAATTGTGATATCATCCATTGCAACTCCTACTGAAAAGGTGACTCTAGACAGGGGTCCCCAATCTCCAAGATCTAACACCTGATGATCAGAGGTAGAGCTGATGTAATGATAGTAGAAATAAAGTGCACAATAAATGTAATGCCCTTGAATCATCCCCAAACCATCCCCCACCCTCCTGGTCTATGGGAAAATTGTCTTCCATGAAACTGGTCCCTGGTGTCAAAAAATTTGGGGACTACTGATCTAGACAATATCACCAGGACAGCTAATAGTTCCAAAGACCATCAGACTTTGTGCACCCCCTGGATGTAAGTACACAGCACAACTTATCAGTTCAGTTCAGTTCAGTTCAGTCGCTCAGTCATGTCTTTGTGACCCCATGAATCGCAGCACGCCAGGCCTCCCTGTCCATCACCAACTCCTGGAGTTCACTCTAGATACCAAGGCACACATTTGGACCCTATCAAATACCTACTAAAGCAATGTGAGGCACGTTCTGGGGTAAATGTTTATTTTCCCCAATAAATCTGTTTTTTTTTTTAATAAATCCCCAATTTTCTGTATGACACAGGGAACCCAAAGCTGGTGCCCTGTGACAACTAGAGGGGTGGGATGGGTTTTAAGAGGGAGGAGATGTGTGTACCTATGGCTGATTCATGTTTATGAAAGGCAGAAACAATCACAATATTGTAAAGTAATTATTCTCCAATTAAAGAGATGAAATTACTAGGACAGTAACAGATATTTTATATGCATTTCGGCACACACTGCCAAATTGTCTGCCATTAGCAATTTATAAGAATGCCTGGTTTCACTCTCCTTTTCCCAGTATGGGATATTAGTAAAAGAAGAGAAGTTTAAGCTAATTTAGAAGATTTAAATAAATGATTTTTAAATTGGTGTTTCTTCTGATTTGGGGGAGGGGTGCCACGTGGCATGTGGGATCTAGTGCCCTGACCAGGGATCGAACCTGCACCCCCTGCAATGGAAGCACGAAGTTTTAACCACTGGACCGCCAGGGAAATCCTGTTCCTTCTGATTTTTAATGATTTGTATCAATTACACCATCTCTTCTGGGAAATGCCTTGTCATGCTTCTTTACCATTTAACCACTGAGTTTTATATACTTCTTATTAGTCTGTATGAGCTTGTAATAAATTACCTTAATCCTGTAATATTTTATATACTATTCTTCCAGAATTGCTTGCCACTTCATATTATAGGTTTCTTTGTTTTTTCTTTCTTTGGCCATGCCACAATGCTTGTGGGATCTCAGTTCCCCAACCAGGGGTTGAACCTGGGCCACCACAGTGAAAACGCTGAGTCCTTACCACTGGACCGCCAGGGGATTCCCAGGGTGTTTTTTTTTTAATCCGTAACTTTTATCTTGTCAAATCAGACAAACTTTCCTTTAGTAATTATTAGTATTAAAATGGGAACTTAGGAAGTTACGCTCCCATCCCTCTTTGGAATTCTAGTGTCTTCTGATCTCTCCACAGTTCCTGTTTTTAGTATCTGTGCATGGCTGGCTCTAAGTACTGCCCAGGTCTCAGCTCCACCGTAGTCTCAGGAAGGCTTTCTCCAGAGACTGAACAGAAGGCAGCCAACTCCCAACTTCCATCACATCAGCCTGTCTTCTTTTCTTAATATTTCTTTATTTGGCTGCTCCGGGTCTTAATGGTGGCACGTGAACTCTTAGCTGCAGCATGTGGGATCTAGTTCGCTGACCAGGGATGAACCCAGGCCCCTGCATTACGACTGTGGTCCAGTCTTAGCTACTGGCTGCTTCTGCTGCTGCTAAGTCACTTCAGTCGTGTCCGACTCTGTGTGACCCCATAGACGGCAGCCCAACAGGCTCCCCCATCCCTGGGATTCTCCAGGCAAGAATACTGGAGTGGGTTGCCATTTCCTTCTCCAATGCATGAAAGAAAAAAGTGAAAGTGAAGTCGCTCAGTCTGTCCGACTGTTAGCAACCCCATGGACTGCAGCCCACCAGGCTACTCCATCCATTGGATTTTCCAGGCAAGAGTACTTAGCTATTGGACCATCAGGGAAGTCCCCAGCCTGTCTTATTTTCTTAAAACCACTTACCACTCCTGATATTTATTTTTCTATTGCCCATCTAACTGCTCCTCCCACTAGACTGCAAGCAGCAGAACAGCAGTGATCTTGTCTGTCGTATCAACCAGCATCTAGAATGCCTGATACCAGGCATTACTCAAGTAGCTGAATGACACTGAACTCAAAAGCAAGTAGAATTTTGGTATAAAACAGGACATAAAAGATACAGTTTTAGCATCTCAGAAATATTTTATGTATTAAAATTAAAAGATAAATTACTTTATAGTAATGTTTCATTCAACCAGCATTATAAGGGAACTAGACAGAATTGAACTTGTCCCATAAGCTAGGGCAATGATTTGCAAGCTTTTTTTTTAAAAAAAAAAAAACAGACAATAAAACTTCTCTACCACAAAAGAACACTGAAAGAATCTGGATTCCTTGGGCAGTGTGTCATTTTATATTTTGCAAATGTATCCTTAAATTTCATTATCTGTGAAACTCGTGGTGTGCACTGCAGAGCCCAAGGGCTCCTCAGAGCGGACTCTGCAGACCTAACCTGTGTCGTCATTTCCCAGCCTTTACAGCGGAGAAGATGAGGCCTATGTAAAAGGGCTGTTTGAGGATCAGTGATAAAGCATAGATTACATAATGCATTGCCTTTTTAAAGGATTCCATTTCCTCATCTTACAAATAGCTCCTGCTCACTTCTACACTTCCCCAGGGAGACCTTAGCTCTTTATTAAACTTGATGTTCATTAACCTCGATCCTTTCTGTAAAAAACAAGAAAATGTTCTCACAAATAGATAATGTACACAGAAGCATTCTTAAAAGACTAGGACGAGGACTTCCCTGGTGGCCCACTGGTTGAGAATCTGTCTTCCAAAGCAGGGGATGCGGGTTTGATCTCTGCTGGGGGAACTAAGACCCCACATGCCACAGAGCCTGCACACTGCAGCTGCGGGAGCCCCCATGCTCCAGAGCCCGGGGCCACAACTAAGACCCTGTGCAGTTAAAAAAAAAGACTGAAGAAACACACCAGCTATGCTGTACAGCAGACGGGTGACATCATGTTCTCTTAACTTTCCTGTATTTTTGTCAAGTTTTCAACAGCAAACAAGTATTACTTTCAAACATTTTCATATTTTTATAATCAGGAAAACTTTTTTTGTAACTAAACACGTATATAAAACTAAATTTGGGGTCAATCTTCTTTCAGACATGAGCCATTAGTTAAACTTTTTTGAATGTCTACTATGTACCAGGCTGTGGGCCATGTATTTGAAGACTAAAAGAGAAAAAGAAACAGCCACATCTTTTAAGTAAACATAATATGCCATAACATGCTCAATGACAGGAAAGTCACTGTTTGGGGAGGTCAGACAGAACTTCAATGACTAGGAGAGCTGAGCTTAAAGGAGTTTGAGTCCAGAAAAATAGGAAGGAGGCAGATAAATTAACAGATGAAAGGGGAGCCTTGAAACAGCACCAGATGTTCAGGAAAATGTTAAGTAGTGCACGACTGCTAAAGCACAAGGCTGAGGAAAGAGGGCAAAAGATAGGCTGAGGTCAGCTCTGTCTGCTATAGCAGAGTCTGTTCTTTACGAAAGGCAGTGGGAAGCACAGATGGTGCAAGTACAAGAGTGACACAATCATATTTGCAGTTTTACAAAGGTCACTCCAGTCTCAGGCAACAGAGCAGAGGTTGGTAGGGCGAGTGGTAACCAAGTTACCTGAAAAATCCAGGTGAGAATAAGCAAACACCTCTCTTAGGAATTAAGACTGCTGAGAAACTGATGAACTCACAAATAAATGTGAAGATATTCCACGATCATTGATTGGAAGAATTAAAAATGTTAAAATGTCGATACTGTTCATTGCTGCTACTGCTAAGTCGCTTCAGTCGTCAGTGGAATCCCTATCAAAATCCCAATAGCATTTCTCACAGAAATAGAACAAACAATCCTCAAGTTTGTAAGGACTCATGAAAGATCTTGAATAGCCAAAACAATCTAGAGAAAGAACAAAACTGGAGGCATCACACTTCCTGATTTCAAACTATATTATAAAGCTATAGTAATCAAACAGTATAGTACTGACATTAAAAATGACACAGCTCAATGGAACAGAAGAGAGCTCAGAAATAAACCTGCACATACACGGTCACTTAATTCACAAAGAAGGGACTAAGAATATTCAATGGGGAAAGGACAGTCTTTTCTTTTTTTATTTTGTTAAATAACAAACACTGGTATGGATGAAGCACAAACTGGAATCAAGATTGCCAGGAGAAATATCAGTAACCTCAGATATGCAGATGACACCACCCTTATGGCACAAAGTGAAGAGGAACTAAAAAGCCTCTTGATGAAAGTGAAAGAGGAGAGTAAAAATGTTGGCTTAAAGCTCAACATTCAGAAAACGAAGATCATGGCATCCGGTCCCATAACATCATGGCAAATAGATGGGGAAACAATGGAAACAGTGAGAGACTTTAATTTCGGGGGCTCCAGAATCACTGCAGATGGTGACTGCAGCCATGAAACTAAAAGACGCTTACTACTTAGAAGGAAAGTTATGACCAACCTAAGCATATTGAAAAGCAGAGACATTACTTTGTCAACAAATGTCTGTCTAGTCAAGGCTATGGTCTTTCCAGTGGTCATGTATGGATGTGAGAGTTGGACTATAAAGAAAGCTGAGCACTGAAGAATTGATGCTTTTGAACTGTGGTGTTGGAGAAGACTCTTGAGAATCCCTTGGACTGCAAGAAGATCCAACCAGTCCATCCTAAAGGAGATCAGTCCTGAGTGTTCACTGGAAGGACTGATGTTGAAGCTGAAACTCCAATACTTTGAGTCACATGATGTGAGGAACTGACTCATTTGAAAAGACCCTGATGTTGAGAAAGATTGAAGGTGGGAGGAGAAGGGGATGACAGAGGATGAGATGGCTGGATGGCATCACTGACTCAATGGACATGAGTTTGGGTAAACTCTGGGAGGTGGTGAAGGACAGGGACGCCTGGCGTGCTGCAGTCCAATGGGTCGCAAAAAGTCAAACACAATTGAGCAATTGAACTGAACATTTATTTCTCACAATTCTGGAGGCTGGAAAGTCCAAAATCAAATCACCAGCACATTAAGGTGTCTGATAAGAGCCAGCTTCCTGATTCCTTGGTAGCTAGGACAATCTTTCATGGATGGCTAACAAACACATGAAAAGATGCTCAACGTCACTCATTATCAGAGAAATGCAAATCAAGACCACAATGAGATACCACTTCACACCAGTCAGAA
>SJYX01022838.1:0-16982 GCA_006410675.1 Oreotragus oreotragus | reverse complement strand
GCAGCACTGTTTATAATAGCCAGGACATGGAATCAACTTAGATGTCCATCAACAGACGAATGGATAAGAAAGCTGTGGTACATATACACAAGGGAGTATTATTACTCAGCCATTAAAAAGAATACATTTGAATCAGTTCTAATAAGATGGATGAAACTGGAACCGATTATACAGAGTGAAGTAAGCCAGAAAGAAAAACACCAATACAGTATACTAACACATATATATGGAATTTAGAAAGATGGTAATGAGGACCCTGTATGCAAGACAGCAAAAGAGACACAGATGTGTAGAGCGGACTTATGGACTCTGAGGGAGAAGGAGAGGGTGGGATGATTTGGAAGAATAGCATTGAAATATGTATACTATCATGTAAGAAACGAACCGCCAGTCTATGTTCAATGCAGGATGCAGGATGCTTGGGGCTGGTGTATGGGGATGATCCGGAGGGATGATGTGGGGTGGGAGGTGGGAGGGGGTGTTCATGTTTGGGAGTTCATATACACCCGTGATGGATTCATGTCAATGTATGCCAAAACCAATACAGTACTGTAAAGTAAAATAAAGTAAAAAAAAAAGTTTCGGTCGTGCCATGCAGCATGCATGTTCTTTGTTTCCTGACCGGGGATTGAACCAGTGCTCCCTGCAGTGGGAGTGTGGAATCTTAACCACTCTGAACTTGGGAAGTGCCAAAAGGAATGACATTGGGAGAACTGGACCACTAACTTATGCTGTACACAAAAATCAACTCAAAAGGATTAAAAACTTGAACCTAAGACCTGACACCAAGAAACTCCTAAAAGAAAACATAGGCAGTAAGATACTTGCCATCGGCCTTAGGTATGATTTTTTTGAATTTGATACCAAAGCAAAGGCAAAAATAATGTAGGACTACATCCAACTAAATAGCTCTAGACAGCAAAGGAAACTACCAACAAAATGAAAAGACAACCTACCAAATGAGAGAAAGTATTGGCAAATCATATATAAGAACCCACACACCTCAGTAGGCAAACCCCCAAAGAATCCAAATTAAAGAAAGGGCAGAGTAGCTGACATTTTTCCAAAGAAGACATTCAAATGGCCTACAGGTACATGAAAAGGTGCTCAACATTACCAAATCATAAGGGAAATGCAAACCAGAATCACAGTAAAATATAACCTCATACATGTTAGAATGGCTAGTATCAGAAAGACAAAAAATAACAAGTGTTGCTGATGTGTAGAAAAGGGAACCCTTGGGTACTGTAGGTGAGAATGTAAATTGGAGCAACCATTGTGAAAAAAGGTTTGAACTATTATATGATCCAACAATTCCACTTCTGGGTATCTAGTCAAAAGAAATGAAAATACTAACTTGAAAAGATGCATGTGCCCTCCTGTTCACTACAGCTTTATTTATAACAGCTAAGACATGTAGGCAACCTAAGTGTCCATCAAGGGACGAATGGATAAAGAAGATAAGGTATTTGTATACAATGGAATATCATTCAGCCATAAAAAATAATAAGTCTTGTCATTTGCAACAACAGGGATAAATCCCGAGGGCATTATGCTAACTGAAATAAGTCAGACAGAGAAAGACAAATACTATCTCATTTATCTTAAACAAACAAAAACAACCAGAACTCATAAATACAGAGAATATACGGGTGGTTGCTAGAGGTGGGGCATAGGAGGTAGCTAAAATGGATGAGGGTGATCAAAAGGTACAAACTTCTGGTTAAGAAAAAAGAAGTCTTGGGATGTAATGAACAGCACAGTGACCACAGTTAATACTGTACTGCATATTTAGAAGTTGCTACGACAGATTCTTGCCCGTGAAATCTCATGGACAGGGGAGCCTTGGGGGCTACAGTCCACGAGGTCACAGAGTTGGACATGACTTAGTGACTAATCACCAAGGCAGATCTTAAAAATTCTCATCACAAGAAAAGTTTATAACTGTGTCTGGTGATGGATATTAACTAGACTTGCATTGATCATTTTGTAACATATATAAATATTGAATCAATATACTATATACTTTAAACTAATAAAATGAAAGTCAGTTACATCTCAATTAAAAAATAAATAAATTTAAAGAGACTGCCCTCTGAGTTGAACAAATTAAATCCTTATAGTAAAGAAAAAAATGTTCCTAGTAACTGGGAAGAGCTCTAAGGTTGAAGCTTAATTCGTAAAGTCAATACCTTATAACACTAAAGGAAAGCTGGTTTCAGAGAGAATTCTGGCACTGCAGCAATGTCTAAGGGGAGAAAGATACAATAACTGGAAGATATGATGGTGATGGACAGGGAGGCCTGGCGTGCTGCGATTCACGGGGTCGCAAAGAGTCGGACACGACTGAGCGACTGAACTGAACTGATGAAGTCTTCTGGTCACATCCCACCTGAATGAGAAAGTTCTCAGAAACACCTCCCACTGCTGTAATCAAATTCAACTCNAGGGAGGCCTGGCGTGCTGCGATTCACGGGGTCGCAAAGAGTCGGACACGACTGAGCGACTGAACTGAACTGATGAAGTCTTCTGGTCACATCCCACCTGAATGAGAAAGTTCTCAGAAACACCTCCCACTGCTGTAATCAAATTCAACTCCCAAACTAATGGTTCAGATTGTTTTTTAGGTGCCTTGACATACCAGGAAGGAGGTTACCAGCTAGTGGCCTTAAGCATTCAAACCACTTTAATGTGCTAACACTCATTAAACATGAATCAACAGACAGTGTGGTTTATACACTCTACAAGGTCAATGACAGGACCTGAAAGCTAAGTCCTAGACTTTCTCCTGGAAACAACCACCTCTTCCCCTTGGAATATATCATGCTCTTCTAAAACTTTAACAGTGAAAAAATTTGGAAGGACTGATACCAAATATATTTCGGTTCAGTTCAGTCGCTTAGTTGTGTCTGACTCTTTGCGACCCCATGAACCACAGCACGCCAGGCCTCCCTGTCCATCACCAACTCCCGGAGTTTACCCAAACTCATGTCCATTGAGTCAGTGATGCCATCCAACCATTTCATCCTCTATCGACCCCTTCTCCTCCTGCCTTCAATCTTTCCCAGCATCAGGGTCTTTTCCAGTGAGTCAGCTCTTCACATCAGGTGGCCAAAATATTGGAGTTTCAGCTTCAACGTCAGTCCTTCCAATGAACACCCAGGACTGATCTCCTTTAGGATGGACTAGCTGGATCTCCTTGCAGTCCAAGGGACTCTCAAGAGTCTTCCCCAACACCACAGTTCAAAAGCGTCAATTCTTCTGTGCTCAGCTTTCTTTATAGAACGTTTCTATGAAGACCTACAAGACCTTTTAGAACTAAGACCCCCAAAATGATGTCCTTTTCATTATAGGGGACTGGAATGCGAAAGTAGGAAGTCAAGGAACACCTGGAGTAACAGGCAAATTTGGCCTTGGAGTACAGAATGAAGCAGAGCTAAGGCTAACAGAGTTTTGCCAATAGAACACACTTGTCATAGCAAACACCCTCTTCCAACAACACAAGAGAAGACTCTGCACATGGACATCACCAGATGGCCAACACTGAAATCAGACTGATTATACTCTTTGCAGCCAAAGATGGAGAAGCTCTATACAAAAACAAGACCAGGAGCTGACTGTGGCTCAGATCAAGAACTCCCGATTGGCAAATTCAGACTTAAATTGAACAAAGTGGGGAAAACCAAGTATGTTTAGGAGAAAGAATTGACAGGGCTTAGTGAATGCTTGGATATGAGAGCTGAGGATAAATTCCACGATTCTGGTTTGGAGACCTGAAAAAAACAAGGAGATACTATGACGCAGGACTGAAAATACAGGAGGTGAGAACGGGGGAATGGAGATGCTATCCCCACTAGAACACCCAGGGGACCTTCCAGGTGGAGGCGTTCAGCTGAAGCGCGTACAGAGTTTGTAGAAAAGTGGCCTGCAGACGGACTGAACAGCCAGGAACAAACAGGCGGTGACAGGTGAAACTGCCTAGAAGGGTGAATCCAGTAAACAGAAGGCTGGGCATCAGCTCTTAACGATTAATGTTTAAGAGGAAAACAAAAGAGGACTAGGAAAGGGCTGCGTCAGATTAAGCAGAACCAGGAAGTATATCATATTGGGTCGGCCAGTTGGGCCAATTGGGTTGTTCATTCTGGTTTTCCCAAAAGATGTTACGGAAAAACCCAACAACCTTTTTGTTCCAATCCAACATAAGCTAAGAGAAAACTGCAGTCAACTCAGGTAATGACTCAAAGTGTCCCCTGCAGGTAGCAGTTAGGTCACCAGGAATCTTTGTGATTGTAGTTCCAAATGAACCATAAAAGTAAAAAGCTCCGGTAACCCAAAACAGCTTCACCTTGAAAACAGAAATCTGGCAAATATGACAAAGCAAGTAATTCTGTTGTTCAGTCCATTCAACTGACACTTGGCACCTGACTGCTATTTCTCCTGCCTGGCACCAACTCCGTCCTTGACTGGGTCCCAGTAGAAAATCCGTAATATTGAGCAGGGACTTTCCTGGTGGTCCCGTGGCTACAGCTCGGCGCTCCCAATGCAGCGGGGCCCAGGATAAACCCTTGATCAGGAACTAGAGCCCGCAGGCCCAAGCTAAGAGTTTGCATGCCGCAATGAAAGATCCTAATGCTGCAACTAAGACCTGGGGCGGCCACATGAATAAATATTAGAAAAAAATAATAATGTTAACTAAATTGAGTAGTTACTATAAACACTCATTAGCTCAAAAAGTGATCCTGGTTCATTCACTCAACTTATAGAACCTGCCAGTTGTTTTGTTGTGAGGGAGGGGAAGAGCTCTCCCTTCTCCACCTCTCCTGGACCTGCTCCATGTCACTGTTATATTTCTGTTCCCCACGTCTCTCAGATGCCTTCTTCCTACTCTCTGACACAAAGCAAGCACTAAGCTAGGAATCTCTGCAGATGCCTAACACCTTGTTTATGACAGTTCCCTGCTAGGATCAAGAAATTAAAGTAAAAGGTAGGGAGACTTCTGGACTTGTGGTCCAGTGGTTAAGAATCTGTGCTCCCAATGCAGGGGGCCTGGGTTCAAGCCTTGGGCAGGAATCGAAGATCCCACAGGCTGCACAGCATGACCCAAAACAAGTACCCCTTGAAAGCAGACATCAAAGACGT
Organism: Oreotragus oreotragus; assembly: GCA_006410675.1. Lineage (NCBI taxonomy): Eukaryota > Metazoa > Chordata > Mammalia > Artiodactyla > Bovidae > Oreotragus > Oreotragus oreotragus. The sequence goes on along the minus strand of SJYX01022838.1, from coordinate 11,843 downwards.
AACTGCTTCTGAAAGTAAAAACATAATTACAAGAGTAAAAGGTAGGAAAGAACAGAACAGTGCAGACCGGAAAAAAGAGCTCTCATAAGTCCTCTCACCTGTAACTTAAGTGAGCTATCTGCAACCCATGTGGCCCTTCCTCTGTGTCCTATTTCTAACTCATCACGCAAACCAAGAGAGTAGCTCAAACACACACAGTATTTTTGCGCCCGTAACCATTAACAATTTCTGCAGAGATGGCCTGCAGAGATGACGACTGCTGAGGAATTTTAACTTCCGTAAAAAATAAGTATGTAGGTACCCATGATACAGACAATACTGTCTCGAGCGACTTGGGTTTAATGAACAGTCTTTTTATTGAAATTAGTTTCCGGTTTAGGTGCGCTACTAAAAGAAATATGAAATTAGAGAAATATTTTAAGAGAAACACACAGCAGTCTTCTATTTAAATGTGCGATGCCCCCCACCCCCACACTGAGACTTCTACTTTAGTGAGTCACACAACAAAAATACTGCCAGAACCCTGCTTATCAGCTGACAAGCCACACTGCTGACACGTTCCTCCAGCGGACTGTGAAGTTTAGAGAGAATATGATGATGAACAGATTATCTACCTCTCCCTTGCAACTGGGATCAACAATCTGTTTCTCTTTGGTTATTCTCTGCTGCTGATATGTAGGCAAACCCATTCATCACTATCACTTGTTTCTGTGCAAGTAAGTCCAATGAGGGCTTGATGCAGCAAAAATGAATATCTACGTGAAATTAAACAAGCTTTCAACAAAACCAGGATTTTGTGTAAAAGGAAAGTATTAAAAAAATTTTTTTTAATAAGACTAATAGTTAATTTCAGGACATTTAAAAAACAGATATATAGAAGAAAATAAAATTCATCCACAATCCTACTCCCTCAGATGTAGACACTATTAAATGAGTGCACATTTATAAAAAGAAACAAAGATTACTCAGATGTAATGAAAAATCAAAAGCCAATTTAGCTTAAAGCTTCAACGGAAATAAAGATCACAAGGCTGGGATTTCCCTAGCAGTCCAGTGCTTAAGACTCTGTGCTCCCACTGCAGGAGTCTCGGGTTCAATCCCTGGTTGAGGAACTAAGATCTCGCATGCCATACAGCACAGCCAAAAAATAAAATAAGAATAAATAAAATAAAATCTCAATTAAAAAAAAAACCAGCACAAGGCTTTAGCTAGTGAACATCTTAATAACTGAAATGGCCACTGCCTGATTTGACTGAGTCCTTCCCATCATGAGTACCTTCTACCAGATATAGCAACCTGAACACAGGCAAGGAAGGCAGCCCTTTGCCCCAGTCTAGATTCTTTTCCTGAAAACCTTCAAACTCATAGAAAAGTTCAGATTAACACAAAATCCTCTGGACTCAACTACTGGCAATGTTTGGCCACACGTGCGCTTTTTTATTTAACTTTTTGGCCACGCTGCCTGGCACTGGGATCTTAGTCTCCTGACCAGGATCAAACCTGCCCTCCTTCAGCAGAAGCGCAGTTTTTAGCCACTGAACCCCCTGGGAAGTCCCCGGCCCCACGTGATTTATCTCTGTCTACTCTTGTGCTATTCTTTGTTGCTGAATCACTTGAAAGTAAAATACATTTCACCTTGGCTTCAGCACGGATTTCCTAAGGACAAAGACATTCTAAGGGAAAGTATGATATGGACTAACTAATTAATCAAACCGTAATTCTTTCTATGAGGGGACCACGATAATGGAGCAGATGCATTGTTGCGATTGGCCTGAAGTTAATATTAAAGCTTATTTTATTCCTCCTGGGACTCCCTCCTCTTCGAGTTTCTCAACCCGGGCACCACTGACATCTGGGGCCAGGTAATGCTGTGCTGTGGGGACCGTCCTGTATATTGCAGGATGTTGGGCAGCATCGCTGGCTCCTGCCACAGGAGGCAGGCAGGTTCCTCACCTGGCTGCAGCAACTAAAAGCAACTCCAGACGTTTGCTAAGGGTGCCCTGGGAGAAGAAACCCTGCTCTCGAAGAAGAAGACCCACAAATCCACGTGAGAATCAGCAGTAACAGGACGGCACACGCTGATCTACTGAACACCCAGCACGTGGCAGCACCTTCTAAACGTTCTACGTCTATGAAGTCACTTGAGTGTGGTAAGTGTGAGTGCTGAATCGTGTCCGACACTTTGCGACCCCATGGACTGTAGCCCGCCAGGCTCCCCTGCCCATGGAATTCTCCGGGCAAGAATACTGGCGGGGGTACTTACTTCCTACTCCAGGGGATCTTCACAACCCGGGGATTGTCTCTTGTGTCCCCGGCACTGGCAGGTGGACTCTTTACCACCACATCACCCGGGAAGCCCCATGAAATCATTTACAATCCTCTGGACTGGGTCTACCTTACAGAGGAGGGAACAGACACAGGGAGGGGAAGAAGTCAGTGCTGGATCACAGAGCCGCTGAGCGGCAGAGCGGGGACTCAAGCTCACCCACAGGTGCCCAGTCACACACCTGCACCCAACTGTGCCCTCAGGCTCACTCACTCCCTGGTGCCGCAGTTTCTCTTTCCTACTCATGCTAATCCTCGTGAGTCCTTTGTGAAAATCAACCTTCCGGCAGGTTCCAGACCTTTCTGAACAGCACCTAGCACGTGCTAGCACTCCTGGTCCCCACAGAATCACTCTCCTCTGCCTTGGGAATCACACAAGGTCTGAGTGAGGTTCTGCCCACACTAGCTCTGAGTAGAAAAGGAGGACTCCCATCAGTGACTTGCTTCAATCCTAGACCTCACCAACGAGCCCGGGTAGGAAGTCTGCTTACAGCTGTGTCTGGGACATCAGTGTCAGCTCTTCGGTCCTCACTAGGTGGCTCGGTGGCCCAGTGGTAGAGAAGCCACCTGCTGATGAGGAGAGCCGGGTTCAACCTCCCCTAGAGAAGGAAACGGCCACCCACTCCAGTATTCTTGCCTGGGAAATCACACGGACAGAGGAGCCTGGCGGGCTACAGTCCATGGGGTCACAAGAGAGGTGGACACAACTGAGCCACCAAACAGCAGCAACCCTCACGAGTACATAAGCGGCTTCACGGGTAGGGATTGTTGTTCTCTGTCCTCAAGTAGACCCAGTGCTTGGCATACACTAAGTGCTCAAAAATTATTTTCTGAGTAAATGAGTTAACAAATCAAAGAATGACTTCCGACTTCCTGCAAAAACTGAAACCCGGGATTTCCCTGGTGGTCCAGTGGTTTGGGTCCCTACTTCCAAGGCAAGTGATGTGGGTTTGCTCCCTGGTGAGGGAACTATGATCTTATATGCTGCAGAGCAACTAAGCCTGTGCACTGCAGCTACCGAGGCCACACGCCACAACTAGAGCGCTTGCACTGCAGTGCAAGATCTCGCATGAGGCAACGGGGATCCCCTGTGCTTCAACTGAGACGTGGCGCAGATAAATAAACAAATATTTTAAAAAATGGAAACAATAAGTTATTGGTGACAATGAAAAATGCCTTAGAAAAACAAAAACTGAGATCCAACACTTGGCCAGTCCTTCTTAGTTGAACCACTATTCTTCATTAAGAGATACCTTTGATGGTGCATACTTCCTTTAACTAGGAAAAAAGTCCATACATGAAATTTAAAAAGGACACAAACAGGTACACTCATATAATGCCAATGACTATTCAAATGGATATAAACTGCTAAACTATTCTCCAAAAAATCATATGCCTGAAAAATATGTAGAAATTTGAACCCACAATTCATCCCAAGAAAACAACCAGCTGGGTACCTCAAAGAGAGTGTAAAGATGTTCACTACAGTCTTTTTCGTAACACCGAGAACGTGGACATTTTTTCTGTTTCAGTTTTGTTTTTCTTTACATGTTTTTCAACAGAAGTTCACATGTAGGTGAAATAAAGGAGCTCGCTTTGACTGTCATGGAATTAACATACANAGTCCTTCTTAGTTGAACCACTATTCTTCATTAAGAGATACCTTTGATGGTGCATACTTCCTTTAACTAGGAAAAAAGTCCATACATGAAATTTAAAAAGGACACAAACAGGTACACTCATATAATGCCAATGACTATTCAAATGGATATAAACTGCTAAACTATTCTCCAAAAAATCATATGCCTGAAAAATATGTAGAAATTTGAACCCACAATTCATCCCAAGAAAACAACCAGCTGGGTACCTCAAAGAGAGTGTAAAGATGTTCACTACAGTCTTTTTCGTAACACCGAGAACGTGGACATTTTTTCTGTTTCAGTTTTGTTTTTCTTTACATGTTTTTCAACAGAAGTTCACATGTAGGTGAAATAAAGGAGCTCGCTTTGACTGTCATGGAATTAACATACAGTTTGACTACCTATACTCAGCTTCAAAGATCCACAGCACGTTATAAAATGCGTGACTTTGTTGTTGCCCAAGTGTGAGCATCACCCACATGACCAGTGGCAGGAAAAGAGGCTTCCTGGTTAGCCAGCAGGGCTGGTCAATCATCCAGCTTCCACATCTTAACTCAGCTTTGGTGTCCCTGGGTGAACGCCAAAGTCGACTGATGGTGTCTGCCAGAGAGGACTGGCAAACAGCCCTGCACAGTGGTTCCAAAACACTCTGCTCAGAAAGGTGCTCAGACAGACTGGAATCGCCTGGAAAGGGGGAGGCTGACAGGTAACGGCTGTTCATGTCTAACTGCGTGACACATGATGTGATACAACCGCACATGGGCTTAACTCCAGGGCTGATGAGGCCCTTGGCAGCTGAGGAATAGTTATGGTTTCAAACATCTTCCACAACTTGGAGAAGTTTAATTTATCCTGGAATGTGACCCACCTCTTTGGCATTAGCCTGTCCGCACTTCCCTCCACCTGCTTGTTGTTTAGATAAGCAACTATTTGATGTACTCAAACAGTAACAGTGTCTTTCTAACAACCACACCTACTACTAACTTTTGTCACTAAGGCAGTCGTGCAGTGCTCTACTCCACTGAACAAACCATGGTAACACGCAATGATTTTCAAAGTGTGGTTGGGAACCTTTGGGGCACCATGACGCTCTCTGGTGGGAGGAATGCAGGGGGCTACAGCTTAGTAACCCCCTGCTAGAGTGTCAATGGCACCCCACTCCAGTACTCCTGCCTGGAAAATCCCATGGGCGGAGGAGCCTGGTGGGCTGCAATCCATGGGGTCGCTAAGAGTCGGACACGACTGAGCGACTTCACTTTCACTNGGGGCTACAGCTTAGTAACCCCCTGCTAGAGTGTCAATGGCACCCCACTCCAGTACTCCTGCCTGGAAAATCCCATGGGCGGAGGAGCCTGGTGGGCTGCAATCCATGGGGTCGCTAAGAGTCGGACACGACTGAGCGACTTCACTTTCACTTTTCACTTTCATGCACTGGAGAAGGAAATGGCAGCCCACTCCAGTGTTCTTGCCTGGAGAATCCCAGGGACGGGGGAGCTTGGTGGGCTGCCATCTCTGGAGTCGCACAGAGTCGGACACGACTGAAGTGACTTAGCAGTAGCTATAGGGTTATCTGTCACTCTGGAGAGCTGTCCTGGCAGGAGAATATCAAATGCCTGCCCCTGGAAGCACATCTCCAGGGCGTTAACGGCCCGCATCAGGACCAGAGTCTCTCGGTTGTAGTACCTCGGGTAAGATGAACTGCTCCACAGGCTTGTACCACAGCTTATTCACCTGCACACCACAGCTCGGAGGACTGAAGCGAGCAACGAACAGGGCCTCCTACAGATTGGGTGGGGAAAAGACAAGAAGAAATACTTCACATCAGATGCAGCAAGTTTTCACACAGCTGACATTCTAAATTCTCAGTGGCCCCAACCGTGGCTACTAACATTGTTCTGCTGTGGTTTAGGCCTCATTTGGGCTTTCCAGGGCAATCATGGTTATTAAGTGAAGCTAAGATCACCAAGGCTGTCATGAAGGTTTTTTGTGTTTGTTTTTTTTTTTTTTACTTTACAACACTGTATTGGTTTTTGCCATACATCAACATGAATCCGCCACAGGTGTACATAAGTTCCCACTCCTGAACCCACCTCCCACATCCCTCCCCATACCATCCCTCTGGGTTATCCCAGTGCTCCAGCCCCAAGCATCTTGTATCCTGCATCGAACCTAGACTGGCAATTCATTTCAGCCAACAGTGTGGCTGCCAGGAAGGAAGTGGATTTGGATGCTGGAGGCCAGAGAATTCCCACTCCATCTGGTCTGCTTCAGGTGCAGTCTTGCCTTGGGTTAGGCAGCTGGACACAGTGCTTTAATGAGATTGCTGTGAGCAAAGACAGACAACCCCCATAGTAACAGAGGAAACAATTGCTTGCATAGGTGACTTTTTCCATCTCTCTCCACCCTCTCCCTCATCGATACTTGAAATTCCAGAATTAAACATCTCCTTATGCTGACTTATTGCTTCAATAGATGCTTCAACACAAATTCTTGCAGTATTTTTCCGTTTCATCATGTACGTACCATTTTTGCAGTTCTAGAGTATTTATTAAATATTCACTGTGGGCAATTGGTAAAGAAAAAAATATTACCATATTCCCATCACTTTGCCCCAACACCTATCTTCATTTCAGTGCAATCCCTTTTAGTCTTGGCCCAAATGGATACATCTTCCCTTATTTGTAACTATATCAAGGATACTATTTGATATCTGGCCTTTTAATTTAAAATTTATTATCAAAATCTTTCTATATAGTTATGTCTTTGTAATCATAATTTTAAGAGATTCACAAAAGCCTATTGAGTTTATAAACTATATTTTACTTCACAGCTGTCACAACCCATAATGGAAAGAATATCCACTTCTCAGAGTTGCTGAGAGAATTGCATGTACATGGGGTGCTTAGCCCAGTGTCTGCATATCACAGGACTGGTGGAGAGTGTTGTATCTGGATTCAGACTTCTTGCCTTGGAATCGCATTTTTACATCTTCCTAGCTATTCACCCTCTGTGCCACCTATAAAATGGGGATGATAGTAATCTTAGCTCATAGGTTTGTCATGAGAATTAAATAAGTACTACATGTGTTAGCCTGCAGATGGTGACTGCAGCCATGAAATTAAAAGACGCTTACTCCTTGGAAGGAAAGTTATGACCAACCTAGAGAGTATAGTCAAAAGCAGAGACATTACTTTGTCAACAAAGTTATGTCTAAGTCAAGGCTATGGTTTTTCCAGCTGTCATGTATGGATGTGAGAGTTGGACTGTGAAGAAAGCTGAGTGCTGAAGAATTCATGCTTTTGAACTGTGGTGTTGGAGAAGACTCCTGAGACTCCCTTGGACTGCAAGGAGATCCAACCAGTCCATTCTGAAGAAGATCAGTCCTGGGTGTTCATTGGAAGGAATGATGCTAAAGCTGAAACTCCAGTACTTTGGCCACCTCAAGCGAAGAGCTGATTCATTGGAAAAGACCCTGATGCTGGGAGGGATTGGGGGCAGGAGGAGAAGGGGATGACCAGGGATGAGATGGCTGGATGCATCATGACTCTATGGACATGAGTTTGGGTAAACTCCAGGAGTTAGTGATGGACAGGGAGGCCTGGCGTGCTGCAATTCATGGGGTCGCAAAGAGCTGGACACGACTGAGTGACTGAACTATACTGAAAATTAATTTAGCACTTCAGTAAGGTGTAATGCTAAATAGTTCACCTATTTTAAACTTAAAAGGATTTCTTGTGTGTGGTTCTGTGCCTGTTACAAGGGCGGACTTTTGACAGAATTACCTTGTAGTGTTGGAAATCTGTGTTTAGTCACAGGCAACACTGCATGACTCTCTGAGGAAGTTTTTTCAGGACTCATGAAGTGTATATAATATGGCTTCCCAGGTGGCACTAATGGTAAAGAAACCACCTGCCAATGCAGGAGATAGAGAGATGCAGGTTCAGTCCCTGGGTTGGGAAGATCCCCTGGAGAAGGAAATGGCAACCCACTTTAGTATTCTTGCCTGGAGAACCCCATAGACAGAGGACCCTGGCAGGCAGATACTACTGAAGTGATGGAGCATGCATGCACTAGAAATATGGTTGTTAATTGTGATTACAATATAATATGTGCATAGTTAATAAAACAGCAACATTTTTTAAATTGGAATATAGCTGTTTTACAATGTTGTGATAGTTTCCGCTGTACAATGAAGTAAATCACCTATATATGTATATGTATATATGTATGTATATACATATATCCTTTCCCTCTTGGATCTCCTTCCCACCATGCTCCCCTCTTGCACCCATCTAGGTCATCACAGAGCATCAAGCTGGATTCCCTGATATATACTGCAGGATCCCACTAGCTATCTATTTTACACATGGTAGTTATAAATCTCAATCTCATTCTCCCAATTCATCTTGCCCCTTCCCCTCATCATGTTTACACATTTGTTCTTTACATCTCAGTCTATTCTTTCATTGCAAATAGGTTCATCTGTATCATTTTTCTAGATTCCACATATAAGCATTAATATATAATATTTGGTTTTCTCTTTCTGACTTACTTTCACGCTGTATGACAGTCTCTAGGTCCATTCACATCTCTACAAATGACCCAATTTTGTCCCTTTTTAAGGCTGAGTATATTAAGGAATATACACATATTCCATTGCATATATGTACCAGAAAGTGAAAAGTGAAGGTGGATTCACTCAGTTGTGTTCGACTCTTTGCGACCCCATGGACTGTAGCCCACCAGGTTCCTCCATCCGTGGCATTTTCCAGGCAAAAATACTGAAGTGGGTTGCCATTTCCTTCTCCAAGAAATCTTCCCGACCCAGGGATTAAACCCGGGTTTCCTACGGTACCGGCACTATTTACAATAACCAGAATATGGAAGCCAACCTAAATGTTCTTTGACAGATGAATGGATAAAACAGACAATATTAATAACTATTAAGATCTTCTAAATCAGCACATGTTATGCCAAGTATGGTTGATATGAATACATTTCCTCATTTTGATGGAATAAATCATACATGATTATCTGCAGTTTTTTTTCTTATTTATTCCTTCTTGTTTTCTGTAAACAATGAGAGGGCATTATTTTATAATCAGATAAATGCAATTAGATGATACTAAAAAATGAACAATTAATTTTCTCAGTCTGTTGTACTAGAGAGGTTTTTATATATAGTGTTTTTATTTTTATTTTCTGCATTTATTATTAGTGGACCTAAAGGCAGTTTTGGAAAGGATTTTTTCATTTATAAGCTTTAAAAATGTCTTGACTGTTTTAACTTATATTATTAAAAGAGCATTATTTACCTGATCGCCAGATCTGCAGGAAATTGGGTCATAACACTTGTTACCATCAACTCTGCATCTGCTCTCTTTACTGGTTCTGACTTGCATTTCCCTGGCACTGGTAGTATATAAATGGTTGATGTAGATACATTTGTTCATTCATTGTTTTCAACCATTATTTATGTGGGGCTTACAGCATGCCTGGCAATGGGTCTGAGGATTCAGAAATGGATAAGACACATAAAACCCATTTTCATGGAGCTTATTCTAATGGGGGAGACAAGCACATAAATCTGAGTATAACATATAAAAATAAGAGCACCCCCCAAAAAATTGCTTAACTGGAATATAACAGAGCTTGAGTCTTCAGGAAGGTACCTTCTTAGTGACCATATTTATAATAAGGTCTGAAAATATAGGGAACTCACCCCAGGCAGCAAGGGCACTGGTGTGAAGATTCTAACACAGAATGAGCTCAGACATTTGAATATGATAAAGGTCAGCTTCGCTGAGTGGGCAAGAACAGCGGTAAAAGATGCCCAGAGAAGTGGACATGAGACAGTTTAGGAAGGTGTAAACCAGTGGAAAAGTGTGCATTTTGGCTTATGTTGGATGTGAAACCACTGGAACATTTTAAGCAAGAAAGTGACATGATTTGTTTTATGTATTAAAAAGAGCTCCAGGACTTCTGCTCTGGGCAGATGGAGTGCGTATACTTTTCCAATTCTTTCCACCAAGTACAACTAAAAACTCTAGACATTACATATAAAACAAGTCTGAGAAAACTCTAAAATGTGAAGAGGAGTGAGGCTGGCTGGGGAAGGCTCAGGACCTGAGGAATGACACAAGGCTGAGTTCATTGTCTTTATTTTCTAAAGTTTTGCTCTTAGATCCCTGAATTGGAGCTGAAGAAGACAAGCAGCTCATAAACAGGTTCTGGCGAAAGACCACGAGAGGGTCATGCTAGCAAGACTTTTACACAATATCCACTATATTCTAGTCAAACACCACAGAACAAGGGGTGGTCCTAACCAGCGTATAACAGCAAAGACCTACTGAGACGTCTAGACTTTCCCACCTTTTTCTGGCTGTAACAGGCACTTCTACCCTTCTTGGTCAGGAAGGTATTAGCAGATGGAGAGACAAGACGCCAGCGCCTCCTGGCAACAATGAAGAACATATCTCTCAAGTGTTAATAGAGGCCTGGTTTGGAATCTGGACTTTTATCTTTACCTGATGATAGTGAGCTTGCCCCATCCCCCTTCCTCTGGAAGAACAGTTTCCGAAGACACCAGATAAAACAGAAAATTTCAATAAGATCCATCAGATCCATCATGTAAAACCCAGAATGTACAGGTTTCTATAGAAAATTACTTGTCATACCAAGAACCAAGAAAAGCTCAAACTAAATGAAAAAAGACAATCAATAGATGATCACACTGACAGAGATTAGAATCATCTGATGAAAATTGTAAAGCAACTATCATAAAAGAATGCTTCAATGTGAGGTTATGAACACACTTCAAACAAGTGAAAAACAGAAAATTTCAGCAAAGAGATAGGCGATATATCAAATGGAAACTTTAGAACCATAAAATACAGCGGCCAAAATTAAAAACTCATGATGGGCTCAACAGAAAAATGGAAGTGACAGAGGAAAGAATCAGTGACATGAAAGATAAAACATTGGAAATGACCCAGTCTGAACAACAGAGAAAAAGTAAGTTAAAAATGAGTGAGTGGAGCCGTAAGGACCTGTGGGATTATAGTATTCATATCAGCAAAGTCCCGGAAGAAGTAGAGCCAGAGGGCAATACTAAAAAACACCCAAAGAAACAATGGCTGAAATCTTCCCAAATTTGACAGAAGACATAAACGTAAGAAGTCAATCAAATCCCAAACAAGGTATATCCAAGACAGCATAGTTAAAGTTCTAGACAGTAAGAAAAAATTGAAAACACTGAGAAATAAATAATCTCATATATAAGGGGAAAAATTCAAATGACATTGGATTTCTCAGTAGAAACCAGGAAGCTAAAAAAAGAAGTGGCATAGCATTTTTTCAGGTGCTGAAGAAAAGAAGCTTCAATCCAGAATATCCAGTGAAACTACCCTTCAGAAATGAATGAGAAATCAAGACATACTCAGATGAGGAAAAAATGAGGGTTTGTTATGGGCAGCCATACCCTAAAAAATGTCTAAATGAGGTTTTCTAAATAGAAAAATAATAAAGAAGGAGCTCTGAAATATCTAGAAAAAAAAATCAGCAAAATATATGGGTAAATACAATAGGCTTTCCTTCTCCCCTTGAATTTCCAAAATAATATTTGACAGTTGGAGGAAAAAATTAGAACACTTCTTATATGATTCAAAGTTTATATAGAAAAAATACATAAGATACTTTGTTTTATACATTAGAGAAAGCAAAGGGATACAGAGGGTGGTAAGATTTCAATACCTCATTTGAACTGCTAAAAATGATACCAGTAGAATATATTATGTAAATACAATGTAATGCCTATCAGTTCACTCAGTTCAGTTGCTCAGTCGTGTCCAACTCTTTGTGACCCCATGAATCGCAGCA
>SJYX01022837.1:0-11799 GCA_006410675.1 Oreotragus oreotragus | reverse complement strand
TTACACTTAGAAAGTTAACAAAATATATGCAATTCTACCAACATATAGAAGCTTCCTAGGTGGTGTTAGTGAACCTGCATATCAAGGCATTAGGTATAAGAGATATGGGTCCAGTTCCTGGGTTGGGAAGATGCCCTGCAGGAGGTCATGGCAACCCACTCCAGTATTCTTGCCTGGAAAATCCCCATGGATAGAGGAGCCTAGCAGTCTACAGTCCATGGAATCACAAAGAGTCAGACATGACTGAAGTGACTTAGCATGCACCAACATATAAAAATTCTAGATAATATATTTGAAATATTTAATTTATATATGAGTATAAATAATTAAAATAGATTTTCTGGTATCAGACAGAAGGAGACTTGAAGACAGCACAGTCAATTCCATACTAATGTAAAGGAAGTTGGGGATGCATTGGAAATGGGTATTTAACTAAGAAATTAAAGATCTTACAAGGAAAGGAAATTTTGGAGTTAGATACCTGCAAAACAGGGATTTGAAACCGAAATCACAACAAAAAGCTGAGACCAAAAAGAGTTTCCCTCTGATGGATCAGGGCCTATGGAGGAGTTCACTGCGCTAGGGAATCACAAGGCAGCTTTTTGTTGCCTCAGGTCACTGCTGGCAAAAGAAATGTCCTTTGGGAAATATAAACTCCAAGTGTATAAAATAAAACTTTGCATTATCCACATGCTTTGGAACACTCCAACTTGAGATATTATTTTAAAACCTGGACCTAGTCCAGTGATTCTTCAGAGCACCTAGCAGAGGTATTGTACGTTCATGCTGCAGGAACATTTTATACCAAAGATAACAGGCCCTGAAGGAGAAACAGAGGCAAATATGACTTTATACCCCTACTCAGAAATTATAGACTAGATGACTAGTGAGAATCATAACATCAGTCTTGAAGCTGAATGCCTTTACAAAATTTTTTAATAGTGTAAACCACAAAAAAAAACATTTGATATAAGGAAATAGGGAATTAAAGATATGTAAAACATCATGAAAGGGTGGAATATCATGGAAAAATAGGTGGATATATAAAGAAAACAGTAAAATTTGGAAAAAACAATTATTGAATTTTAAGAATCAATGAGATGTAGAAATCTGAGTGAAGGGCATGCTATAATCTCTGTTATTTTTTTTTAAGATTTTTTTTGATGCGAACCATTTTTAAAGTCTTTATTGAATTTGTTACAATACTATTTCTGTATCATGTTTTGCTTTTATTTGGCTTCGAGTCATGTGAGAGCTTAGCTCCCTTACCAAGGTTTGAACCTGCAAAATCCTATATTGAAAAGCAGAATCTAAACCACTAGACTACCAGGGAAGTCCCTCTATTCTATTCTTTGCAACATCTTGCAAGTCTTTTTTTTTTTTTCCCAAGTATTTTATTTTGTAATTATTATTATTTTGGCTGTGTCTTGCAGCATGTGATATCCTTGTTCCCCTCCCAAGGATCAAACCCCTGCCCCCTGCATTGGAAGCATGCTGTCTTAACTACTGGACAGCTAGGGATATCTCTGCAAATCTCAAATTTAAGTTGTTTCCAAAAAAAAAAAAAAATCTGTGAGAGTTCTGGTTCAAGAAGGAAATGAGGGGAGATTCTGAACCCACAGACACACTGACTCTTTAGCTACATATGGAAAATTTTCCTCTGCAAAAAAACCCTAAAAACTGGTGGAAGGACCTTTTCACATTAGGAAGTGAATGGGGAAACACAGTAAAGCAGGTGAGAAGGCTAAGAGACCATCTTGCCATAGATCTCAGCAGCAAGGGTGGTAATTAGAAACCTGGAAATTCTCCCTGAAGAGAAAGGGCTCATACCTCATCAGGCACCCTAACTTTGAAGACAAGCACCTGAAAGGAGAGCCCCTAAAATCTATGACTTCAAAGGACAGTGGGGCTCTCATTCATGAGAAACAAAACACTGTGGCAAATGGAGGAATGTTTCTTAAAGGGCCCAAGCAAGGACTCATCAGATTCAGAGTCCAGCACAGAGATAACTCTCAGAAAAGCACCCAGACTGTAGGTAAAAGTCCCATTTCCTAATTGTGAGGAATTAGTTGAAGGGGCAGGGGCACCTGTGGTGATAGTCTCCAGGGAAAAGGCTGGCAGGCAGCATCTTCACCCTCTCCTTCATCCTTGAGGAAGTTGCAGGTACCAATCATCTATCCTTACACCCCAACAGGTGCCATCTTTATGTTCCAGCTTGTGGGTACTATCTTTATTTTTTTTAATTTTTATTTTCTTTTTGTTCTTTTATTTTTTATTTGCCTCTCTCTCCTATTTCTTCTTTCACTTCTTTTCTTTCTTGTTTCTTTTCTTATATATTTATTGAGTTTTCATACTCCCATTCTGCCTCCCTCCAGCCAGTGGGGGCCTTCCATGCTCTCTTTGAATCATGTTGAAGCTTCAGGTGCTATCTTTTCTTTTTCTCTCCTGCAGGTGCCACTTTTTTGTTACAGCTTGTAGGTACAATCTTTTTTTTTTTAAATTATCTTTCTTTTTTTTAATATTTCTTATTTTCCCCCAATGTCTTTGGCCCAGTATCTCCTGGTGAAGGAAGCACTTACATGTGTCTGGTGTCCTAATTTTTATATCTGGTGACTTGATTTTTTGTGGTCTCCATGTAGGGGATACTCCTTGATCACCTGTCTCTGGAGACCAGAGGGGCCTGTGTTCCTGGGTCCCCTGGGATTGTAATCATCAGAGAGATCGTTTTTAGATGACTTCCACACTTAGGGCACTGTGCAGATAGCTGACTAAAATACACCACTGGTCCTTCTGGGAAAGACAGCTATTTGCTTGTCCAGGGGCTCTGGCCTGTGGGGCAGGCTTTTGGTTTGGCAAATACATAGATGCTTATGTTCAGTCAAATATTTGTGCAGTGCCCTAAGTGTGGAAGTCACCTAAAAACTATCTCTCTGATGATTACAATCCCGGAGGACCCATAGGAATGGGGGCTTCACTGGTGGCTCAGAAGTAAAGAATCTGCCTATAATGCACGAGAGGCAAGTTTGATCCTTGGATGGGGAAGTTGCCCTAGAGAAGGAGATAATGACCACTCCAGTATACTTGCCTGGGAAATTCCATAGGCAGAGGAGCCTGGTAGGTTACAGTCCAAGGGGTCGTAAAATAGGCAGATGACTGACTAAAGAGCAACAATAAGATGACCGAGGCAGGAAGCAATGGAGACAGTGAGGCCAGTCTCTGTGCTCTTCCGCTGCCGCATTCCAGCTCACCAGTAACCTAAAAAAAGAAGCTTTTGCCCCTTCGCTTGTGCCCTTATAATGGGGATGCTGCCAGAGAACAATTCGGTTTTGCCCGATGCTGGTGGACAGTGGGACCACAGCGCACAGGTCTCCCATGACCCTAACCAACAAAGAAAGAGTTCCAGGCCATAGCAGAGTACTAAGCAACAAAAAGAGGAGCTCAATCCATCTGGAAGGAGGCTTATTAGATTATAGCTTATAATTATAAACAACCTGAAAGGCAGGCTTCTAATTAAACACACATTAAATGACTGTAAACATTTCTGGAGAGTTCAGAGAGTAAGCATTATCTTTTCACTTTCCCTCTGCTGTGCTTCAGAGTGCCAGCAGTTAACAGAGGGGAGCTCATACAATTTAATAGCAATAATAATCCATTTTAAAAATGGGCAAGGATTTCCCTGGCAGCAAGTAGCTGAAACTCCATACTTCCAATGCAGGGGATAGGGGTTCGATCCCTAGTCCAGCAACTAAGATCCTACATTTAGCACAGTGTGGCAAAACGTAAATAAATAAATTAGAAAATGGGTAGAGGTTCTGAATATACTTTTTCTTTTCTAAGAAACACACATAGATGGCCCCCAGTTACATAAAAATATGCTCAACATCATTAATCATCAACAAAATGGAAATAAAAACCACAGAATATCACCATATACCTTTTAGATTAGTTATCAGTAAAAAGAAATAATAAGTTTTGGCAAGGATATGGTATCAAGGAGATCCTTGTTCACTGTTGTTTGAATATACATTAGTTCAGTCAGTATGGAAACTGTATGAAGGTTCTTCAAAAGATTTAAAATAGAACAGCCACGTGATCATCAGTGTAAGTGAGATTGTACAGTGTGTGTTTCCCCTTTTGACTTGTTTCACCCAAGTATTTCATAAGACCCAGGCAATACATGTAATACGTTAAGAAGTACCACATTTAAAATAATACATCCATGTAGATGATGAATAATAAAAGTCATAATCAGATGCAGGATTATAGGCTTATCCTGGATTTAGCTGACAAAGATAGTAGTTTAAAGTTATGACCAACCTAGATAACATATTCAAAGCAGACACATTACTTTGCTGACTAAGGTCCATCTAATCAAGACTATGGTTTTTCCTGTGGTCATGTATGGCTGTGAGAGTTGGACTTTGAAGAAGGCTGAGTACCGAAGAATTGATGCGTTTGAACTGTGGTGCTGGAGAAGACTCTTGAGAGTCCCTTGGACTGCAAGGAGATCCAACCAGTTCAATTTGAAGGAGATCAGTCCTGGTTGTTCTTTGCAAGGAATGATGCTAAAGCTGAAACTCCAGTACTTTGGCCACCTCATGAGAAGAGTTGACTCATTGGAAAAGACTCTGATGCTGGGAGGGATTGGGGGCAGGAGGAGAAAGGGACGACTGAGGATGAGATGGCTGGATGGCATCAGAGACTCAATGGACGTGAGTCTGAGTGAACTCTGGGAGATGGTGACGAACAGGGAGGCCCAGCGTGCTGCGATTCATGGGGTCGCAAAGAGTCGGACACGACTGAGTGATTGAATTGAACTGAACTGAACTGAACTGAAGGCACTGGCGTCCATTTCAGTCAAAGGAGCTGAAGGAACTTGGAGGGTAGGAGTAGAATTCCTTCCAAAATTTGACCACTGATCTTCCTTTTTAAAATTATTTAGCAGAAGCACATTATATGATTCAGTCTAACCTGCCTTTTTGTTCATATAGAAATAATGAATGTACATGGTTTGACATTCTCCAATGGGCCAGATGCCACTTAAATTCCCAATTGCTCCTGTAGTACTCAACTTTCAAATTATTCTTAACTGCAAAAATATATCCATCTAGGTGAAGGTGAAGTCGCTCAGTCGTGTCTGACTCTTTGCAACCCCGTGGACTGTAACCTATTAGGCTTCTCCGTCCATGGGATTCTCCAGGCAAGAATACTGGAGTGGATTGCCATTTCCTTCTCCAGGGGATCTTCCCGACCCAGGGATCGAACCCAGGTCTCCCACATTGGAGGCAGACGCTTTAACCTCTGAGCCACCAGGGAAGCCCATATCCATCTAAGACCATGGGTTTTATAAACTACAGTTGTCATAAAAAAAAACTTGATGATGATGCTTCCAGAAACATTTCTGTTCTAGCTAAATCACATTGTTATCAATATAGAAAAAAAAATCATTACTGCTCTATGAAATATTTCCATTTTGAAAGTCTTTCAAGTAGGGAAGGATTAGATGTTACAGATCACCAACCATCTTGGAAGACCTCTCTCAAGGAGCAAATAGTCAGCAAAAGTCTTCAGTATGGTCTGTGCTTATTATTAGGGGACAAAAATGTATATTAAGATTAATAACGAGGCACTAACTGATTAATGAAGGAAATTAACACCAACATCTGTTATTTCATTGGATCATCTCAAAACATTCACTCTTGTTTAGACTTAAAAGCACTCTTGTCCCTGCAAGTTTTGGTTTTATTCCCATTTTACAGATGAGGAAACTGAGCCTAGGTAGTTTAAAGATTTAATCAGTGTTGCAATGAGCATGTGTAACAGCACAACTGTGTGGAATAAAGTCTGTTTTCCTCAAAATCTCAACCTCTTTTTAAAGCATTCTGTCATATAGCACTTTCTTCTTGGAAATGTCTTCAGTAACATGTGTTTTCTCTCTCACACACATTTACATTTTTGGTGGTAGGCTACCTTTCTGATTGCTCTTATGTTGGGATAATGTTAGAGTTGGTATGTCTCACACACACAGCAGTAGGCAGTGAATTTGCTGGGTGTTCAATGAAAACCATTTTGGTTTTAAGAATTTTCCAAGGATGGCAATGAAAGTCTATGAATGATGGAATCACTCTTTTCTTCTTCATGCTATCTTCTTCTTGGCTATAACTTTATGCAACATGAGTACAAAACTATTTATTTGAACTGTTTGAGTCCCCACTGATTAGCACTGCTTCATAATTTTTTTTTAATTCTATTTTGACTGTGCTGGGTCTCTGTTGCCATTTATGGGCTTCTCTTGTTGAGGTGCAAGGGTTCTCGAGCATGTGAGCCCAGTAGTTGTGGTGCATGGTCTTAGTTGCCCTGCAGCATGTGGGATCTTAGTTCCCAGACCAGGGATTGAACCTTTGTCCTCTGCATTAGAAGGTGGATACTTAACCACTGGACCACCAGGAAGTCTCTGCTGTTTTAAATGTTTGTTACCAGTTAATCATAGGCATGGTGCTTGGCTGGTAATTTTTTACTTGCTTTGCACAAAGGCAAAGCAAACAAAAAAAATTCAATTAGTATCTCCAATTCTTTTATTAATATTAACTCTGGGAGGTAATAGGACAAGTGAAATTCATGCAGCTGCTAATTGGTCCAGGCAGAGAGTCCACATTTCTTATTTGAACACCCTCATTTTGCAGGAAAAGTTCATATTTCAGTTAGACTATAATCAATATATCACCTATATTAGTCTCATGTCAACATACAAGTGTTCATTACTAAGCAGATTCTGAAAGGTTCACTGAACATTGCACTTTGAAATGTGTGTCTGGTGCCTGGGAGCAATTTCCAACCTGTCTTCTGGAAACTAGGACACACTTAAAAGGATTTAGGAGTAGAAATCTTTCACTTCAGAAAATCCATTTCAGCAATTTACACATTAAGGAAATGGGAAATGTTTCTTTACCAATTTCACTGGCATTTGATGGGGGAATCCTCCAGTAAAACACAGGCAATTTTCTTCCACTTGTTACAGCAATAAATGTATAAGAGGCTGCTTTGTTCTCCTCCACCCTCTTGCAAATATGGAACTGCACAGTCCATCATGGCCACTGTTTATTCATCCATATTCCAAGAACAAGTTTCTTTTAATTGAATTATATAGTAAAGCCAGTGACTATTGTGCATTTAGTGAGTGTCTGACTTTTGTCAAGAACTTCAAAATGCTTTATGCTATTTAGTCCTTGGACTTCCCAGATGGCACAGTGGTAAAGAATCCACCTGCAATGCAGGAGACAAAAGTTCGATTCCTGGGTCAGGTAGATCCCCTGGAGAAGGAAATGGTAACTTACTCCAGTATTCTTGCCTGGGAAATCCCATGGACAGAGACTGTTGGGCTATAGTCTATGAGGTTGCAAAAGAGTCAGACACAGCTTTGTGACAAGACAACATTTAGTCCTTACAAGAAACAAAAAATGCAGTTGCTGTCACTATGTGTAATATGCAGTCATGGGAATTTGGAGTGCTTATGAGATCTGTCTAAAGTAACATGCTTAATATAGTACAAAATTGAATTTTTGATCCAATATTTATCAAGCTAAAATTTATATCCTTAACCTATGAATTATATTACCAAGAGAATGACATTAATAGCTGACATTTTTGTGTTTTTAAATATGTTTATATATGTTTTACATACATTGACATAATTTTTTATAAAATATATAGAAACATAACTTTCAACAACAGGAAAAAATGCACAGTTTATAAATTTATTTTATAATTTTATAGTTATAATAAATTTTATAATTTATTTNAGAATGACATTAATAGCTGACATTTTTGTGTTTTTAAATATGTTTATATATGTTTTACATACATTGACATAATTTTTTATAAAATATATAGAAACATAACTTTCAACAACAGGAAAAAATGCACAGTTTATAAATTTATTTTATAATTTTATAGTTATAATAAATTTTATAATTTATTTACAAATCAACAGCAAAAGGACCAGTAAAAATAATAGAGCTAGTCCCAAGAACATTTGAGGAGAAACTGGGAGTTCACAGCATTAAAAAAAGAAACAAGAATGTTAGAATAAAACTGGATAATCCCATATAAGGCAATAAAAATATAATCTTGGAGTTTATCTTTACTACTGAAAATAAATTTGCAAGTTAGCATGCAAGTTCACAATACTGAGCTCTAGTCAAATAGTAAACTATAAATTCGAACCCAAATATATCCTCCAAAAGAAATAATATTTTATTGGGCTTACTGTAATATAGCATTATTTGATATTTAAAGAGTTTTTGCCTAACCATCACTACCTTATTTACAAATTTGAAATTATTTTTCTTAAGAATTTTCAAAAGTAATAATGATGGTATATATATTTTGTTATTTATAGTTTCCAAAATATCTATTTTGTAAAACTGAAAGACTGCAGAACTTGAATGGAACCTTGGTTAAACTGTAAGTAAATCAAATTTGTATCTGATTATGTTACTTATTTTTCTCATATCGACTCACTAATTTGGGGATTAAAATTGCACAATAAAATTATTTTTCTAATTTTAGCAATTAAATTTGTAGGAAACTCTTTTAATGGGCATGTATTTATTAGAGTAGTAGAATAATCATCGATTTTTAAAAATTGTGAATAATGTTGTGGTCTGGGCAAATGTTGGAAAATAATTTCCAGACATAAAATAGAATAAGAGGGAAATAAAGTTTATTAGAGTGGGAGATGCTGTTAGTATAGTGGGCCAGCTCACGGGAGAAGTGACGTTGGACAGGGGACCTTAGTCCACTTTTAAAGCCAGGGTACGAGGAGTAGGATAGGGGTCTTGTGGGTCATTTGCTGATTGAATGAGGCATGTATACTGGGTAGTGGGAAGAGTAAGGCAAATACCTTCTCCCTATGGGGTAGAAGGGGAGACAGGTTATACTGCTCAGGAGGACATGAAATACATTAATAGTTACAACATTAATTACATTACAACATTATTGTAATATAATGTAATGTATTTACAACATAGGATGATAAGGGTCTGGTTTTTCGATACCTGCATTCCAAGACTCTCCTTGCTTTTATCTGCTCTTTTGTCCTTGGATTACCACAAATAATAGTGGCTTAGATGTAATATGTAAATTATAATATCTTAAAATTTGAAAATCAGTGGAAATAATACTTCATCTCATTACTTTTCAATATACACTTGTCCTTCTATTAATCATGTAAAATAATGAACACAGATACAATTATTTCTGAAATGGAAAAGAAAACATGTACACAGGCTTTGAGGTAAGCCTGCCACCACAAAATTCATGTGGTTCATTTACTAAGAATAGTCTTCACTAACAAGGAGAAATATTTGGTCATCTTAATATAGCAAGATAAAAATCAGTTTCACAATGGTAGATACTTAGTAGCCAAGATTTAAGCTTACACTACCAATTTTGTCACTTATATGAGAAACATAGCTGTTTGGGAATTTGACAGTCTCTTTGGGGGCTCATAGTTTCTCTCCCCAGAGAAGGCAAAGGCACCCCACTCCAGTACTCTTGCCTGGAAACTCCCATGGATGGAGGTGCCTGGTAGGCTGCAGTCCATGGGGTCGCTAAGAGTCGGACATGACTGAGAGACTTCCCTTTCACTTTTCACTTTCATGCTTTGGAGAAGGAAATGGCAACCCACTCCAGTGTTCTTGCCTGGAGCATCCCAGGGACGGGGGAGCCTGGTGGGCTGCCGTCTATGGGGTCGCACAGAGTTCGACACGACTTTAGCAGCAGCAGCAGCTGTGTCTCTCTCCATGTGGAGAAAGAGTTGAGAAATCACATTATATTCAATAACTCAAAGGTGCAGGGCTAACAGAGGCTTTTGCACAAAAGCTAATGGATATATATTTAAGAAATTTGCCTGCTTCAGGTTCTGAAGGCCTGCCTGATGTATCCACTCACAACAAGGCTCTCACCTCTCTTGGTCAGTCCTTGGAGAAGCAGCTGGCTCTCTGACTATTAAAGCTTTACTTGTCATTTGCTTGCCCTTCATCCCGGCTTCTTTAAAGTGATTTTGCTGTTAGCTAAATTACTATTGCCCATTAGGTTAACCCATTCTTATTCTGAGCAGGCAGGGGATCTTCCCAACTCAGGTATCAAACCCTGGTCTCCTGCATTGAAATCAGATTATTTACCACCTGAGGTACCAGGTAAGCCCTATTAAGAGCATAAAATAAACAAATGTTGAGTTCAGTTTATAACATGCTGATTATCTTATAGCAATAATGGAGGTCATTACTAATAACAATTGACAGGAAAGTAGAAGGAGCCAAGCTAATAGCATTGGCAGGAACCTATACTTCAAAGGTGAATCAGGGCATTATTTTCACTATAATAATGGAAATTTACCAGTGATTCTGATGGAAGTAGATGGTTTTGCTTTTCCATTCTTCCTGACCATGACCTGCCGTGTGTAGGGGAGGTTTGTCATTGATGACACACAAAATAGTTTGTATGATCTAGAAGATTCATTATTCTGCCCTCTGTGATCTCCAGACTTTTTCCTCACACTCCCTCTCACACCAAAAATCACATTCATCTCTCCAAGCTCATAATACTCTTTATAGTCTCACTACTGTCTACACTGTCAAGTCCAATTGTCACGCCTTTCTCCACTTTGTCTACCTGGAAAATGTTTTGTAATCTTTTAAGATTTAGAGCTTAAGTGTCCCCTCAGCTATGAATCCTCTCCTAACATGTGCCAGGAAGATTTATCCATATTCTGTTCTGTTCTTACACACTTCTATGACGTTAACTCTGTAACTCATTGCATTCCTCTCTCTCTCTCTCTCTTTCTCTCCCCAATATAAATAAATTCATAAGGATACAGATTAAGATCTGATTTCTAAACAAAGACAAAATCAGTTCATATTAAATTGTTGATAAAACAACAGAAATCTGTAAAACAGAATTTTGGACACTGCCTCAATTTTTCTTCTCTGCACTTCCTGGATTATCTTCCAGGGAGTTAGGAATATTTTTTCTCCTTTGTCCTTATATTTCTGTACCTAAGAGAGTTCTTTATTCTCAGTTAAACTTATGACTGATATAATAAAATGTCTCACATTGCATTTCTTTCTCTGTTCATCTCAATAATACATGCTATAGAATATCCTTTGTGATCATGCTGTTTCAGATAACATCCCTGAGGGAAATAGAACACTGATCATTAGTGGTTTTGATTGTGCCAAACTGTGCCTTGGTCTCTTAGATTATTTTGGCTTTGTTCGTGCAACTTATCCTTATTATGAACAGTGTTGAAAACAACACATTGCAAGTGTTAAGGAAAACAATTTATAACTTAGAAACTGGACTAAAGTTGATCAACCATAGGTACAAGTACACCTAAGAATTACCATTTACTGAAATGTACTTTGTTCAAATCACTATTATTTTTTTTTAATTAAATGTGCTAGACTTAATGAAATTGCACTTTCATTCGTCAACTTTTTTGCTCATAGAAATGCAAATGCAAAGCACAGAAGGTTACCCTAAGAGATATGATTTCTTGTCCTATAGGACAGGTAACAAAAAGATCTTATCTTATTCTAACATTTCTTACTATATTGCTTATAAGTACTCAGTTCCTTAACTATTCTTTGAACTACCATTCTCTTTTTTACTCTTTATGTCATTAATTAATGAATTAAATAACATATTTGACAAGAATTTATTCAGCATTTATAGAATAATTTTTTTAATTTTTTTAAGAGCTTCCATTTTACTTTATTTTACTTTACAGTACTCTAT
>SJYX01022835.1:593471-633415 GCA_006410675.1 Oreotragus oreotragus | reverse complement strand
GGCACAACAAATGAAAAAACCCTTCACCAATATAATTCCTAGCCAACCCACTATACTAATAATTTCTAAGTAGACTCTGGCTTTGGGGGTAGATGCTCGGGAACAGGGGGTTTCCTGAGGCTTGATCATGCCTTTGTGTATGCCAAGCCTCCTTCCTCATGACCTTTGCCATGGGCAGAGTTCCTCATGCTGGCTCCCGGCACTCATCCTCATCTATCAGAGGGCAGGCAGAAGAAGCAAGAACTACAATTCTACAGCCTGCAGAATGAAAATAACAATCATAGACAGCTAAACAAAATGATCACATGGATCACAGCCTTGTGTAACTCAGTGAAACTCTGAGTCATGCCATGCAGGGCCATCCAAGATGGATGGGTCATGGTGGAGAGTTCTGACAAAATATGGTCCACTGGAGAAGGGAATGGCAAAACACTCCTGTATTGCTGCCTTGAGAACCACATGAACAGTATGAAAAGGCAAAATGATATGACAGCAGAAGATGAGCCCTCCAGGTCTGTAAGTGTCCAATATGCTATTGGAGAAGAGCAGAGAAATAGCTCAAGAAAGAATGAAGAGGCTGGGCCAAAGCAGAAATGATGGCCAGTGGTGGATGTGTCTGATGGTGAAAGTGAAGTCTCATGCTGTAAAGAACAACATTGCACAGAAACCTGGAACCATGAATCAAGGAAAATTGGATGTGGTCAAGCAAGAAAAAACATTGACATCTTAGGAATCAGTGAACTAAAATGGATGGGAATGGGTGAACTTAATTGAGATGACCATTATTTCTACTACTGTGGGCAGGAATCCATTAGAAGAAATGGAGTAGCCCTTACAGTCAACAAAAGAGTCTGAAATGCAGTACTTGGGTGCAATCTCAAAATGACAGAATGATCTCAGTTCATTTCATTTCCAAGGTAAACCATTCAACATCAGAGTAATCCAAGTCTATGCACCAACCACTAATGCTGAAGAAGGTGAAGTTGACTATTTCTATGAAGACCTACAAGGCCTTCTAGAACTAACACATACCAAAAAATGGTGTCTTTTTCATCATAGGGAGTTGGAATGCAAAAGTGGAAAGTCAAGAGAAACCTGGAGTGACAGGCAAGTTTGGCTTTGAGTACAAAATGAAGTAAGGCCAAGGTTGACATAGTTTTCACAAGTGAAGACACTAGTCACAGCAGGCACCCTCTTCCAATGATGTGAGCGGTGACTCTACACGTCGACGTCACGAGAGGGTCAGTACTGAAATCAGATGAGTATATTCTTTGCAGCTGAAGATGGAGAAGCTCTATACATGATCTGACTGTGGCTCAGATCATGAGCTCCTTACAGCAAAATTCAGGCTTAAATTGAAGAAAGTGGAAAGCCACTAGACCATTCAGGTATGACCTATTTCAAATCCCTTATGATTAGACAGTGGAGGTGATGAATCAAATCAAGGGGTTAGATCTGGTAGACAGAGTGCCTGAAGAACCATGGACAGAAGCTATTACACTGTACAAGAGGTGGGGATCAAAATCATCCCCAAGGGGAAAAAAAAATGCAAGAAGTCAAAGTGATTGTCTGAGGAGGCCTTACAAATAATGGAGAAAAGAAGAGAAGAAAAAAGCAAAGGACAAAGGGAAAGATATATCCAACTGAGTGCAGAGTTCCAGAGGACAGCAAGGGGAGATTAGAAAATCTTAAGTGAACAATGTACAGAAATAGAGGAAAACAATAGAATGGGGGAGACTAGAGATCTCTTCAAGGTAATTAGAGATACCAAGGGAACGATTCATGCAAAGATGGGCATGGTAAAGGACAGAAATGGTATGGACTAACAAAGGCAAAAGAGATTAAGAGGAGGTGGCAAGAATACGCAGAAGAACAGCACAAAAAAGCTCTTAATGACCTGGATAACCAGTGGGTCTTAGGAAGCATTACTACCAGCAAAGCTAGTGGAGGTGCTAGTTCAGATCCTAAAAGATAATATTAAAGTGCTGTACTCAATATGCTAACAAATTTGGAAAATTCGGAAGTGGCCACAGTAATGGAAAAGATCAGTTTTCATTCCAATCCCAAAGAAAGACAATGCCAAAGAATGTTCAACAACTGCACAATTATACTCATTTCATATGCTAGTAAAGTGAAAGTTACTCAGTCATGTCAGATTCTTTGTGACCCATGGACCATATAGTCCATGAAATTCTCCAGACTAGAATACTGGAGTGGATAGACATTCCCTTTTCCAGGGGATCCTCCCAACCCAGGAATCAAACCCAGGTCTCCCACATGGCAGGAGGATTCTTTACCAGCTGAGCCACCAGGGAAGTCTATGCTAGCAAGGTCATGCTCAAAATCATTAAAGCCAGGCTTCAACAGTACATGAACCGAGAACTTCCAAATGTACAAGCTGGATTTAGAAAAGGCAGAGGAACCAGAGATCAAATTGCCAACATCTATTGGATTATAGACAAACCAAGGCAATTCCAGAAAAACATCTACTTCTGCTTTACTGACTATGCTAAAACCTTTGACTATGCATCACAACAATCTGGAAAATTCTCAGAGATGGGAATACCAGACCACCTGACCTGCCTCCTGAGAAATCGGTATGCAGGTCAAGAAGTAACAGTTAGAACTGGACATGGAACAACTGATTGGTTCCAAATCGGGAAAGGAGTATGACAAAGCTGTATATTGTCACCCTGCTTACTTAACTTTTATGCAGAGTACATCATGGGTAATGCTGGACTGGATAAATCGTAAGCTAGAATCAAGATTGCTGGGAGAAATACCAACAATCTCAGATATGCAGATGATAGCAGTATAATTGCAGAAAGCGAGGAGGAACTAAAGAGCCTCTTGATGAGGGTGAAAGAGGAGAGTGAAAAAGCTGACTTAAAACTCAGTATTCAAAAACTAAGATCATGGCATCCAGTCCTATTGCTTCATGGCAAATGGAGAGGGGGCAAAGTGGAAATAGTGACAGATCTTATTTTCTTACATTCTAAAATCACTGCAGACAATGACTGCCTCCATAAAATTAAAAGACACTTACTCTTTGAAAAGCTATGACAAAACTAGACAGCATCTTAAAAAGCAGAGATATCACTTTGCTGACAAAAGTCTGTATAATCAAAGCTATGTCTTTTCCGTAGTTGTGTATAGATGTGAGAGTTGAACCATAAAGAAAACAGCACCGTAGAACTGATGTGGTGCTGGAGAAGACTCTTGAGAGTCCCTGGGACAGCAAGGAGATCAAATCAGTCAATCCTAAAGGAGATCCACCCTGTATATTCATCGGAAGGATTGGTGCTTAAGTTGAAGTTTCAATACTTTGGCCACCTGATGCAAAGAGCCAACTCATTGGAAAAGACCCTGGTGCTGGAAAGATTGAAGGCAAAGGGAGAAGTGGGTGGCAGAGGATGAGATCATAGGATGGCATCACTTACTCAGTGGGCGTGAGTTTGAGCAAACTCTGGAAGATTGTGAAGGGCAGAGAAGCCTGGTGTGCTGTAGTCCATGGGCTTGCGAAGAGTCAGACATGACTTAGCTGCTAAACAGCAACAGCTGAAGAATCTCCTTTAGAAGAAGGCATTATTTATCTCCTGGAGTATCTAATACTTTTAGTTAAAAAAAAAAAAATCACTTTGTCCCTCTTCAAATGGTTTGAAGAGAGAGAAAACAAAATAGTTTTCCTTGAGCTTATTTCTTTATGAAACTCGGTCCTAAGCCCTTTGAAACCTTGAGAGAAATAGTGAAGTTTGAAATAGCAAAGCTTGAACTCAAAAGCTGGCCCAGGGTTTCGATTTTCCCTTTTCCTGTCCTGTGGGAATTGGAGCTCACCCACATTTCTGATGCAATGTTTTTGGAGACCCATCATGGTGTACAGATATCTCAAACCAAGCGCTAACCTGCCAGGGAGGTGATGGAGAAGTGTTTGCCCTGAGGAGCCCCAGTTTGTCCCCGAGTCAGTAAGAGATGTGTCTGTGTGGTTAACACGGCTACAGCTCCTCAGACCCTCTCCTTTGAGGTAGTGTTTCTCCTCTAAGTGTGAGTGTCGACGGAACTGTGCCCACAGACCCCCGTGCATTCTCCTGTTGCGTCTATGCTCTTGTTTGAAGTGGTCCTCCCAGGGGATGATGAGCCCAGGCCTAGGGGAAAACAGGGACGAGCGGCCAGCGTAACCTCCACCTCACACTGGAGACGCGGCCGCCGCAGGGAGCGATTCAGGGTCAGAAGACTCAGCCTGCACACTTCTGTGGTTTGTCCACCATCACTTGACAGGAAACTGAACACCCTCCTCCACGCTAAGGAAGATGCCGAATGAGGGTAGTGGGCGAAAGAGATAAGGGCTGCGGCAGGTTTTCAGGTCTTCGGTGAGAAAGGCATGGGATGGGCAGGACTGAGTGTGAAAGGTGGTTACCGGGGAAGAATAGAATGGGTTTGGAGGCAGCCGACATCCAGGGGATTCAGGAAAGGGGGTAATCGATACCATCTCCAAGAGTTCTGCAGTGACCTTGCGTGAATAAAGGAATTTGGGAGAGGGGATCACTGGAGCTGTGCCTCTGCCCTCAGCTGTGAGAGAACCACCCCCAACCCCACAGCACAATAGCCGCCCTAGCCAACGGCCACACCCTCCCCCAAGCTGGTATGAGTGGGCTTGCTGCCTCCTGATCTTTATGTATTTTTCCGTGGGTTGGCCTTTGATTTCCTAGGGAATTGCACATTTATTGTAAAGTAGCCATGCAGAGACGAGGTAGATAGACCGGTGTGCAGGGAAAAAACAACCCAGTAAGAAGGTGAGAGTTGATAGCCGCCAGGCCAAAAATGAGACAGAAGCCTCACTCTCTTCATGAGGCTGATATCTTCTTGACACGTTCACGTAAATTGATTTTTTTAAGTTTGAAACCCTCCTCCCCATTATTCTTATTTTCCTCTCAAATCAATGAATGCATCTCTGTTTGATTTTCTATAATCAGTAGCTTGCCATGAGCATGTCTAGCCTACAATTTCGAGACCAGAGTGTAAACTCTTGAGCGCACCCAAGGGAACAGCTGCTCAAAGGTGTTCTTTGCTGGTGCACATAACCCACACTCGCTGCATCCGTCTGCAGCTTTCCCTTTTCACGTATCCAAGTCTTCCTAAAGAGAGGTATTCCTTAAGTCAAGGATCCTTCTGGAAAGCCCCCGTCAGCCCCAGGCTCAGGTGCAGAGCTGGGCTAGGCTTTGTTTCCGGGGTCCCTTGACAGCAATGAGCTCCCTTCTCCCTGGGTGCTGACCAGCCTCCGGGAACAATGGACGTATCCCACCAGCCTGCCTCAGGAGTCACTGAGTTCTCCTTTTGACCTTGCCTTTCAGAAGCTGATCCTCATTAACCATCAGGATGGGGTGGGGAGCAGCTGAGACAACTCACAGTGGCAAGTTGACCCCTGAGTTGTGTCTGCTCCAAGATGATATAACCCCAGAGCTTCAGGGCTGTGAGGGCACTGATTTAACAAATCAAACAAACAAACAAAAAAATTAAACAACATGATGGCACACTGCTGTTTGAGGGGTTTTGAAGCACATTTCGCAATCATGGGGGAAAATAATGAACACCTCTCACAAGTGCATTTAAGTGACACGTGCATTAGGAGGTGATGGGGGCGGGGCGCCGGCATTCCTGCATAATGAGCGTTGTTTTTTGTTTTCCTATTCTTTCATACTGCTTTCACTTCATGTTTCAGAAATGGTCACTGAGTGAGCACAACTCTGAGCACTTTGTAAACAGAAGGAAAAAGGCAGCCGATGGCCCCTCACAAGGCTCGCAGAGAGGGCCACACTGATGTTCTGATGCAGGGAGGGATGTAGTGGGTAGCCCAGAACCCTCCTGCTCCCAGATCTCATCCTTCACCTGCCATGAGAAGCTTTCTCTTATATAAAGCGGGACTATCGCTCTAGAGGAAGTGGTGTGGAAAGCTTCCCGGGGCAGGAGAATTCTGGCACACACAGGCAGGCCTCAGAGAGGTCACCAGTTCCGTTCCAGGCCACTGCTATAAAGCCAATATCACAGGAGTGGTCATGTGACTTTTTGGGTTTCTTAGTGCCTATAAAAGCTTTCCTAGTGGCTTAAACAGTAAAGAATCCATCTGCAATGGGGGAGACCCAGGTTCGATCCCTGGGTTGGGAAGATCCCCTAGAGGAGGGCATGGCAACCCACTCCAGTATTCTTGCATGGAGAATCCCATGGACAGAGGAGCCTGGCGGGATGCAGGTTAAAGAGTCAGACACGACTGAGCGACTAAGCACAGCATGTGTGTGTTAGTTGCCCAGTCGTTCAGTCATGCCTGACTCTGCGACCCCATGGACTGCAGTCCACCAGGCTCCTCTGTCCATGAGATTCTCCAGGCAAGGATACTGGAGTGGGTTGTCATTTCCTTCTCCAGGGGATNCCATGGGATTTTTCAGGCAAGAGTACTGGGGTGGGGCGCCACTGCCCTCTCTGCACAGATACACTGCTGCTGCTGCTGCTGCTAAGTCACTTCAGTTGTGTCTGACTCTGTTTGACCCCATAGACGGCAGCCCACCAGGCTCCCCCATCCCTGGGATTCTCCAGGCAAGAATACTGGAGTGGGTTGCCATTTCCTTCTCCAATGCATGAAAGAGAAAAGTGAAAGTTGCTCAGTCTGTCCGACTGTTAGCAACCCCATGGACTGCAGCCCACCAGGCTGCTCCGTCCATTGGATTTTCTAGGCAAGACGACTGGGGTGGGGTGCCATTGCCTTCCCCGGCACAGATACACTACCGTGTGTAAAACAGACAGCTGGTGGGAAGACGCTGTCTAGCACAGGGAGCTCAGCTCGCTGCTCTGTGATGACCTAGATGGGCAGGAGGCGGGCGGCATGGAAGGGAGGTTCAGGGTTGGGGGACATACGTATCCTTACAGATGGTTCACATTGTTGTACAGCAGAAACGAACACAGCGTTGTTAAGCAATTATCCCCCAGTTTAAAAATTAATTAAAAAACTAAACTCCCAAGTCCAGTACAGATAGGTCATGATCATGTATTAAGAAATGGCCAGTTTAAGTCACTTAAACCATAGCTATGGGGAGGTATCTTGGTTAAATGTGCTTTCACTTGCAGGAAATAAGAACCTGGACCCAAGGGGGTCCCAAGAATGAAGATTTAGCGACGGCAAGAGCAGGCAAGGTTGGTTCCAGGGTGGCTTGAGTCTGCTCAGTGACGTCTGTGATAACAGAGGAGAGTCTGTCCACTTTTCACTTCTCAGCATGTACGTGGGGTTGTTGACAGGCTGTGCCTAGTGATTCCGTGTGTCACTTCCTGGTTTAATATACAGAGGTATAAGAGAGGATTCCTATCCTGTGAAGTGTGTCTTACCATAGGACTGGGGAACCCTTTTTCAGAAACTTCCCCCACCCACAACCCAGCAGACTTCCCACAGTTCATTGTCCAGAATTATATCAAGTGATCGTTCCTGAGTCAACTGCTGGCAGGTGGGGTTTGAATGGAAAACCTCACGCCTATCAGGCTTACTGAGGAACTGGAATGGGGCTGGCCTCCCCTAAGGCAACTGGTTGAGTTGGGGAGGTGTGGATATCTGAACAAAACTAGGATTCTATGGAAGAGAAGTAGAGATGCGGATATGAAGAAATTAGATCAGCAGCCAACAGGATCTGGCATGAGATGAGTTAAAAAGAAACTACAATCAGCATCTTAAAATTAGCTTGCATTAAAGATGTGTGGGAAACTGCCTTAATGCCATGGTAATCTCCAAGCACATTGCCAGGTGAGCTAAGCCAGTTACCCCAGAACAGAAAGGTTCACAGACCAAATTAAGATGCTGGAATCACAGTTTAATAGATCAATTGAAAACACATATCGATAAGTGAGGGTGGCAGTGAAGAAGGAAGGATGAAGAGATGGAGCACAGAGAATTTTTATATATGTAATGTATAAATTGGTACACTGTTATATATAGGTCTCCCTGGTGGCTCATTCAGTAAAGAACCCACCTGCCAATGCAGCACACAAGAGACGCAGGTTCGATCCCCGGGTCGGGAAGATCCCCTGGAGGAGGAGATGGCAACCCACGCCAGGGTTCTTGCCTGGGAAATCCCAAGGACAGAGGAGCCTGGTGGGCTACAGTCCATGGGGTTGCAAGAATCGGGCATGACTTAGCAGCTAAAACCCACCAAACCATACTGATATGTAACACAACAATGAACACACATCATCAGACGTCTGTCCAGACCCACAGAATGCACATCACCAAGAGCGAACCCTAATATAAACGATGGACTTGGGTGAAAATTATGCGTCAAGGCAAGCTCGTCAGCTGTAATGAATGTATCATTCTGGTGGGTGATACTGGTGGCAGGGGAGGCTCCGCGTGCGTGATGACAAGCAATACATGGGAAATCACCATGACTTCTCCCAATTTTGCTACAAAACTAAAACTTCTTTGAAAAAGAAAGTCTTTTTTTTTTTTGGCTCAGTCGGTAAAGAATCCACCTGCAGTGCGGGAGACCCGGTTTCGATCCCTGGGTTGGTAAGATCCTCTGGAGGAGGGCATGGCAACCCACCCCAGTACTCTTGCCTGGAGAATCCCATGGACAAGAGTCTGGTGGGCTACAGTCCATGGGGTCACAAAGAGTCAGACATGATTGAGTGACTAAACACAGCACAGCAAAGGGCCTCCCGAAGTCAAACTGTGACTCTGCCTAGACAAGGAAACTGCAGGGAAAGAAGAAGGTATCTAAACGCGGGAAGAGGGAGGGACTTGCTAGTAGGGGAAACTTACAAGCAGTCCAGGAACACCAGTGGCCCAGTGATGCTATGGAACAAGTTGGATTCAGCCAGCAGGGAGAGATGACATAAAGAAGAAGGCAGGGATGCGGGCGTGAGCCTCAGCCACTGTCTTAACGACTGTAAGGTCCTGTAAGCCTGTCCCCTTCCACGCCCTCAGTTAACCCACTGCACTGAATCAAAACTCACCGATCCTGTGCCTCATTCTCTCCCAGCCAATAGTCTCCTTAGGACATAACCTGGGTAACAAAGACAAGCATATTTCATTTTACATGTTTTGCAGAGATTACATTCTTTAAAAATTGAAGATTTGCCACAACCTGCACCCAGCAAGTCTGTGAAAGTGAAACTGTTAGCCACTCGGTCGTGTCTCTGACTGAGGAGCCCAGCAGGCTTCTCTGCCCACGGAATTCTCCAGGCAAGAATACTGGAGTGTCTTGCCATTTCCTTCTCCAGGGGATCTTCCTGACCCAGGGGTTGAACTTGGGTCTCCGGCAGTGCAGGCAGATTCCTTATGGTCCGAGCTGCCAGGGAAGCCCACGTCGGGTGAGTCTGTGGCGGCCATTTCTCCAACATCGTTTGCTCACTGTGTGTTTCTGTGTCACATTTGGGAAATTCTCACAATACTTTACATGTTTGCACGATTCCTGTATTTATGACGATGATCTGTGATCAGTGAGATTTGATGCAACTATTGTGACTTGATAATGGCTAGCCTTTTTAGCGGTAGTTTTTAATCAAGGTATATACACTGAATAGACTATGTTATGGTGTAAGCATTACTTTCATATGCACTAGGCTTCCCTAGTAGCTCAGTTGGCAAAGAATTTACCTGCAGTGCAGGAGACCCAGGTTCGATCCCTGGGTTGGGAAGATCCCCTAGAGGAGGGCATGGCAACCCACTCCAGTATTCTTGCATGGAGAATCCCATGGACAGAGGAGCCTGGCGGGATGCAGGTTAAAGAGTCAGACACGACTGAGCGACTAAGCACAGCATGTGTGTGTTAGTTGCCCAGTCGTTCAGTCATGCCTGACTCTGCGACCCCATGGACTGCAGTCCACCAGGCTCCTCTGTCCATGAGATTCTCCAGGCAAGGATACTGGAGTGGGTTGTCATTTCCTTCTCCAGGGGATCTTCCCAACCCAGGGATCGAACCTGGGTCTCCTGCACTGCAGGTAAATTCTTTGCCAACTGAGCTACTAGGGAAGCCTAGTGCATATGAAAGTAATGCTTACACCATAACATAGTCTATTCAGTGTATATACCTTGATTAAAAACTACCGCTAAAAAGGCTAGCCATTATCAAGTCACAATAGTTGCATCAAATCTCACTGATCACAGATCATCGTCATAAATACAGGAATCGTGCAAACATGTAAAGTATTGTGAGAATTTCCCAAATGTGACACAGAAACACACAGTGAGCAAACGATGTTGGAGAAATGGCCGCCACAGACTCACCCGACGTGGGCTTCCCTGGCAGCTCGGACCATAAGGAATCTGCCTGCACTGCCGGAGACCCAAGTTCAACCCCTGGGTCAGGAAGATCCCCTGGAGAAGGAAATGGCAAGACACTCCAGTATTCTTGCCTGGAGAATTCCGTGGGCAGAGAAGCCTGCTGGGCTCCTCAGTCAGAGACACGACCGAGTGGCTAACAGTTTCACTTTCACAGACTTGCTGGGTGCAGGTTGTGGCAAATCTTCAATTTTTAAAGAATGTAATCTCTGCAAAACATGTAAAATGAAATATGCTTGTCTTTGTTACCCAGGTTATGTCCTAAGGAGACTATTGGCTGGGAGAGAATGAGGCACAGGATCGGTGAGTTTTGATTCAGTGCAGTGGGTTAACTGAGGGCGTGGAAGGGGACAGGCTTACAGGACCTTACAGTCGTTAAGACAGTGGCTGAGGCTCACGCCCGCATCCCTGCCTTCTTCTTTATGTCATCTCTCCCTGCTGGCTGAATCCAACTTGTTCCATAGCATCACTGGGCCACTGGTGTTCCTGGACTGCTTGTAAGTTTCCCCTACTAGCAAGTCCCTCCCTCTTCCCGCGTTTAGATACTTTCTTCTTTCCCTGCAGTTTCCTTGTCTAGGCAGAGTCACAGTTTGACTTCGGGAGGCCCTTTGCTGTGCTGTGTTTAGTCACTCAATCATGTCTGACTCTTTGTGACCCCATGGACTGTAGCCCACCAGACTCCTGTCCATGGGATTCTCCAGGCAAGAGTACTGGGGTGGGTTGCCATGCCCTCCTCCAGAGGATCTTACCAACCCAGGGATCGAAACCGGGTCTCCCGCACTGCAGGTGGATTCTTTACCGACTGAGCCGCCGGGGAAGCCCATGAATACTGGCATAGGTGGCCTGTCCCTTCTCCAGGGGATCTTTCTGAGTCAGTAATCAAACCGGGGTCTCCTGCATTTCAGATAGATTCTTAGGCAATATCATTGCTATGAACCGCTGTTCTAAAAAACATAATTGAGAATCATATTTTGCAACTACGTTAGTATACAAGGCTGAATTTATTGTTATATAATCATTGTACTTCTATTCACTTTTTTTTTTTTTCTGGTTTTAAAAACACTTAAAACTAAAAATAAATTATCACAAGCTCTTAAAAGCACTGTGGGTCCTGGACATGTGCCTTGTGGGCCTAATGGATAAGTCGGCCCTGCATCTAATGGGCCTTCCCTGCCTCTCCGGCTGGCTGGGCAGCCCTTCTGGGCTGTTTCCATAAATTTCCCTCTGGTATTGCACTTGCCACACCACTAAACTGGGTGCTTCTTGAGAAGAAAGGACTGTGCTTCATTCTCACTGTGGAACCCAGAACAACATCCAGGGATGGCCCATAAGCAGCCTCCTTCATGTATCCATGAAGAGATGGATGGGTGAGGAAGACTGAGCTGGAGGGTGCTGGCCTCAGGGATCGGTCACAGCCAAGCGGGCAGGGGTCCGCCGGGGGTTGCCGATGGGTGAGTGGATGGGAGGATGCCTGTCTCCTCCTTTCGCTGAGGGTCTGATCTGCCTACAGGCAGGGACGGAGCAGAGGCAGTGGCCAGACTGGCCTGCGGGTCCAAGAGGGAAGGCTCAGCCGATGTCGCCTCGTAGCATCCCTGCCCTAGAGGAGGCCATCTTCCAGAGTACAGCAACGCCGCTCTGCCTGCGAGGAGGCTCCGTGTGCCCCAGAAAAACGCAGTAACAAAAACAGAACGATACTTAGGCTTGAGCCATTTCCTAAGTACAGTTTGGGGTCAGTTTGGCCGGAGGGGAGAATTTAATTGCAAAGCTCGTATGTGTCAAATGCCTGAGGCTAGAAATTGGAGAGGAAAGATGGGGAGATTCGGATGTTGAATGTTGATGATAAGCAGGAGTAAAGATTGAGGATGGAGCAAGGTCTGTCGAGGAGTGGGGTTAAAATGCTGCTTAGAAGCAGCAGCAGCAGCAGCAGCAGCAGAGTCACTTCTGGTGAGTGCTTTGGGTTTACGTTTCTGCTTCCAGCGACCCTGGATTTAGGAGAGGGATGATCGGCATCGCATTTCAGAATTTGTCCCTTAAAAAATTTAAAAGCCTGGTAGGGTATCAGGCCAACAACCCACTACAATACTGTTTGGCATAAAAGAAAAAGAAGTTTGAGTTAGGGTCCTGACTGTCAAATAACTTGGAATCCAATCTGAACAAAACAGGTCATGTGTGATTCTCTTGAAAGAGCGGTTAGAGCAGAGTTGGCAACCAGGCAGATCTGGTAAGGGGCAAGAGGCAGGTGAACAGAGAAATGAAAGAATCCAGCCTCTTTCTCTACCTGATTGCTCCAAGGGTGCAGGACTAGAGCTGTCGTGAATCTGCATCACCGACCTAAACTCCAGGAGTTGGTGATGGACAGGGAGGCCCTGCGTGCTGCAGTCCATGGGGTTGCAAAGAGTCGGACTCGACTGAGCGACTGAACTGAAAACTGAACTGAGACCTCGTCTCATCCCTGAGCCCTGAGTCAAATTCTATCAGTCTGTGGGATATACTTTTCATAAAAGATCTCAAATTCTGTCACCTAAACAGACCTCACCATTTCCCTCCCCCTCCCGCTGATGTCCCTTATGCACTGATGGCACCATCACTCTCCAATCAGATCAAAGTTTCAGCATCTTCCAGGACACCGTTCTCCCCCTTGTACTCTGGTTTAATTGGCTCCGTGGCCTCACGGGTTCTTTAGTCAGTCACACTTGGTTCAATTCCTGTCTTGCCTTTTCTATTCACAGGCCACCCCCTTAATTTCCTCCCATCTCACCTTCTTTGGGATCCTTGAAGTTTACCCTAATTGTTTCTTCTTAGCGTGATTTCAGCCTCTTGAACTGGCACTCAAATCATTTTACCTGCAGTGTTCTGCCCCAGTGTCTCCCATAGCTTTTCATTGCCTCCGAAAAAGGAGTCTTCATTCAGGCATTCTAGAGACGTGGTGAAGAAGGAAGGGCGCTGGTGTCACAGAGACCCCGTTTGAGCCCTGGTCTATCGCTTATTAACTGCACAACATTTGCTGAGTGAACCACGCTAATCCTGGTTGTTAAAACTTGTATTAGAATTGTATCTACATCATGGTATTTCTGAAAAGATACTAGACACAAGCACTTAACACAATGCCTGACACAAATAAGTGCTGATTAAAGGAACTATTATTACTAGCAATTAGGATTTTTTGTTTCTTATCAGTCGCACTACATTTATCATTAAAAAACATAGCTGGTGGTAATTCCCCTACACTTACCTTATGTATGCTTAATACGTGAGATTCTTCACTTGCCTCCTGTAGGGGAGGCTCTGAAATTTCTTCTGCTGCTGCAGGCCTGGTATCCAGGACACCGGGGGAGGGACTCAGTACCAAGAGCTTCCTGAGCCCAATCTGCCTGTATCCACTCTCATTTCAAGCCATGGGTTCAAGATGCTTCTTCAGCCTTGGATTAGCTCTGCTCCTTCCTTCAGCACCTGCAGCCCTCCCCTGAATCCCCATCAGATGAGGTGCCCTGGAAACCCTTGTTATCCTTGCCAATCTGTGCATCTTCATCCTTGGTGTGGGATTTTTCTCTTCTCCCAACAGGAAGGACCATCTCAACATGAGGCACTGTCATCTGCCTGACTCTGAGGATGAGGCAGCATACCAGAGTGGTTAAGGCTCTGGTGGTTGGAATCAGATAAACTGCCTTTCGATTTTTGACTCTAGTGTGACCCTGGACAGTTTATTCAGTGTCTTCCTTATTCATCTGTAAAATGGAGATAGTCACATCATCTTATCTTGTATTTCCCTAAACACAATGTCTGCTAAACCCACAGTGAGTTTGTTTAGGAATGTGAACCCTACATATAGGAACATATGACATGAAAAGTGAATCGGGGTAAAGGGGATGGACGAGGCAATAGGAGAAGACATGACGGAGTTGGATGCTGCACAAAAGCCTGGCCCAGGATCCCACTGGAATTTCAAATCAGAACTAGCTGCTCAGGGGGAACAAAAGCAGACGCATTTAGCCGTCGTTTTCTGTTACTCTTTGGTCAGGTGTGACCCTCCACTGGGTGTTAACAGCTGTCCCTTCCAGATCAGCTTCCTGAATGCCAAGGTGGAAACCAGAGAAGCTCTGGGGCAGGAAGTGATGCGTGGTGAGGCTCAGGTACAGTGCTGTCCGGCTGCGCTTGAGCAAAGCTGGTGAAGGCTCTTGTGGGGCTAGTCCTGCAGAAGCTATGGAGTGAGAGGTGGAGCCTAGGGAGGCCCATACACAGCCCTCTGTCCCAGACAAATGACTTCACGTGAGGAACTATATACGTAAAGGGTTAAGTGCCCTCAGGCACAGGATAAATGTTTCTTTCCCCCAAATCTTCCCATTGTTTCCCATCAAATTAGAACAAAATTCAAAGTCCCTTTCCCTGGCCACTAAGCATGTACCCGATCTGGACAGGAGCCATTTCATAGACTTCATTTCCACACCCTCCCCCTGGCTCGTTCCTCTCCAGCTCCATCCTGCGGGCTGGACCTCTGCTCACCCTGTGCTACCAGGCGCATTCTGCAACTAACACACTCTGAGCTTGCTTTGGCCTCAGGGCCTTTTCACTTTCTACTGCCTCTGACTAGAATGTTCTTTCCTTGAATACTTGCATGGTTTTGCCCTCCCTTCATTCTGTTCAAATATCACCCTGCACCCCGCCCCTGCTCCCCCCTTTTGTCATCTATATCCCCTTTAAGAATATAAGCTCTATAAAGAGCTGTGTTCTGTTCCCTGAACTATTTCTAACACCTAGAGCAACGTCTGGCATGTAATGAGTGCCCAGTGCATGATTCTTACGTGAGTGAATGAATGATATATGCTGTTATCACCTCATTCCCTTTAGATACTGACGTGTGGACAGATGGTCACCATTTCTTACCCCTGTCAGGGCTGGCTGGTTCCATCCCCCCACTTCAGACCCTGCTCTGACCAAATTTCCTCCTCTTCCCTGCCTCCCTGTGCTCTTGAGAACTCACAATATTTTTCCAGAGATTTGTCTGAATTATAACAGGTGCTGCAGAGAGAAACCACTTTCCATCTTGCTGCATCATATGTACAAGCTTTCCTTTAGAGACAAGGTTAATTTGAAACTGTACATCCCTTCATGCTTCTGGGCAAAAGTGACTATTACTCAATTTGTATGTGAAAATATGTAATAACCTAAGCATGACCAAACGGTGCTACAGGCATCCCGGAGCTCAGTGCTCCTCTCACACGCCCCAGTGAATGTGTGCATATCAGTACACGTGCTTACGCAGGCACATACCTGCTCAGTTCTCCACAGCCAACTGCCTTCACTCCTACCCACCCTTCTCCTTTGCCTCTACGGCCTGTAAGTATACAAGAGCTTTTTAAGTGAACACTTCATAAGGTACTGGATGATATGACACTGGGTTCATGGAGTGTTCTAGTTCTTAGAAAGTTGATGAACTCTTGACCACCTGGGACAGCGTTCTTTCCAAGGTCCGTCTTCCCATTCAGCCCAGGCGCTGAGGGGGCATATATTCTGAATAGTTGTGTCCCCCTAAAAGTCGTATATTGAAATATTAACCCCCAAAGATATTGGAATTAGTAGGTGTGGAGTTTGGGAGGTGATTAGGTCATGAAGGTGGAGTCCCCATGAATGGCATTAGTGCCCTTATGAGAGGTCTCTAGAGAGATCCCTGGCTCCTCTGGCCAGGCAAGCACAGAGCAGAAAGGCACTGACGATGAAGCAGAAATCACGCTGGTGTCTTGATCCTGGACTGCTCAGATTCTAGAACTGTGGGAAACAGACATGTTGTTTATACGCTGCCTAGTTTGTGGTGTCTTGCAACTTGAAAGGAGCAAGTCAGGACACTTCCTCTTCGTGCTACTAACCAGCAACCCCCAGTCCCACTTATTCTGAGCCGTGGACCTGGAAAGTTCTGCTTATCTTTCATATCTGAAGTATGGTCCCCTGAGGGATGTGTTCTAATTTTCTCTGTCCCTGTACTCTCCCTTCATTCAATTTTCCACCAAGGATTATCCACCCTATTAGGCTGACGGTGGTGGAGAGGAAGAGAGTCACCATAGAGTGGTCGTAGTGGAGCCAGTGATGGACAGGAAGATGGAAGTGGGGGTGGAGGTGATGGCTGGTGGTGGTGGAGGAGGTAGAGGGGATGGGGATGGGGTTGGAGGTGAAGTTGACAGTGGGGGTGGGGGTGGTGATAGAGTTGGTTTTGGATCAGTGGTAGAGGTGATATCGGTTGTTGACGGAGGCGCAAGTGGCGGTGACAGAGGCAGAGATGTGGAGACGGTGGCAGACATGATGGAGCGGGTGGTGTTGGAGCGAAGGTGCCAGCGGTGGCGATGGAGGCGGAAGTGTTGGTGGAGGTAATGTTGGCTGTGGTGGAGATGGAGGTGAAGGTGAGGATGGGAGCTATGGAGATGAACATGGTGATTTTGTCATTCAAAGGATGGGATTAGCGACATGCACAAAATGAAAACATCCAAAATTTTCTCTTTACCTGGTCTGAGGAATAGCTGCCCTTTCTGTAACAGCTGGAAATTTCCTGAATATCAAAATTTTGTTCTCCCAGTTATCATTCAATCTCTCCACTCTATCACTTGCCTACTCATTCCTCCTATGATGGAGTATTTTAAAAAATACTGTTAGAAAATCTGATATTTTGATAAGCAATTGAGGTTCTAGTAAGGCATGTTTTCTGTTTATGTTTTAAGCAATGTAGTATTATTTTAGAAAATGTGAAGAAATGGAAGATGCTAAAGATGAAAATAAATTAAAAAATACTAGGAACCAAATATCAAAGATAACCTCCAATTTGCATATTGCTTCATTTTCCCTCATTAATCCATCTATCTCCTTCCTTCCTCCCTCCATCCCTTTTTTTCTTTCTTTTCTTGTTTCTTTCTCATCATCTTTTTATCTTTATGTTGTTACATTTAAATTACTTATTATAGTTACATAAAAATTATATACATAAAGCAAATTTATATGGCGAGATTCTCTCATGTCACTAAAAGTTCCTTCAAAAATGTTCTTAAGGTATGAATAATATTACATTACAAGAATATATATATATTCATAACGTATTTATAGGGTTGAGCACTGAGGTTATTTCCAATTTATTTTTCTCATGGAAAGGTCAGCTTCCTTGAGGCCAGGGGAGAGTTCTACTTCAGACAGCTCACAGCATCTCTGGAGCTGGTCCTCTGCACACAGCTATGCATATGCGATCAGAGGGGCTGCAAATGGAAAGCAGAATCACTGCCTTTGGGGAATTTTCATCCAGTTCAGGAGAGAGATTGAAATGAAGTCACAACATTTATAAACTAACACATCATCAAGTGAGAATTACTGCATAGCGGAGCCACAGTATGAAGCCAGTACCTGGAAAAGAGATCAAACTCAGTGGCTCACTCTGGGCATCTAGGAGGGATTTCAGGGATCACAATTCATCCCACAAATATCCAAGTCCAGTCACTAGCTGAGGTGCAATTCACTGCTACACTATATATGTCTAGGAGGGCTTCCCAGGTGGCTCAGTGGTAGGGAATCCACCTGCCAGTGCCGGAGATATGGGTCTGATCCCTGGGTCAGGAAGATTCCCTGGAAAAGGAAATGGCAACCACTCAAGTACGCTTGCCTGGGAAATCCCACGGACAGAGGAGGCTGGCAGGCTACGGCCTATAGGGTCACCAAGAGTCGGACATGACTTAGTGACTCAACAGCAACAGCATTCATCTATGAAGGTGTCGCTTTGAAATAAACTTTGAAGAGCAATCATGGTCAGGAGTTAGCAGAGAGGCAGGGGTACGCCGTTTCAGATCAGGGAACGATAGGTAAGCGTTTATGAAAGAAGATCATATTCAGGGCTTGGGAAGCCAATAAGCTTGATTGCAGTGGAGGAGGCTGTGTAAGAAGAGCAGGGAATGGGATTAGTGCGGTGGGAAGCAGGAGGGAACCAGAGACACCGAAGGCCCTGGAGATTGGGGGATGATGTGCAAAAACATTGCCGAAGGAAGACGATCTTGGCAGCTGTGCTGAATGCATTGGAGTCGGCAGACCCTGGAGACAGGGACATCTGCGTGGAAGGTGCTGAATTAAAGCAGGCATGAGCTGACAGGGGCTGGCTGGAGAACGGTGGCAGCGGAACGAAAATAGAAAGGGAAGACAAGAGAAACATTTTAGCAGCAGAGAAGTCTCCACATGTAAAGGGCAGATTAGGTAATGGGAAGTGAAAGAAAGAAAACTTACTATGGGTTTTGTTGGGTTGAGCTGATGGGACGGATCACCGTTGGCTGGAGGAGGGGAGTAGACTGATTCCTTGGCCTGTCCTTTGCTGCTTAAATTCCTTTCCATCTCACAGGTGCCGTGATGCTGTGATGGAGAAGGCGGCATGGCTTGGAAGCCACCATTAGTGGCTGCTGAAAGACCCTCCCAGGGACGCCAGATATGTAGATTCATCAAGCACATGTGATCTTATTCTAACATGCTCTCTCCTCTTTGTAAAGGGCTTCCCTGATAGCTCAGTTGGTAAAGAATCCACCTGCAATGCAGGAGACCCTGGTTCAATTCCTGGGTGGGGAAGATCCCCTGGAGAAGGGATAGGCTACCCGCTCCAGTATTCTAGGGCTTCCCTTGTGGCTCAGCTGGTAAAGAATACACCTGCCACGTGGGAAACCTGAGTTCTATCCCTGGGTGGGGAAGATCCCCTGGAGAAGGGATAGGCCACCCACTCCGGTATTCTGGCTTGGAGAAGTCCATGGACTGTAGTCGGTGGGGTTACACAGAGTCGGACATGACTGAATGACTCTCTCTTCCCTCCTCTTGCGAGGACAGGGATTAGAAACTTGGTTTTTATCTGTTGACTCTGGCGGCTGTGTTCCTGATCTTAACATATTTTCGTCTGTTGGTTCCTGGTCTCACTTCTGATTTCTCCCACTGCTAGATGATTCTGTGGCTGAAGTGGAATTTATGTGTGCATAAGAATGGCTTCTGGTGGTGCAGAGGTTAAAGCATCTGTCTGCAATATGGGAGACCTGGGTTCAATCCCTGGGTCGGGAAGATCCCCTGGAGAAGGAAATGGCAACCCACTCCAGTATTCTTACCTGGAGAATCCCATGGATGGAGGAGCTTGGTGGGCTACAGTCCACGGGTTGCAAAGAGTAGGACACGACTGAGCGACTTCGTTTTCACTTTCACGAGCGGCTTAAAACTGCTCCTCCGATGATTTTTGTATTGTTATTTCTAATTTTCATTGAATAATTTTATTCTGGGTTCTTACATGCATTAATTTTCATCTTTAGTGTTAGGCTTATTCTTTCCATTTTACTGAAACAGCAATTCAGAGGAGCAATGTATACTTATCTAAGGTCATTCACTCATCTATGTGGGGTCCAGAAATCCACAGTAAATCAGATAACAGAGTCTCTGCTTTTTTTATTTTTAAATTTTATCACAGGGCCTTTAAGTCAGTTACATCTATACAGAAAAAAGTACCAAGAATCAGCAGGATGTTGTTACCTTCCATATGGATCTTGAGTTCATTTCTGAAACACTGTTCTCTGCTGTCTCATTCGTAAGTCCTGGAATGGATAGGCACTATAAAATCAGGCTGAAACCTTTAGAGTCCATCCCTTCCCTTTTCTCTCTGTCAGAATCAGGAATCGATCATGGATCTCCAAATCTCAATGGCTTAGCATTTTCATAATGGCTTTCCTTTTGTTCCTGTTGTTGTACTGGCTAATTGCTGTAGGAGATCTTGGCAAAACCCTGAGTTTTCACCATCTATACTGTTTATCTCTGTTATGTAAAACTGAGATCACTTGGAATCTTCAAAGCACAGTGTCTAGAATCAGAATGGTTTCATGGCATGCCAAAGCAGGAGGTGAGGCCTGAGAGGGGCCGAACACCAGAAGCTTTCCTTTAGGTCTCCATTATTAATGAAATGTGTGTTGTCATGGTGATGGGAGAGAAAGTGGAATTGGGAGAAGACTTGAGAAAATATTGTAACACTGGGAGCTATAAAATCTATGTGACAGTGCGCATCCTGTGATAAGCTTGAGACATCACATCCTTCTCTACCATGACATATCTCAGACATTATGAGGTCAA
This sequence comes from Oreotragus oreotragus, assembly GCA_006410675.1. NCBI lineage: Eukaryota > Metazoa > Chordata > Mammalia > Artiodactyla > Bovidae > Oreotragus > Oreotragus oreotragus. The sequence goes on along the minus strand of SJYX01022835.1, from coordinate 613,002 downwards.
TATCATGTCCCAGAATTAGTCAAGCCAGATGGCTCCCTGCCTCCCTTTAGTTAACTTGGACACTAAGAGGCCACCGTCAGGGCAATAGGTTCTGATAACTATTATTTGTGATAACCAAAGCCTATGTAAATCATCTACAAAACCCAAGTAGAGGTACATTGAGAAGTCCTAGGTCAGTATATCTGTGTCAATAAAGCCTTTGCTTCTTCACTTTTATACAAAGTGTTCTTGTTTGCTCCCCAACCTGCAGAGGAATAAGAAAAAGTGTAGACTTGTTAAATATACATAGACACGATTCATGAGAACTAGTTGGGTGACCATATATTCTGGTTTGCCTAAGATGGGGAGCTTTTAAACCTGTTTTCTTGGACTTCCCTGGTGGCTCAGAGGTTAAAGTGTCTGCCTCCAATGCAGGAGACCCGGGTTCAATCCCTGGGTCAGGAAGATCCCCTGGAGAAGGCAATGGCAATCCACTGTGGTATATATACACAATGGAGTATTACTCAGCCATTAAGAAGAATACATTTGAATCAGTTCTAATAAGATGGATGAAACTGGAACCAATTATACAGAGTGAAGTAAGCCAGAAAGAAAAACACCAATACAGTATACTAACACATATATATGGAATTTAGAAAGATGGTAATGAGGACCCTGTATGCAAGACAGCAAAAGAGATACAGATGTGTAGAGCGGACTTATGGACTCTGAGGGAGAAGGAGAGNCCTTAAGGTCAGAGCACCAGTGTGTTAGGTAGTTAGAATAGGAAAAAGGAGTCCAGAATGGCTCTGGCTAAAAGACAAAGAAGGGAAAAGCCCTTGAAAATAGAACAAAGGCTGGTGTATGGGGGTGATCGGGAGGGATGATGTGGGGGGGGAGGTGGGAGGAGGGTTCATGTTTGGGAGTTCGTGTAAAAAAATAAATAAATTTAAATAAATAAATAAATAAATAAATAAACCTGTTTTCTTGGACTTCCCTGGTGGCTCAGAGGTTAAAGCGTCTGCCTCCAATGCAGGAGACCCGGGTTCAATCCCTGGGTCAGGAAGATCCCCTGGAGAAGGCAATGGCAATCCACTCCAGTATTCTTGCCTGGAGAATCCCATGGACGGAGAAGCCTAGTAGGTTGCAGTCCACGGGGTCGCAAAGAGTCGGACACGACTGAGCGACTTCACCTTCACCTTCACCTTTTCTTGGTATAATTGTTAACCATGACTCCTTTCAGTAAAACAAGTGTCTAGACTTGACTGATACATGGTTATCCATTATTGGGCTCATGTTGTGGTCACGAGGTGTATCTGGGAGGCTTGATACGTCAGCATGGAAGGCACTGTTGCAGGCACGAAGCCTGACAAGTCTGTGTGCAAACTCCTGGCAGGACGAAATTAAGTGGCCAGTGGGAGATAACCCGGGGGCTCCAACTCTGCCTGACTCCAGTGACCAGGGAGCCACAGGCACCTGAAGAACTGAATGCAATTCCAAAAGACGGTAATGTGACCAGGGGGTGAGGGCGAGGAAAAGGGCACTCCCTCTGGAAGGAATAACACAGGCCAGTACACAACGGTTAGAAAGTTTGGGGAAAAATCAGTGTCCAGTTCGTGGTCTCTAGAATAGGATGTAAATAAAGGAGGTACTAGGAGAAATGCATACTAGGGCCAGAGAATAGAGGACTATGAAACAAAGGGAAGAGTTTGAAACTTATTTCAGTACCTGATGGGGAACAATATAAAATATTTTAAGGAGAGGGAGGGTGAGAGTTGCATCTTTGGATGATTAATCAAAAGAGGAAGATACGGACAGTAACTCATTGATCACTGAAAAATGATCCTTGACTCAAGAGATAGTAAGATTGAGAAACAGCCTTAAATGTCTTTTATTTTTAAACAGGGGGCTTCCCTAGTGGCTCAGACGGTAAAGAGTCTGCTTGAATGTGGGATATGTGGGTTTAGTCCCTGAGCAGGGAAGATGGCCTGGAGAAGGGAATGGCAATCCACTTCGATATTCTTGCTTGGGAAATCTCATGGACAGAGCAGCCTGGCGGGCTACAGTCCATGGGTTGCAAAGAGTCGGACATGACTGAGTGATTAACACACAAGCACACACATTATTAAACAGAAAGTCAACAACACCAAATATAAACAAATTAAGCAGCAGACTCAATAGATTAGCAAGGAATCTAACTAAAAAGAAAAAAAAAAAACACAAGTAAAAGGAGAAATCAACTAAAAACATAAAGAGTAAATTTATTAATGTATTCAGGAGATAGTTCTTTGAGAAAAATAAATTTTAAAATCTTTTGACATTTCAAAGTAAGAAATAAAAATTACAAATATATATACAACATCTGCAACGGGAACAAGGATATAAGGTCAGTGTAAATGACATTTTAAAATCCATAAACCAGATTATCCTGACCTATGATAATAAATTTGAAGTTCTTAATGAAATTGATGATATGCTAGAGAAAGTATACACATAAAATTTGATTTAAAAAAAAAGGAAAAAGAAACATAATAACTCACCTTAAGAATTAGTTCCTCCCAGAAAATCAGTTGCAGAGTATTTTATAGTTGTCTTCTGTCAATATTTTAAACAACAGTGTGTAATTGATTAGTCTGCCTAGAAAAGAATAGAAATCTTCTTAATTCACTTTAAAAAGCAAGCATTATCGTGATACTAAAACTTGACAGAGTGCCACCTTCACAAAACAAAGCCAAACAAAGCAGAGCAGAGTACTGGCAGGACCATCTGAGTTATAAATATTGATGTAGCAATGCAAAACAAAAGATCAGTAAATCACATTCATAAGTGTATTAAAGGAACTGTGGTATCATATTTACAAAGTACAGTTTATTCCAAGATTGCAACACAATAAATATAACAAGTAAAGAGCTTAAGCCTTAATAGAACTCATTGGAATTCATAAGAACGCTTCTAAAAATCCCAATAGAAAAATGAGCAGGATATGAATGGACAATTCACATAAAACATAAAAAAGGGCTAATAAGCATATGAAAAAGTATTAACCCTGTTAGTTATCAAAGAAATGTAAATGAGGCATCACTTTCTGTAAATCAAATTAGCAAACCTTAAAAATAAATAATAGTAACACAAATGCCAATAACCGTATGAAAACATGCTCAACCTCATTAAGTCAGGAAAATGCAAATTAAAGCCACAATGAAATGTCATTTTACACCCACTAGCTTGGCAAAAATGGAAAACTGGCAATCCTCAGAGTCTGGGAGAATGCTCAACAATTAGGAACTCTCTAGTTCTGATAGGGTTGGGCAACTCGAGGTACAGAGTGACATTACCTAGAAATATCGAGGCTGTGCACACCACTGACGCACTTTTGCTCCTGAGTACACACCCTTGCACAGAGGGTGGCAAATGTTTTCCCCTGGGCACCCCCTAAAAGAATTCTGAAAGACTATGCACCGTTTGCATAATGTTAAGTTGTCACAAACTTTTCATTGAAGATTTTAATTCAGGCAACAAATGTAATTCCCTGTGTATTGACTTTAAGTAAAATTAACCAGGTTTAAGCTATTTTGTAGTTTGAGTTTAATTACTTTATTTCTTAGAGCAATTTTTTTTTTAAATTCCATGTATCTCTAAATAATTTTATCCAAATTTAATATAGTTTTAAGCTTCAAAGTATTTAATTGATTACCTTACCACCCATCTTTTGAGCTGATTTCCCAGGTGGCGCTCGCGGTAAAGAACCTGCCTGCCAAAGCAGGAGGCCTAAGAGACACAGGTTTGATCCCCGGGTCGGGAAGTTCCCCTAGAAAAGTGAAGTGGTTGCGTGGCAACCCACTCCAATGTTCTTGCCTGGAGAATCCCATGGAGAGGACCCTGGCATGGGATTGCAAAGAGCTGGACACGATGCAAGTGACTGAGCACACACATCTTTAGGGCAAGAAGATGCGCAGTCACTGAATTTGTCCAAGATTTTCATTATGATAATAAGGATCTAAGTATCAAAATGTTCTTATAGGTTGAATTATTATAGTTTTTAGACAAAAATAATTGATTCAAATAATATTGGTAAATGACAACCTTGTTATATAATTGTTAGTTACGAAAACCAAACTCTTTCTGGAAATGTATATTTTATTGGAAAAGAATTTGGTCAATTGGTTTTGTGTGTCTAAGGATAAATAGCCTTTATGGCTAGAGTGAGACAGAATAAAGCATCAATTTTATTCCTATGTATTGTTTTTATAGATGAAAGTGCTAAGAATCCCTGTTCTTATAAAAAAAAACAGAGGAAAAGAAGTAGCTACGTTCAGCAGTGTCACTCAGCTCTTTGAATTCATTGCTCTCTCTATGCCAAACATCACCTACTGATTTATGATGGATGATTTTATCATTGGAAATGATTTAAAATAATCTAGCAGCTGAAAGCTTGGTTTTGTGGACAACAAGGAATTGAAATGCATCTGAATTGCAAAATGATTTGTTATCCATTCATTAAAGTCATTCGCTTTCTCAACATCACCATAAAATTTTAAAATGTCCCTTTGTTTGTCATCCTGAAGTCTTTTTTTATACTCCAATTTAATGCACCATAACAAGAACCTGGATGAGTGAGAGGCATGCCTTACTTTTGTGAAGTGGAAAAAGAGCTATTAAATAGGAGAGGTTAGAAAGAATTGGTTTAAGGAAAATATATGGACAGAAATAAAAAAATTGGAAACATTCCCAAAAGTCTGTCTGCTCCCATGTGCCTTCAGAGAGCCTCATTTCTCCCTGGGGCCACGCACTCTCCAGATTGTGTCATTGCCCAGGAGAAACTCTCACCCAAGGATAATACCAGGAGAAAAGAAGAATCTTCACAGCAGTGTTGTCCATTAATAGATCCAAACTAGGGACAACCCAAATATCCACTGACAAGAGCGAGGATAAACCATGATACATTCATATGATGAAATTCATAAATAGCAACGAAGTACATTAGTTAAAAAGGCAAGCTGCTGAAAAATGCATACAGGATCATATTTACAAAGTTTGAACATAAGGTAAATTAAATTGAAAATTATTTAGGTTATATACATATATAGGAAAGTTATGAAGAAAGTAACTAACAAATTCAATGTCAGGTTGATTTCTGAGTCGCAGGGAGGATGTGGGATACATTGGGGACAAGCACATAGAGAGATTACACTCTTAATTATATTTTCTTAACCTGGGTGGCAGGTTTTAACATGTCCATATGCTTTAAAACTTTCTATATTAGTTTCAAATCATATGCATATTTTACACTCAAATAAAATAAGATTACATATATGATTATATATTTCTTTGTATGAAATAATATACAATTTTAAATGGAAGGAAGTACGTGTAGCATTCCATGTTTAGATGGTTTTAGTGAAACCAGTACTTTTTTTTTCACTGCTTCTGGGAATAAAAATGGGTACTATGTTGCTGGAAAGTGATTTAGAACTATTTATAAAGGCTTAAACTGCACATAGTTGGGGATTCAATAATCCTACTTCTAGTAATATGTCTTATAAACCATTAGGAATGCTATCAGAGATTAATAGTAAAGGATGCTTATCACAATACTATTTGTAATGGAGAAAAAAATGGAAATAACATAAGCAGGCAATCATAGGAGAAGGTTTAGATATATTGTGGTAAAGCAATATGATAGATCATTCAGCCATTAAGTTATATTTTAAAATAACATTTAATTAGCAGCATAGCCAGAAAGCTTATGCTTTATTAAGGGAATAAAACTAGAACACTGTGTGTACATCAGGATTCCAGATATTACTGTGCATGTGTGTGTGCCTGTGTAGTAAGTGTGCTTTTATATGATACGACAATTGAAACGGCACTCTTCTTATCTTTCTGACTCTGTTGCCTCTTCACCTACTGCCGAAGCTGAGAAGAAATCCACTCTCAACTGGATTCTCTCTTTGATCCTTTCTAGTGTGCTACCTCCCTGGCCATTGAGCCTGAATTACTTGGAACCTGATTTATACACGAAGCCCATGTGTATGTAAGATGCCACAGTGCAGGTGGTATGTACCAGAGAGAGTCAGACCATCTGAAAGCAGATCCTCGCTGTCTAATTGTCCCAATCATCACTAGTAGGTAATGAATCTTCTCTTTGCCTGGAATGATTTCCCTTGCTTACTGACATCCAAATCCTCCATTTCTGGGTCTATTAGCTCCTCCTCTGTTAACCTAGTCTTCTTCATCTCATGACCCCCTCCCCACTCACTCAAAACGCCCTCCCTGGTCTTATCAGCAGCCCTAAGGCCCCATACCACACAATTTGTGCTTATACTCGTTATACTAGTGGTCACAAATCACTTTCATTTTGTCAGTACTAACTATTCTTCTTTCATTTAAGCTTCTGGTGGCCAAAGTACTTAGAATTAGGGTTGGGAACCCAGGTAATGCCCACTACTTAGGGGTGAATTAGTTAATTGATTGAACAATAAGAAGTTCAGCCTAGTTTTCAAATGACTTTTGGTATTAGATCTAAAAATCCAGATTCTTAGACCTCAGTTTTCACTTTCCCCTCAAACACGGCACCATCTTTTCAATCTGAGTATGTTAAAGATAGTTCCGATGCTGAGAAGGAAAAATAGAAAAGCAGGGGGAATGAGGTCCTTTGATGTGCTTGCTACATGGAGAACTAAAGAAAAATGCAAATGACTCCCTTCAACTAAGAGAAGCTTATCAATATTAAGAAGTACACGGAAAAGAAGAAAGAGGAAAGAAAAAAATATATAACACTCAACAAGAGGATAATTTAGCTTGTTGGCAAGCACTTAGGAGTCTGATTCATGAAAAATTACTCACACAATTGCATAGCAGGTTTTTCTGAGCTTGGTGTGTGAATCATGATATTGATTTCATGCAAATAACCTCATTTTGTTGGGTGTTGGGCTGTAGAAAGATGGAATGGAGAGGGAAGGGCAGTTGAGAGAAAATCAAAGAGGGTGGAGCAAGAGAAGCCTGTTGCTCTCCCAGCCTTGCTGCAATGACCAGAGCGGGATGCCACACACATTGAAAATTAAAAGATGGAAGCCTCTTTCTTCTCCCTCGTTCTTTCAAGGGTTCCTCTAGAGAGATGCTTGCCAAATAAAGCCTTTTATTCTCCTGTTTTGGTTGAAATGAAATCATTGGAAAGGAGAAGAATGGAAGATCATGGTTGTACCTTAGGGAGAAAAATAGAGTTAATTTTTGTTGAAAAAACACAACCCATGTCCACAGCCCCAGCAGAGTGTGACAGGAAGTTTTTTGGCTGAGAAAAATCCACTAGTTTGTTTGCCAGTTGGCTATTGGTGCATCTCTCAAAGTGGTGGTTTTCTTTTTCTTTTTTAATTAAAAAGTAATAAGAAGAATTAGTTTGTTAATAGAAGCATCTGGGAGAGTTCAGGTTGGGGTAATGAGGTGACAGTAACAAAAACATTTAATATTTATTGGGTGTTCCCTATTTGCCACACACTGTTTTACAAGTATTTTTCATGTNCTTTTTCTTTTTTAATTAAAAAGTAATAAGAAGAATTAGTTTGTTAATAGAAGCATCTGGGAGAGTTCAGGTTGGGGTAATGAGGTGACAGTAACAAAAACATTTAATATTTATTGGGTGTTCCCTATTTGCCACACACTGTTTTACAAGTATTTTTCATGTTTTTATTTCTTTAATCTTCACCAATCATATGAAGTAGGGAGTTTGCTGATGAGGAAATAATGTTCCGGCCCTATGAAGCACGGTGGTCCAGAGGTCACTTCTGCTCATGTGTGTCTCTTGGGTCCAGAACGGGCCCGTGGTTCTAATTCTTACTGTGTGTGCTCGGTCACTTCAGCTGTGTTCGATTCTTTGTGATCCTATGGACTGTAATCTGCCAGGCGCCTCTGTCCATGGGCTTCTCCAGGCAAGAATACTGCAGTGGGTTGCCAGGCCCTTCTCCAAGGGATCTTCCTGACCCAGGGATCGAACCTGCGTCTCTTATGTCTCCTGCATTGGCAGGCGGACTCTTTACCATAAGCGCCACATGGGAAAATCCAATTATAGGTGAGATGGCAGAAAATAGACAGAAGGGGAAAGACTCTTGCGAGATGGACGTGAGGAAGAAGAAAGGATGGCACTTAAGAATGCAAGCCCCCTGAAGAACAAAGCCAGAGTAAGAGAAGAAGCATTGCATCCGGAAATGATGGCCCAGGAGGCTCCAGTCCCGCCAGTTCTGCGAGCATCCATTGTAACAGAGCCCGACACAGCAGTGGACGGAGCCCAGCATCGAGCAGGTGGAGCCCTGGGAGAACAGCATGGCCCCGGCCCTGAGAAGCAGACGGGAGTGCTGCCTCATCACTCATTAGTCTGTTCACTTACACTGAAAGATGTCAACAGAAGTCAATCTATGGAATCACCTGTGTCAGCTCCTAACTTGATTCCAAGTCAAGTTAGCTCAGGGGGAACAAAAACATAACAAAGAAGATCTTTCTCAAGTCTGCTGGTTGTCAATGCAGGCAGGGTGGGACTCTGCCTGTCTGAGTGGGGATTATTGCTCAGAACAGAGCAACAGTTCTGCTTCTCTGTACTTAAGAACCACTGCCACATGGCTACAGGCTCTTCTGTTGCATGTGGGGATAAGCTGACAAAATCAGGGATAAGCTCTTCTCTCTAATATGAGAAGTCACCGTTCTGCTTCCTGGTGCCATTAAGGAGACCCATGTAAAATCATGGGGTTAGTTTTCACTAAGAGAGCAAAGACTACCAACAACTGGAGGCAAGAAAATGGAAATGTGGTTAATGGGCCACTTTGGTGACCCAATCAAAAACCCAGATGTCTTGCCACCTGCCGAGCTCTCTTGAATTAGTATAATATAGAAATTGACAGAGAGAAGACCTAGAGAACTCCGTGAGGAGAATCGATGAATTTGTTCCTTCTGTTAAAGAGAAAAAGAAAAAGGCATAGAAAAGAAAGAAGCATTCATTTCTCTCTTTCAAAATCAATTCCTCAACTTCACAGGCATAAGAATTACATTGCGCTATTTTTTTGTGCAGAAAGCTGGAAAGTGTCCCAGCAGGGAAAGGTCAAGTTTTATGTAAGGAAATTTGAACTGATAATCAGCCTTTTGCCTCAGTGATGTCCGTTGTATTAAAAACTTAATAAATATTAGTTACATGGTAAGGCTATCCCTTCCCCCCCCCACTTTTTTTTAACAGATCTAACTCACTTGAGTCTTTTTTAAATCTGCAAAGGATTAAAAATAATAATAAGAAATCCTGTAGTATAACTTGACTTTCAATTTATTTCATGTTTTCTTTCTAATTCTGGGGTTACAACAAAATTTGACCACATTTTAGTTCTAGCTGAATTGGTTTCTTTATGCTGTGGAAAATGAATGAAGGCAAATTTGATAGGGAAGCAGAAGCCTTAAGGAGAATGGAATTCTACCCAGAGCCAAGATCTTCTTTCATTTAATGAGACTAGGTAAAATTACTTATTAACCAGTGGTTAACCTTCAGTTTGGAGAAGGAAATGGCAACTAACTCCAGTATTCTTGCCTGGAGAATCCCATGGACAGAGGAACCTGGCAGGCTGCAGTTCATGGGGTTGCAAGAATTGGACATGACTTAGCAACTAAACCACCAGTCTTCAATTGCCCACCCTTGAATCCAATTCCCCCTTTCCAAGGTGCTCAGCCTTATCATACAGTGATAAGGGGAGAATTATTGTCTATAGTGATAATTTGTTGCTTTAACCTGTCTAATATCTTTCTTCTTCTCCTTTCTTCTAACAACAAAACCATGATTGGCTTGAGGAAAACCCTTTCCTCATCCTTACTTCCTGCCAGTTGAGTGGTGGCATCAGGAGTGGCAAATGACCCAGACTTGTCCAGGCTGAGCGTCAGGTGTCCTCACCTTATCACTGGACTCAGGGGTGGATGCGCAGACCAGCCCTGGCTAATCAGCACAGTTCCTGGTCTGTAGTCCATGATGAATAGTTCACAGATGGGTGCACAACCAGGTTAGTTCAATAAAGATTAACTCCAGGCTGATCATTTCAAAGAGAAATGTTCTTTCTGATAACATGGGAGCTGGAAAGTCAGAAGCCTGGAGTCAGTGGGGATCACTCACAGAGAGGTCCTGCCTGACAGTAAGACCAACACAAAGAAGAACAGAGTCATGGGTGAAAGTTGGTAGCCTAGCTCTGTTGAGCCCCTAGTCCCACTCTGTCATGGACCATCTTTACCTCGGACCTTTCTTATATGTTAGACAATAAATTCTCCATTTATTAATACTTAAGTCAGTTTGAGTTGAATTTTTGTCACTTGCAGATATTAATGCAGCACTCTCTTCCAAAATATGACCAGTCCATTCAATAATCATTTGTTGTTGTTGTTGTTTAAGTATTTAAATAGAAATATGATTAACAATGCAGTGTTAGTTTCTGGTGTACAGAAAGGTGATTTAGATATATATGTGTGTGTGTGTGTGTGCCAAGAGAACATTTCATGCAAGGATGGACAAAATAAAGGACAAAAATGGTATGGACCTAACAGAAGCAGAAGATATTAAGAAGAGGTGGCAAGAATACACAGAAGAACTATACAAAAAAGATCTTCATGACCCAGATAATCACGATGGTATGATCACTCACCTAGAACCAGATATCCTGAAATACAAAGGCAAGTGGGCCTTAGGAAGCATCACTATGAACAAAGTTAGTGGAGGTGATGGAATTCCAGTTGAGTTATTTCAAATCCTAAAAGATGATGCTGGGAAAGTGCTGCACTCAATATACCAGCAAATTTGGAAAACTCAGCAGTGGCCACAGGACTGGAAAAGATCAGTTTTCACTCCAATCCCAAAGAAAGGCAATGCCAAAGAATGCTCATACTACCACACAATTGCACTCATCTCACATGCTAGCAAAATAATGCTCAAAATTCTTCAAACACGGTTTCAACAGTATGTGAAATTTTAACTTCCAGATGTTCAAGCTGGATTTAGAAAAGGCAGAGAAAACAGAGATCAAACTGCCAACATCCACTGGATCATCAAAAAAGCAAGAAAGTTCCAGAAAAACATCTACTTCTGCTTCATTGCTACACCAAAGCCTTTGACTGTATGGATCACAACCAGCTGTGGAAAATTCTGGGAATACCAGGCCAACTAGCTTGCCTCCTGAGAAGTCTGCATACAGGTCAGCAAGCAACAGTTAGAACTGGACATGGAACAGCAGACTAGTTACAAACAGGAAAAGGAGTATGTCAAGGCTGTATATTGTCACCCTGCTTATTTAATTTATATGCAGAGTACATCATACAAAATGCAGGGCTGGATGAAGCACAAGCTGGAATCAAGATTGCCAGAAGAAATATCAATAACCTCAGATATGCAGATGATACCACCCTTATGGCAGAAAGTGAAGAGGAACTAAAGAGCCTGTTGATGAAAGTGAAAGAGGAGAGTGAAAATGTTGGTTTAAAGCTCAACATTCAGAAAGCTAAGATCATGGCATCTGGTCCAATCACTTCATGGCAAATAGACGAGGAAACAGTGGAAACAGTGGCAGACTTTATTATGGGGGGCTCCAAAAATCACTGCAGATGGTGACTGCAGCCATGAAATTAAAAGATGCTTGCTCCTTGAAAGAAAAGTTATGACCAACCTAGACAGCATATTAAAAAGCAGAGACATTACTTTGCCAATAAATGTCATCTAGTCAAAGCTATGGTTTTTCCAGTAGTCATGTATGGATGTGAGAGTTGGACTATAAAGAAAGCTGAGTGCCAAAGAATTGATGCTTTTGAACTGTGGTGTTGGAGAAGACTCTTGAGAGTCCCTTGGACTGCAGGGAGATCCAACCAGTCCATCCTAAAAGAAATCAGTCCTGAATATTCACTGGAAGGACTGGTGCTGAAGGTGAAACTCTAATACTTTGGCTGCTAGATGTAAAGAACTGACTCATTTGAAAAGACCCTGAAGCTGGGAAAGATTGGCAGAAGAAGGGGACAACAGAGGATGAGATAGTTGGATGGCATCACCGATTCAATGGACATGAGTTTGCGTAAACACTGGGTGATGGATAGGGAGGCCTGGCGTGCTGCAGTTCATGGGGTTGCAAAAAGTCAGACACAACTGAGCAACTGAAATGTACTGATAATATATATATGGTGGCTCAGTGGTTAAAGCGTCTGCCTCCAATGTGGGAGACCCAGGTTCGATCCCTGGGTCGGGAAGATCCCCTGGAGAAGGAAATGGCAATCCACTCCAGTATTCTTGCCTGGAGAATCCCATGGACGGAGAAGCCTAGTAGGTTACAGTCCACAGGGTCGCAAAGAGTCGGACACGACTGAGCGACTTCACCTTCACCTGAATATATTTACTTTTCAGATTTGTTTCCATTATTATTAGGTTATTACAGGATATTGAGTATAGCTCCATGTATTGTACAGTATGTTCTTGCTGTTTACCTATTTTATATATAATGTTGTGTGTAAATTAATCTCAAACTCCTAGTTTTTCCCCTTTCCCAGTTGGTGCTAGTAGTAAAGATCTTGTCTGGCCAATGCAGGAGAGGTAAGAGATGCAGGTTTGATCCCTGTTTTAGGAAGATCTTCTGGAGGACTGCACAACAACCCACTCCAGTATTCTTGCCTGGATAATACCACGGATGGAGGAGCCTGGCTGACTACAGTCCATAGAGTTACAAAGAGTCGAACACAATGGAAGGGGCTTCCCATGCACCCACTTTCCCCTTTGGTAACTATAAGTTTGTTTACTGTGACTGTGAGTCTATTTCTGTTTTGTAAATAAGTTCATTTGTACCATTTATTTTTTGGATTTCACGCATAAATAATATCATATGACATTCGTCTTTGACTTATCTCTCTTAATATGATGATTTCTATGTCCATCCTTGTTGCTGCGAATGGCATTGTTTCATTTTTTATGGCTGAGTAAGATTCCATTGTCTGTCATAGCCACTATGGAGAACAGTATGGAGGTTCCTTAAAGGACTAACAACAGAGTTATCACATGATCCACAAATCCCACTCCTTGATATATATCTGGATAAAATTCTAGTTCAAAAGCATACACGTCCTTCAGTGCTCATAGCGGTTCTGTTTACAACTGCCAAGACATGGACGCAACCTGTGTCCACTGGCAGATGAATGGATAAAGAAGGTGTGGTATAGAATTATTCATGTTTATATCTCTTATTTTCAAGGTATTATACTCGGCTCTGGGGATGTTAACAAGGTCTGATTTAGTAAGCTGCTAAGTACGCATTTAAGGAAATAAGAGATGAGGAAACTGGGAAAAAATAACATAATGCATAAATGGATGAGTATGTGTCCCAATAAACATGTTAGGAGAAGGCTAACTCATTGCACCGAAGGAAAGACATGCTCTGGGAAAGCTTCATCTGGGTAGAGAGGTTTGAATTAATCCCATTAGGAAATGAGGAATTTGGATTGGTGAGTAAGAGAAGCTTGTTCTAAGGAGATCTCTAGTGGATACCTGAGAAGTGAAAAGGTATGGTGAGTGGCGAAAGCATTCTAAGGAAACAAAGATAGCTGGCAAGATCAAGGATGCAGCCATGTCTAGGAAAGAGAGAGCTCTGAGTCTGTACATGACTCAATTGGTGATGAGGATGTGAAGCAAGGATTTGGATGCTGAAACGACACTTTGCAGAAAATTTTGTCGATAATATAGTGTTTGGAGTGGAAGATAGGAGACACTGGGGCAGAGGAAAAAACAAAGCCTCTGTTACACAAATCTCGGTAGGTATTGATTAGGACAATTGACTGGGATTGGTGGGCAAGAGGAAGGATCATTGGTGAGCAAAGTCAATCCTCAGGGACTGGCGAGAATTTTGGAAGAGATGAGTAAAATGGTGATGTCGTGGTTTTAATAAATTTAGAATGTGATACATAAAGAAGGAAACAGGCTGAAAGGAGAACATATTAGGCTTGATTTTAGACAGTACTTTGGGGGAAAATTTCAGTTAAAAAAATCCTGTGTGTCGATCAAAAGGTGGACATAAACCACAGATGAAAGGTCAAGCTTAAGGTCAGAATGCAGATCTCAGAACCGTTGTCATGCTGTGTTTGGCCAAAGTCCTCAAGGATAAAGATTCTCCAAGGAATTGATGACAGGTAGAAAGGAAGCCAGGGTAGGCCTGGATTTCAGGGGTACACACAGGCAGCAGCAAGAAGAAAGAGGAAATGGGGCCCAGCTTTGAGTTTCAGAGACGGAAGATCAGAAATTGCAGTATTTCTCAAAGTTGCACTGAAGGTTTTGTCAAGATGGAAAAGACTAAGGTGTGATTACATACCAAAGAGATTATGTGTGTGAGAGACAGTGAGCAATTAAAACCTGTGAGTTGGGATTAACTTACTGTGAAAAATGCCTTTCATTGGGAAAAGAGCCACACATGTACATAATCAAGAACTTACATGGGCAGAAAAAAAAAAAAAGAAACTTAAATCTGTTTGATTGTAAAAAACACTTAAAACACATTTCCCTCCAGTGAACTTATGTATATGTATACACACACTTATAATTTTGTAGTTTGTTGACATGTATAGACACACAGACACAAATGCTTTAGGAGGGGGTCTGGATAGTCTGGGTGGTGAGTGGAGGGAAAGTGATGCCATAAAAACAATCCGGACAGAATTACTCTGTGTAAATGACAGCATGTGTGGCTTGTTGCCACCGACAGCACAATGTGTGTTGCAAACCAATATCAAATTTTTGTTTCTTTTTTTTTTTTTTTTTGAATCTCTGATCTAACAAGAAACACACTGGGAAACTTGCAATCCCTCTTCAAACACACCCCCAAGACATTCACTGAGACTTCTAAGGAGAAGCAGAGTGTGTCTGAGCTTAGACCCTCAAAGTCAGCACTGTGGTTTCTGAGGAGGCAGATCTAAAGCCTAAAAGTTGATCCTATACATTAGTGGAGAGATGATTTCACAGAATTTAAGAAGGATAAAAACATCTAGACACGTATCCACATCCACAGCCTACTCCTACGCACATGGAGACAGTCAACTTTAATAAGAACCAGACTGATTTGACTTTAAAAATATATCTGTGCTTTTAAAATAATCCATGCTGGCTTCAGTTCAACCCTTCAAATAGTAACTAAAATCAGCCCATCTTCTATAGGCGTCTGTTTTGCGTCCCTGAAATAGAGTCCTTCAGTCTCCACAATAGAAGGGTCTGAGAAGCTAAAGCTAGGAGATGCGGATTCCCTGCACCTTGGGAAAAATTATTCAGTTAGAAAGTGGAGGAGTTCCCCGTCTCCTGCGTGTGGCCTGTCCCAGCAGCCCTGTCTTAAGGAGGCCAGTTAAAGGGAGACATCGCTGACCATTGATTTAGCTGATTCTCTGGGCCACGACCGGAGAAGATATGACTCTGAGACCCTGGGATGGGCTAAGAGGACTTTTGGATTCCAGCCCACACTTTAAAAGAAAGAATCTTAATGCTTTTGGGGGCCCTCTTCCTGCCAAGTCACAGCTAAACAAAAAAGGACTCAAAGAAATAAACCAGAAGAAGAAAAAGAGACAGGCGAGGGAGACAATTGAGAAAAAGGTGAAAAGGAAGAAGAGGAGAAAGCTGAGGGGTGGAAAGAAGGCAAGTAAAAAGGGAAGGAGGGGAGGAAAGAAGCCAAGAGAAGGTGTGGGTTTTCACGAGGGAAACAGAGACAGCCTGAAACACAGGGTGACGGAGAAGGTGAGGGAGAGGCTGTCTGGAGCAGCTTATCTGAACACAGTCAGACTTCTCACAGGCAGCCGCGGGGGTGGCCCAATGTGTCATTCACATGTCAGGCTCCCAGGGTCAGTGGGAAAGTCAGTCGTTTGACCATCCATGTCACATCAGAATCATTAGGAGCTCAGCACCAGAGACCAGCCTGCTGAACTCCTCACTGTCTGCACCAGAGGTAAGCAATGCTGAACACACAGGTTCCACACACTGCGCTCCGGGGGCTGTGTGCTTGTGAGTCATTTTTCTTGTGCTCCAAAAAAGTCCTGAGACTAATCAAATTCTTAAGAGATGACTCTCATCCAGACATTCCTGGGCTGAAAGGGAGTAACCGCGATGACTTTGCACGGTACAGAAAGTCAAGCCCAAAACCTACATCAGGACATCACTGCGTCCCTTCCTCTGTCCCCAGGGACCTCTGGATTGCTCAGTCCAGTAGGCAATTTCCAGATCCTCTCTCTTGTATCTGATGCCACCAGCCAGTCTCTCCTCTGTGGAACTGCTTCCTTCGGCTTTGGGAAACCATGTCCTGCTGATCATCTTCATTATAAAGTGACCAACCATCCCGGGGACATTTAGTACTAAGGCGAGAAAGTGCCAGACAAGCTGGTACACATTGGTCACCCTATCATGCGTACTAATCTTCTCTGTGCAGCTGCCAAAACGTGCTCCTCTTTACCGCCGATCCTAGGGAAGCAGGCTTCTAGTCTCATCTCCCGAGTCCACACATTTCCTGTGTACCTGACTCACTGGGTACTTAGCTCTTGCTCTGTATTGAAAAGGGCAGAAGCATCTCTAATTCAGAAGGTCCCTCCAGCATCGGATCTGCCTGTGATATCCTCATGTATTCTGTTCTCCCAGCGACTTTCTCAGTTGTTCTCTTTACCTTTAGGGGTTTTACTCAAGTTTCATCTCCCCCAATAGTTTTGCCTGATTTCCTGACCCATTTCTGGTTTCTCCACCTTCCTTTAATAGAGACGACACTATATACCCTCAGTTCAGTTCAGTTCAGTCACTGTGACCCCATGAATCGCAGCACCCCAGGCCTCCCTGTCCATCACCAGCTCCTGGAGTTCACTCAAACTCACGTCCATCAAGTCGGTGATGCCATCCAGCCATCTCATCCTCTGTCGTCCCCTTCTCCTCCGCCCCCAATCCCTCCCAGCATCAGAGTCTTTTCCAATGAGTCAACTCTTCACATGAGGTGGTCAAAGAATTGGAGTTTCAGCTTTAGTATCAGTCCTTCCAATGAATACACAGGACTGATCTCCTTTAGGATGGACTGGTTGGATCTCCTTGCAGTCCAAGGGACTCTCAAGAGTCTTCTCCAGCACCACAGTTCAAAAGCATCAATTCTTTGGCACTCAGCTTTCTTTATAGTCCAACTCTCACATCCATACATGACTACTGGAAAAACCATAGCCTTGACTAGACAGACCTTTGTTGGCAAAGTAATGTCTCTGCTTTTTAATATGCTGTCTAGGTTGGTCATAACGTTCCTTCTAAGGAGTAAGCATCTTTTAATTTCATGGCTGCAATCACCATCTGCAGTGANCCATAGCTTTGACTAGACAGACCTTTGTTGGCAAAGTAATGTCTCTGCTTTTTAATATGCTGTCTAGGTTGGTCATAACTTTTCTTCCAAGGAGCAAGTGTCTTTTAATTTCACGGCTGCAGTCACCATCTGCAGTGATTTTGGAGCCCCCCAAAATAAAGCCTGTCACTGTTTCCAGTGTTTCCCCATATATTTGCCATGAGGTAGAGCTTATGTAATAACAATAGAAATAAAGTACACAGCAAATGTAATGAGCTTGAATCATCCCCAAACCATTCCCTGGTCTGTGGAAAAATTGTCTTCCACAAAACGGGGCCCTGGTGGCAAAAATGTTGGGGACCACTGGTTTGGACATAACACTCCATGAAGCCTCTTTATTTAGCTCCTCTCCAGAATGACAAAGAAGCGGCCCCTTTCTTTCTAGAGGGGTGGGTAGGCAGAGCAATCTTGATAATAAAATCCAGTGAACAATTTCCAGACCAGACTAAGAGTGAGTGGTTTGCTCTGGGTTCAGTTCAACACTTTAAGCACAACTACTGTTGTGCTAGGTCTTCAAGGGAGGGGTGAGTGGTACAAAATTAAAAAGAAAAATTTTGCCTCAAAAGAGCAGGTTCTTCATGCATTTCTAGTATTCTCTGATTTACAAAACTTTAATCATATGAAATTCTTTGGAATATAGTGCTCTGAGGTATTAATGCTTTTTGGACTCTTGCACTGAACTATCCTACAGTCATAGCACTGACATTTTAAAGTCTCGTGACTTTTTATAATTACATGGAATTTACATTCCACTCTATATCAGTATTGGTTTTAATATAAAATGATCTTCCTCCCCCTCATTCCTCAAGGTCTAGTTATAACTGAAGCCATAGGAAAATGGGACACTTGTCCTGTCTTTTGTACCCCAGCACATTATGTTACACCCAAGGGACATAGGTACCCTCCAAGAATTAGGGTAACAGCTCAATCCCTATCTATTGATTCTCCTTCCTTCCCAGCCTACCTCCTAGGTCTGACCCTGCCCGGGCCTCCAGACCCTCCATTTTTTTCTACCTTGGCTCTCCACTGCAACAAGCCCAGAGTCTCCTAGCTCTGGGACATCTTGCCCCTGGCTTACCTTCTCTCTGTACCTCTCTCAAAGGAGGCTCTCTGTTCAGTACCAGTCCTTGTTTTTACATTTTGTATTGTTTTGGTTTTGGACACACAGTCATTCAGGCTCAAGGCAAATAGTGGCAAAAAAAGTCATCAATCGTTTCATTAACTAATTCTTTCAAAAAATACGTATTGGCCACCTGCTGCTCAGATGAAGTACTGAATATGATGTTGAGAAAAATAGAAGTATTTTCTACTCTGGTTGTGGTTACAAATTATTGGGAGAGATGACATTAATCAACTAATCCTATCAGTATGTAATTGTGAACTGTGCCAGGAAGGATGGAAATGAGGGGCTATAAGAACAATAGAGCAATGTAGGGACTTGATCTGATCCAGGTGAGGTGGTGCTGGAAGACGTCCTTGAGAAAGAGACATTCCAGCATAAATGGGGAGGATGAGTAAGAGTTAGCTAAACAGACAGCTAGCTAAATGGGGGGAGGGGTGCATTTCAGTCAGAGGGAGTAGCATGTGTAAGAGTCCCGTGGCTGGGGGAGGGGCTCACAGCCAACTTGAGGAACTGAAAAGGAGACCAGTGTGGCCAGAGCATAGTCAGAGGAAAGAGAAGTGAGTCAGATGGGAGCCGGAACTATAAAATCCAAATCGTTAATTTTAGCTGAAGATACACACATAGACACTGGATACACAGTTCAGTTCAGTTCAGTTCAGTCGCTCAGTCGTGTTCTACTCTTTGCGACCCCATGAATCGCAGCACGCCAGGCCTCCCTGTCCATCACCATCTCCCGGAGTTCACTCAGACTCACGTCCATCGAGTTCATGATGCCATCCAGCCACCTCATCCTCGGTCGTCCCCTTCTCCTCCTGCCCCCAATCCCTCCCAGCATCAGAGTCTTTTCCAATGAGTCAACTCTTCGCATGAGGTGGCCAAAGTACTGGAGTTTCAGCTTTAGCATCATTCCTTCCAAAGAAATCCCAGGGTTGATCTCCTTCAGAATGGACTGGTTGGATCTCCTTGCAGTCCAAGGGTCTCTCAAAAGTCTTCTCCAACACCACAGTTCAAAAGCATCGATTCTTCGGCACTCAGCTTTCTTCACAGTCCAACTTTC
>SJYX01022835.1:580494-592013 GCA_006410675.1 Oreotragus oreotragus | reverse complement strand
TGCATCCAAGTACTGCATTTTGGACTCTTTTGTTGACTATGATGGCTACTCCATTTCTTCTAAGGGATTCCTGTGTACAGTAGTAGACATGATGGTCATCTGAGTTAGACTCACCAGTCTCATTCCAGTCCATTTTAGTTCGTTGATTCCCAGAATGTCCACTATATACCCTATCACTTAATTAATCTTCATCCTAACATAGTATCTAATTTTGTACATCAATAAGCCTCTGAAATTATAGTGTCAGAGACAAATAGATCTGGGTCTTAAGTTTCGGGTCTACCAATAATTTCCTAACGCTTATTGAATGGTTTTTCTGGGGAGCCAATATTTCAACTGCTTTACATCATCTCATTTATACTTTGTCACTCTTACTGGAAATAGTGACAGGTTTTGTTTTCTTGGGCTCCAAAATCACTCTGGACAATGACTGCAGCCATGAAATTAAAAGATGCTTACTGCTTGGAAGAGAAGCTATGACAAACCTAGATAGAGTATTAAAAAGAAGAGCTATCACTTTGCCGATAAAGGTCCATCTAGTCAAAGCTATGGTTTTTCCAGTAGTCATGTACCGATGTGAGAGCTGGACCATAAAGAAGGGTGAGCACTGAAAAACTGATACTTTCAAAATATGGTGCTGGAGAAGACTCTTGAGAGTCCCTTGGACAACAAGGAGACCAAACTAGTCAATTGTAAAGGAAATCAACCCTGACAATTCATTGGAAGGACTGATGCGGAAGATGAAGCTCCAACAAGCTGACCACCTGATGCAAAGAGCCAACTCATTGGAAAAGACCCTGATGCTGGGAAAGATTAAGGGCAGGAGGAGAAGGGGGTGACAGAGGATGAGATGGTTGGATGGTATCACTGACTCAGTGAACATGAGTTTGAGCAAATTCTGGGAGACTGTGAAGGATAAGGAAGCCTGGTGTGCTGCAGTCCATGGGGTCACAAAGAGTCAGGCATGACTTAGGAACAGCAACATTTATACTTTAAAACTTCAAGAGGAATCCTTATATAGATGAAAAAAAAGGTAACTCAGAGATGCTAATGAAGATGCCTGTGGAAACACAGTAGGTAGGGTTACGCTTTAGCTGGCTGAACCTAGAACTAGATTCTTAGCTATAAACTGTTGGGTTTTAATACATTTACATGACTTAGGAACAGCAACATTTATACTTTAAAACTTCAAGAGGAATCCTTATATGGATGAAAAAAAAGGTAACTCAGAGATGCTAATGAAGATGCCTGTGGAAACACAGTAGGTAGGGTTACACTTTAGCTGACTGAACCTAGAACTAGATTCTTAGCTATAAACTGTTGGGTTTTAATACATTCAAGATTAAATGTACTATGACTATTTCCAAGAAAATCTCTTATTACTCTAAAGATTATACTACTAGTGACCAAATCTTTCCATAAATTCTCCTCTAATTCTCTGCTAATCTGCCCAGAAATTCTGAACAGAAACCCCTNGCTTTAGCTGACTGAACCTAGAACTAGATTCTTAGCTATAAACTGTTGGGTTTTAATACATTCAAGATTAAATGTACTATGACTATTTCCAAGAAAATCTCTTATTACTCTAAAGATTATACTACTAGTGACCAAATCTTTCCATAAATTCTCCTCTAATTCTCTGCTAATCTGCCCAGAAATTCTGAACAGAAACCCCTTTAGCCCTCAGATCCTGCAGACCCATTAGTGCTTGATGCTAATGTACCCTATGGCACTCCTGCCCTGTACCACACCCCCATGTTCTCGCTTGGTATAACCACTGTAAATGGCCCCCCGTCCCCACCCCCAGTAAATATTTTATCTTTCACAAGCAGCTGGAAGGAGAGAGGTGCTCAAGCAGCAGGCTCGGTCAATCCTGTTTAAATATTGATCACAAACATCGTTAAAATAAAAGTCTATCGACTCAGCTGGTGACTTTGCAGCTTCAACACTTTGCAGAAGGCAATTTTCCATGTGCGGTGACTCCAAGCAACTTGCTTGAGTTATGATGTTAATAAGCGAGGCACCTCCTTTGGGGGAGCTCTGGTATCCTGAGGCAGCTGCAGAGAGGAACCAGTCCTTTGCTTTGTGGTGATTCCAAAGTCCTTCCTCCAGACTTGTTAGCCCTATGGGCCTACGTTCCTGATTCTAGCATCTTACCTTTGGAAGCCAAGCTGAGCTGGCATGCTTCCAGGAGTTGGGAGTGTGTGCCTTCGGTGGCCTTAAAAATGTTTAAGGGTAAAGTGATGGGAAGGGGGATGGTACAACTTCTGGCAAAGGGGTTAAGTTCATTCCTCTGCAGCAGTGTTTGAAGTTTAGCATCTGTCAGAATCATGAAGGACTGAAGGGTCCCCTGCTCACCCCCAGGGCTTCTGATTCAGTCAATCTGGGACCTGGTTCAGGAATTTGCATTTCTATCAAGTTTCCAGGTGACAAGAGCTGCTGGCTCAGGGGCCCCACTTTGAGAACATTATCATTACCCATTTCTGTACTTCCCTAGTAGCTGGGTTGGTAAAGAATCTGCCTGCAATGCAGGAGACCTGGGTTCAATTCCTGGGTCAGGAAGGACCCTGGGGAAGGAAATGGCAACCCACTCCAGTACTCTTGCCTGGAGAATCCCATGGACAGAGGAGCCTGGTGGGCTACAGTCCATGGCGTCCCAAAGAGTCGGACATGACTGAGCGACTTCTTTCCACCTGTACTAGGAGAGCAGCTTGTACTGAAATCGGTTTGTCCTCCATGTGCCCTCAGGTGCTGCCTCCTCACATTGCAGCTTAGCTCTTATCTAGCCCAGCGGTCTTCAAACTCAATGGCACCCCACTCCAGTACTCTTGTCTGGAAAATCTCATGGATGGAGGAGCCTGGTGGGCTGCAGTCAGTGGGGTCGCTAAGAGTTGGACACAACTGAGTGACTTCACTTTCACTTTTCACTTTCATGCACTGGAGAAGGAAACGGCAACCCACTTCCGTGTTCTTGCCTGGAGAATCCCAGGGACTGGAGAGACTGGTGGGCTGCCTTCTATGGGGTCACACAGAGTCGGACACGACTGGAGTGATGCAGCAGCAGCAATGAAACTCCTTAGAGATATTCACAAAGTCCCAGTGGAGGGCCACAATTAAGGGTGATAAACAGCTCACCCTGGCTGAAGTGAGAGCAGAAGGCCAAGGGCTCCCCGGCAGAGCCTGTGGCTCCGAGGATTTGCTCCAAATGCCCTTCTTTTACAAATGAGACAACAGACAGCCCAGATGAAGACATGACTCACCCGTGGAAAGCCAGGATTAGAGCCCAAATTTCCCATTTTCCCAGAAGAGTTACTATATCTAAGTTAATGGATAATTGATCACTCCTAGTTGAAAGGTGATGGTGGATGAACATATCTTGTGGGAAAATTCATCCAGCCATCACTTTTGTGAGCAAATCTGTGTCTTCCACACCTGGGTGGAAGAAAGGGCGCTCAGGACCTGAGTTCCTGAAAGCTCTTCTGAGTGGTCTGAATGTAGTAATTCAGTCTGCTTCAAGAGTGTGTTCACATGGCCTACGTCTCTGCCTCTCTATATACACAGAGATAATGGCAAAAGGAGGTACCAGGATGGAATAGAAAAGAGGCGTTAGTAAGAAGGAGGTGTAGCTTGGGGAGTGTGTCGCTCAAGAATCAGAGAGCCGTAATTCACAGAAATTTGACAATGGGAAGATTATAACAAAAAGAAAATTGTGAGTTGGTCAGCTTTCCAGAATTTCTGTGTGGACATGTAAGTCACTGCACTGATTGGCTGGGGGTGGCAATTAGGGATAAGTACAGAACCAGAGCAATTCACCAGAAGCCAGCCAAGAGGTGAGATCCGTTCCTCTGTCTCCTTTTCTCTCTGGTCTGATCCCCCTTCCTGCTATCAGTCAGAGCCATGGCAGACACAGGGACACTGAGTCAGCACATCCAGCGTTGCCTCTGGGTTCCCCAAAGAAAAACTAAATTGAATCTCTTACGTGCGACTGTCTTCCCTCTAAAATGGAACATGAAGAAAATAGGAGCGTCCCTGTTAAGTAACTTAGCATAAAACAGTTACAAAGACGCTATTTTCATTCCTCTGCTGCCAAATGGCACTGAGCTGGCCACTCGGGCAGCAGACAAAAGCAAGGGGCGCTCCAGCTCCATTTTCTCTGGGAAACAGATGTGGCTGTTTATGAAGCTCTCAACCCCATACGCAGAGAGGATTGGGCTGTGCAAGTGGATTTCACTGTCTGGTTTGGATCGGCGTCTACAGAGAAAAACAACTATAAAGTATATGTCCTTTCCCCCCACATTCAGCAAAACCTATCCATTTTGTTCCCTTCCAACTCTCAGTTCTCCAGCCAACTCTTTCTCTGCTGGTAAGTTTTCAGGAGTCCTACAGGGTGTGTATGAAGCACTCTGTGGCTCCCTCTACCCCAGCATTTATAGGACCAAGCACTTCATCTCACTTTACTCTGAAGATAAACAGGGAGCCTTGAGATCTCAGGCGGGTTGATTGGAATAACCAATCCCAAATGCTCTTTTCAGAGTTCAGGAAGCCTTATTTGAAACAGCTGATGTCCTGAACTCAGCCAGCTTTGACTGGAAATTTCACTCCATTTGAATGCAAAGTTTATATGGTTGCTGTTTTACCCACGGTGAGTAAATAAATAATAATTAAAAGATTGCACCTCTGTTAGGAAGACAGAAAATGCTGGAGAGGATCCTGAGAAAGAATGTAATCTGAACAGGGGAGGTCTAAGCTGTGTTGGTTTTCAAATATTCAAAGTATATTCTTACCTCAGGGCCTTTGCACTCACTTTCATTATGGAATTGAAATCCAGATATACCCAGAAATCCATATATATATATATATATATATCTCCTTTCCTTCATTAAAATGTCTCTTCAAATGGCAATGCCTCCGAACCCCCCTCCCTAACCATCCTTTCTAAAATGGCGCCTCTAGAATGTCAGCATCATTTTCCCGTTTCATTTTCCTCGCAGCACCCCGAGTCTTTTTCACGTTTTTAACTTCTTCCTGCACCGTCTCTCAGGGGTACGGAAGTTCCAGGAAGACGAACGGCGCTTCCCACCTTCCACACTGTATCCTGCGGGCTCCTCCGCTCGCGGCGGGTGCTCAGTGGGGATTTGTTTGTTAAATGAATAAATTCTAGCGCTGTCTCTGCCAAGTCCAGCCATGTAGCCTCCGGGGGTGGAGAAATGGGACTCTTTTGTAAACTGTAAACTGCCACATAGCGTACGACGTTTTTAACGTATCAGTCTTTATTTTAAGCCCTCGCTATTGAAAGGTATTTTCCTCTCACTTAATGTCTTCCACAGCAAATTAAATAATTGAGCGAAATCAAGAGTGGCTTTTAGCTACCATTTACAAAGAAAACAAAAATACATTCTGATTTTGTTACAAGAGTTGGCATATTTGGTAGCACGAACCTCAGTATAGAGGGCGAGAGAAAAGAGTCCTATTTGCCTTAGAATTACCAGTCGTGGAAACAGTCCAGTCCCATTGTGTCTAATTGCCGTTGAGATCCAATGTGTCCCGTTTTCCATTGTGCTCTAATTCCGTTTATGTATTGACAAGGAATCCTATTTTCTCAGAATTTTCTGGGGAGCATTTCACATAGGCTTCTCAACCACCCCGAGAGACTGTCATCGTCCTTATTTACTGGAGGACAAAGCAGATTCCAAAGGCTGAAGTGAGATCCCCAATGCACCTTGGAAACAAATCAGTTACTGGAAACAGGTAGCCTTCAAACTCAGATATTCAGGCCCCAAGCCCAATAGTCTTTCTTCCTAACCAGACTGCGTCTTCAGGATATGTGTTTTCCAGGGAAGGTAGAGTCAGCTTGGCCTTTCCCACCTGGGCCTTCATCTAATAAATTCCTATGCCTTTTTCTAGCTGCCCTTGGGATGAGGAATCATGTACTCATTTTGTCTCCTCATACCTGCCTCTGCAGCTGAGTTCCAATAGTCCAGAAGGGAAAAACGCATCCAGAAATCAATCAGAGAGCATTAACAGACTGTGCTTGTTCATAATCTACTAACAAACAGTAAATCCTCCTCTTAGCCTAGACTCTCCATGCTGGACCAGCAGGGCTGTTTCCTGGGGGGACAAGAGGAAGCAGAAAATAGTGTTCCTGAGAATAAAGCCAGGCACAGCCTCAGAGAGCCCAATAGCAATAAGGATGCTCCCCACCACAAGTTACCTTCTAGCCTGGTGTGCTTCCTGCAGGAAGAGTAGTAATTAACCAGGTGAGAAGCGGAGGCTCTATCCCAGCTCTACTGGGGACGAAGCTGCTGTGCTGCTAATAACCTGTCTCGGGGCTTGCGGCCAAGGAGGAGGTCGGGTGCCCCAGGCCCTCTTTAGCTGAAAAGCACAGTTATCACAGGCAGCCGCTGCTTTCCTGGTGGGTGACATTCCTCTTAGGAAAAGGCTTATCTGGTGATACCCCAGACAGTCAGCATGAGGCTATTATTCCGCTCCTGATCACCAGTATGAATCACACAGGTGGATCTGGGTGGTGGCTCAAACCCTAGAACCCACTCCAGTATTCTTGCCTGGAGAATTCCATGGACAGAGGAGCCTGGCGGGCTAAGGCCCATGGGGTCGCAGAGAGTCAGACTCGACTGAGCGTCTGAGCAACTGAAAGGGGGGAGGCTAATTTATGGAGGAGATCATGGTCTTCTGAATATATAGAATTAATTAAGTGGATGGGAAGTGAGCACCAAGCCTTCTGAATGAGAATCAGGAAGCTAAGTCCTTCTGAAGACCTGTTGTGTGTCCAGGAGAATGGGCTACCATGGTGGGAAATGCCAGTAAGGACGTAAGGTGGTTCTCGCCCTCAGGAAGAGAAGACTTACTAGGTGGAGAGAGAAATGAAAACATGTACCACATGGGAACAAAATAGGATGGAGCTGAATGCTAAGTGGGAATTAGTAATAAGTGTCAAGGTAACATTTGATAAGTAGGCACGTGGCACATTTAATAAGTGCGAGAAGGATTCTATGAATCACCAAGGAAGGAATGTTTGCCAGAGCAAGGTCCTGAGCTGTGTAGCTGGAATCATGGTTGAAGTCTGACTAGAAGCTGGGAGGTGGAGGGCACTCAGAGCATTAAAAGACAAGCTAAGGCAAACAGAAGGCAAGCCAACGATGGCATTAATAAGCGCGTCTACGGCTCTGCATGGTTTGCAAAGTCTAAGACTCAGAATATTTAGCAGAAACACCTTCTGTTGCTTAGTCGTTAGGTATCAGAGCTGGAGCAAGAACCCAGCTCCATGTGCTTTCCTCTCTAAGCCACAAGATTTTGAAATCGTTTTGACTCTAACTTATAGCAAGAAATAAAATTTACATTATGAACTGGTACACACATGATATTGTTCTATAATATAGCACTCACCTTTACTGAGTGATGTGTTTCCTCATCTATCCTATTCTAGTCTATTTCTTTACCTGATAGTTTTGGTTGTATCATGGACCCAAAACTGAGTGGCTTAAAACACCGACAGTGTAATTTGCTCAGGATTTTGTTGGGTGTTTTTTTTTTTTTTTTTTTTTTTGAAATCGTTTTGACTCTAACTTATAGCAAGAAATAAAATTTACATTATGAACTGGTACACACATGATATTGTTCTATAATATAGCACTCACCTTTACTGAGTGATGTGTTTCCTCATCTATCCTATTCTAGTCTATTTCTTTACCTGATAGTTTTGGTTGTATCATGGACCCAAAACTGAGTGGCTTAAAACACCGACAGTGTAATTTGCTCAGGATTTTGTTGGGTGTTTTTTTTTTTTTTTTTTCCTAGGCCAGTAGATCTCAGTTGGGAGTGATTTTGCCTTTTGGGGGGCACATGGTTGTGCCAAGATATTTTTTATTTTTATCACTGTGGTGGTGGATGCTACTGGCATTTAGTGGGTGAAGGCCAGAAATGCTGCTAAACATCCTATACTGTGCAGAACAGCCCTGAAACAAAGAATTATCTGGCCTCATATGTCAGTAATGGCGAGGTTGAAAAGCCCTCTTCTGCACTGGGCAAAGCTCAGCTGATCTCAGCCGGGCCTGCCCATGCATCTGTGGTCAGCTGGTGGGTTGGCTGATGAGAGGAGAGGCTGCTTGGTTCTGGGTGGGCTTTGCTCACACATCAGGTTTGCAGTCTGGGGAACAGGCAACTGAGGCATGTATTTTGGTTCTTGCACAGGCTGATCCAGGTTCATTCACACAATTATCATCTCAGAGTTCCCAATGGCAGCAGGAGAGGGCAAGTCCCAGAGCTTAAACAATTTTAAAGTCATTGTTTATGTCATGCTTGCTACTGTTCCACTGGCCAATGAGTCACATAGAGACAGGGAAAAGTGGAGGGCTCTGACTGTAGCAATCTACCATAGTTTCATTAAAAGAAGATTCTGTTCATAGCCCATAAATGTATTTCATGACCTACAAATGGATCAGTACTTGTAGACTGAAAGATGCTACTTTGTATCAGACCCTTTGCAAGCTATTCAATAGGATTTCTCTCTCTTTTTTTTCCCTTTTATTTCCGGAATATTGGACAATGTCATATGTGTAGTAGGGGCTCAGTACACATTTTATGAATGGATGTGAGACATTGGAGATACCCATAAGGAAACTTGCCTGGCTTAGGATGGATACTCGGTAAGAAAAGTTGGCTGGTTGAAGCTGAGCCAGAGCGTGGCACTTTGAAAATGCCAAAGAAGGGAATATTTTTATTTTTACTTTTTTTTTTTTTACTGTACCACCCAGCAGGTGGGATCCTAGTTCTCTGCTGCTGCTGCTAAGTCGCTTCAGTCGTGTCCGATTCTGTGTGACCCCATAGATGGCCTCCTACCAGGCTCCCCCGTCCCTGGGATTCTCCAGGCAAGAACACTGGAGTGGGTTGCCATTGCCTTCTCCAATGCATGAAAGTGAAAAGTGAAAGTGAAGTCGCTCAGTCATGTCCGACTCTTAGTGACCTCATGGACTGCAGCCCACCAGGCTCCTCCGTCCATGGAATTTTCCAGGCAAGAGTACTGGAGTGGGGTGCCATTGCCTTCCCTGCTTAGTTCCCTGACCAGGGACCAAGCCTGTGGCCCCTGCAGTGGAAGTTCAGAGCCTTAAGCCTTGGACTGCTAGGGGAGTCCCAGGGAAAGATTTTTAAGCCAGCTATCTGGATGGAGACTGAAGTACCAGATTCCTAGTCAGGCCTACTTCTCTGGATTTGTAGGGTTTCTCACACCTGCCTTTCTCCTCTCATTGCGTCATCCATCATTAACTGAGTTAAAATGTCTAGGCCTTCTGTACCTAATCAGAACATATGACAAAATGAAGATTGTACCTAATGGTCCTTACAGATAGCTGGGGGGTGGGTGGAACTTATGGGAATTCAAGAACTTGCGAGCCTGTTAATTTTCTCAAAGGAAAGTTTTACTTCTTTGGGAGAAAATAGGAAACCACATGGGCATGCGATCAAAGGATGTTTTTTGTTACAAGTCCAGAAAACCTGGTTTGAGGAATTAAGCAAGCTGTACTTTGTTTGCCATTGAGAATTCAAGAGATTCTTGGAAGGTGAGAGATGAGGAAACGTCTGCTTATAGTCTAAGACCTGCTGTGTGTTGTTGGACAGGCCACTGTCCCTCTCTGGGCCTCGGTTTCCTCTTCTGTAGAGTGAAGTGATGAGATTGAATGAGCACAGAGATCCCTTCTAGCAGGCAGGTTCTGATAGCCTGTGTGTCTCCCTGTTTCTTGTGGCTGGAGGAAATCCTGACCCCATCTCCCCTCTTTGCTCTTTCAGACGCCATCCTGCCTTGCAAGCAGAGTGAGCTCTTGATGTCAATCATGGGGTAAACAGAATGAGAGTCTTCCTGTCTGTCCCCTGCGGGAAACTGCAGGCAGACAATTAATCCAGCTCTGTATATCAGGGCCCCTCCACACAGCGTGTGATGGGGAAGGCCTCTCCCTTCCCTTCTGGCTCCCACATGTCACCGAACCTGTTGCCACATGATTCAGTCCTCCATTGCCATTAAAGTTAACCATCCCCGGGAAAATGAATGCGCAGTTAACAAAGTGATAAGTTGATGCTTAAACTTTAAGCAGATTGCTTCCAGCTAATCTCAGTTAAGTGGCAGACAGAATCACAGGCACTCTAAGCTCTGCATAAGCCCCAGCACCCAAGAAAATGAGTGGGCTCCCAAGGGGAAATACTCACTGTGCTTCTCCTTCCAGAAGCTGAAATGGAGTGGGCATGCGATGGGGGCCAGGGAGAAGGAAAACAGGAAGTGATGTCCTGCTACCCTGAGGACCAAGTTAGTGGGTTAGCCTTAGGAGCACCACTTAACCACTCTGAGAGTCCATTTCCCTATTCAGCAAAACAGGCGCAGTGATATCTCTGAGGACATAGCTCTTGGTAAGAAGTAGAGGGTATGTGAGTAAAGTGATTTATCCAGCCCTGGTACATCGGAGGCTCCCAATAACAAGAGGTGGGGGCTGGGCACTGGGAGCTCCCTGGGACGTCCCTTATCGCCAGCCCTGGAAGGAGACCCCTCCCTCCTGTCTCTTATACACATCTAGATGTGTATAAGAGACAGGCCTACGTCTCTGCCTCTCTATATACACAGAGATAATGGCAAAAGGAGGTACCAGGATGGAATAGAAAAGAGGCGTTAGTAAGAAGGAGGTGTAGCCTGGGGAGTGTGTCGCTCAAGAATCAGAGAGCCGTAATTCACAGAAATTTGACAATGGGAAGATTATAACAAAAAGAAAATTGTGAGTTGGTCAGCTTTCCAGAATTTCTGTGTGGACATGTAAGTCACTGCACTGATTGGCTGGGGGTGGCAATTAGGGATAAGTACAGAACCAGAGCAATTCACCAGAAGCCAGCCAAGAGGTGAGATCCGTTCCTCTGTCTCCTTTTCTCTCTGGTCTGATCCCCCTTCCTGCTATCAGTCAGAGCCATGGCAGACACAGGGACACTGAGTCAGCACATCCAGCGTTGCCTCTGGGTTCCCCAAAGAAAAACTAAATTGAATCTCTTACGTGCGACTGTCTTCCCTCTAAAATGGAACATGAAGAAAATAGGAGCGTCCCTGTTAAGTAACTTAGCATAAAACAGTTACAAAGACGCTATTTTCATTCCTCTGCTGCCAAATGGCACTGAGCTGGCCACTCGGGCAGCAGACAAAAGCAAGGGGCGCTCCAGCTCCATTTTCTCTGGGAAACAGATGTGGCTGTTTATGAAGCTCTCAACCCCATACGCAGAGAGGATTGGGCTGTGCAAGTGGATTTCACTGTCTGGTTTGGATCGGCGTCTACAGAGAAAAACAACTATAAAGTATATGTCCTTTCCCCCCACATTCAGCAAAACCTATCCATTTTGTTCCCTTCCAACTCTCAGTTCTCCAGCCAACTCTTTCTCTGCTGGTAAGTTTTCAGGAGTCCTACAGGGTGTGTATGAAGCACTCTGTGGCTCCCTCTACCCCAGCATTTATAGGACCAAGCACTTCATCTCACTTTACT
>SJYX01022835.1:525441-580326 GCA_006410675.1 Oreotragus oreotragus | reverse complement strand
ACACACACACATATGTGCATACACCTCGTCTTCTTGACTCATTTGTCAATGATACTTAGGCTGTTTCTACCTTTTGGCTGTTGTGAATAATGTTGCGTTGAACATCGGCGTATACATTTCTGTTCAAATCCCTGCTTTCAATTCTTTCGAGCAGACACCCCAAAGCAGAATCCCTGGATTGCGTAGCAGTAACTCTAGGCTTCGTTTTGCTGAGCAACCTCCACGCTGGTTTCCACAGCCGCGGCCCCATTTTGCATTCCCACTGGCAAGGCGCCATGGTATCTTTGTGAGGTTGTGTTTATGGTAGCCGTTATGATAAAAGGTAAGTATTATGTTAAGATCGATGCAGATCAAGAGGCAAGAGTGGTGATATTTAATCTGATTCCAAGGTTTGAGAATTCCGCACAGGTCTCCTTTGCAAGTGACTGCAGTTATCTAAGAATAAAGTGCAAATAATCTTTTCTTTCAATTAATGTGCATTATTTTTCAAATGGCTACTGTGTTTTTAGGACATTAAATATCATTATGTATTTAACCTAACTTTAGTTAGTTATGTATTTAATCTAACTGCTTAATAAATGGAACAGTTAGCTATTTCCTCTGGCTTAGGGATGCCATGAAAGCAATTACTGAGCCACTAAGAAGGCCATAAACTGAGTCTGGAAACCTCTGGCCTAGAGGGTGAGCATGAAGGAAGGAGACCTAGGAAAGCTGGTGCTTCCCCCTCTCTTTCCTCTGTGGTTTATAACAAGGCGCTGTTTCCAGAATTATCCAAAACACAATTTCGTGTTTCTTTCCTGTTTCTTTCACTTTTCCCCAAATGATACAAAGCTGAGTGAAGCCAGCAAAGCACTGAGCTTCCTCAATTTTGCATCTGGTAATTTGGTTATATGAGTTAATAGTTATGACGAAATATAGTTAATAATGCAGGCAAGTGCATCTTAAAAAATATATAATCGTCAGACTCCTTCTGGGTTGGTAGCACTAGCTTTGAATCTCCTAATGGTACTGAAATAACTTGATCAGACATTACATTTGTCTCCCCCAAATTAGGCTCAGATTAAGCTGATAAGAACATATTTCAGAAGTCACTTCCTTCTGATATTGTTCCATATTCTCCCAGCAGAGATGTTGTTTATTCCACTTGGTCCCATGGCTTCTGCTTATACTTCTTTCAATTAAGACATTTTCCCAGCTGGGTTTTGTTTATTTGTCTATGTTTATTTATTTGTTTTTCCTCTAGAAAGTCAGTTCCTGAGGACAGCAACTTAATTCATTTAACTCTGAGCCCTTATTTCCAGCAAGTATTAATTTAGTTATATGAGGGGAAAATGGAGAAGGCAATGGCACCCCACTCCAGGACTCTTGCCTGGAAAATCCCATGGATGGAGGAGCCTGGTTAAAAAAAAAAAAAGCCTTCAGATGAATGAGGAATAAAGTGAGCTCATAGCAACACAGTCAGTTGCTTTCCTTAGTCTCAGCTTCAGTTGTAGGAATCTCGACATTTCCGGTGATGAGGAGCTCCTAAAATTAGTTGAGCAGCTACTATGTTCCAGGAACTGGGTCAGGCCACTGAGGACCCAGTGGAGGGAAGGATGGGTGTGGTGTCTCCCCTCAGAGAGCTCATAGGCTGGAGAGGAGGACACCACACAACGGTCACAAAGAAGCGATCCCAGATGCTTAGTCCAGGACATCCGGGAAGGGCTCCCAAGGACAGGGGCAGGCGGGGGATGAAAGAATAAGCAGGGGTTTCTTAGGTAAACAGTGGCGAATGGGGACAAATTTTTAGGTAGGAGGCGGAGCATGGGGGAAGGCTTAGAGAGGGAGGTTGAGGACGAGTTTGGAACAGCGAGAAGCTGAAGATGATAGGAGTGGAGAGACTCAGGGACATGAAGGCGGTGAGCAGTGCGGGGAGGGCGGCCTGCCGGCCTGACTCCACTGGGCAGGATCTACATAACCATTTTGAGGATTTCCACTAAAGCACGGTAGAAAACCCCTGCTTTTTCTGAGTGCCATGATTGGAATTAAGATATAGAACTTAATATAGTTTTTACCTGGTGATTTTAATATAGCTTTTATTTGGTAACAAGATCGTTTTAGATTTTGTAAAGCGTTTTGGAAAGTCTTACCCTCGTTGAAGGAGGGAGCTCTGGGTGAGAGAGGGGGGTGTGTTAAGAACACAGAGCTAGTCAGGGCTGAGACAGCTGCGTGGTTCCCTTCCACGCCCTTCTGTCTACACCTACCCAGAAGGAGAAGGGATAAGTGTTAAGGTAGAGCGCGTGACCTATAAAGATGTCTGTAAAAGCTGCCAAGGCACCCCAGAATATGGCCCCAAACTCACTCACTGAGTGTTTTACACTTTGAGGAGATGCACTGGAAGTCGGCGTGGTCAGAGCCGAGGCAGACTGTCAGCTCCAGGTCGCTTATGCTCCGGCATTCGACAGAGCTGCATTTCTTCTCATGGCATCACTTTTTTTCTTTTTTTTTGCTTTTTTATTGCAGTGAAATAAAATTTACTCTTTTATCCATTTTTAAGTATGTGGTTCAGTGGAATTAAGTACAGTCATGTTTTTGTGCAAGTTCAGTTTGGTTCAGTTCAGTTGCTCAGTCATGTCTGACTCCCTGCGACCCCATGAACCGTAGCACGCCAGGCCTCCCTGTCCATCACCAACTCCTGGAGTCCACCCAAACCCGCGTCCATTGAGTCGGTGATGCCATCCAGCCATCTCATCCTCTGTCGTCCCCTTCTCCTCCTGCCCCCAATCCCTCCCAGGATCAGAGTCTTTTCCAATGAGTCAACTCTTCGCATGAGGTGGCCAAAGTACTGGAGTTTCAGCTTTAGCCTCAGTCCTTCCCATGAACCCCCAAGGCTGATCTCCTTTAGGATGGACTGGCTGGATCTCCTTGCAATCCAAGTTTTTGTGCAAATATGCCCACTATCCATCTTGAGAACTTCCTCATCATCCCAAACTGAACTCTGTACCAT
This sequence comes from Oreotragus oreotragus, assembly GCA_006410675.1. Lineage (NCBI taxonomy): Eukaryota > Metazoa > Chordata > Mammalia > Artiodactyla > Bovidae > Oreotragus > Oreotragus oreotragus. Next base: position 577,340 of record SJYX01022835.1, on the reverse strand, counting down.
TAAACATCAGTTCCCCGTTCTCCCCTCCCTTCAGCTCCTGGCAGCCGCCACGCTACTGTCTGTCTCTATGAATCTGACGACTGCTGCTACCTCATGGGGCTTCCCTTGTGGCTCAGCTGGTAAGTAGAATCATGCAACAGTTGTTCTTTTGTGTTTGCTTTATTTCACAACATCTTCAAGGCTCATCCATGTTGCAGTGTGCATTGGTGTTGCTTTCTGGGGACAATAATCTCTCTCTGTCTCTCTCTATATTACACACACACATATGTGCATACACCTCGTCTTCTTGACTCATTTGTCAATGATACTTAGGCTGTTTCTACCTTTTGGCTGTTGTGAATAATGTTGCGTTGAACATCGGCGTATACATTTCTGTTCAAATCCCTGCTTTCAATTCTTTCGAGCAGACACCCCAAAGCAGAATCCCTGGATTGCGTAGCAGTAACTCTAGGCTTCGTTTTGCTGAGCAACCTCCACGCTGGTTTCCACAGCCGCGGCCCCATTTTGCATTCCCACTGGCAAGGCGCCATGGTATCTTTGTGAGGTTGTGTTTATGGTAGCCGTTATGATAAAAGGTAAGTATTATGTTAAGATCGATGCAGATCAAGAGGCAAGAGTGGTGATATTTAATCTGATTCCAAGGTTTGAGAATTCCGCACAGGTCTCCTTTGCAAGTGACTGCAGTTATCTAAGAATAAAGTGCAAATAATCTTTTCTTTCAATTAATGTGCATTATTTTTCAAATGGCTACTGTGTTTTTAGGACATTAAATATCATTATGTATTTAACCTAACTTTAGTTAGTTATGTATTTAATCTAACTGCTTAATAAATGGAACAGTTAGCTATTTCCTCTGGCTTAGGGATGCCATGAAAGCAATTACTGAGCCACTAAGAAGGCCATAAACTGAGTCTGGAAACCTCTGGCCTAGAGGGTGAGCATGAAGGAAGGAGACCTAGGAAAGCTGGTGCTTCCCCCTCTCTTTCCTCTGTGGTTTATAACAAGGCGCTGTTTCCAGAATTATCCAAAACACAATTTCGTGTTTCTTTCCTGTTTCTTTCACTTTTCCCCAAATGATACAGAGCTGAGTGAAGCCAGCAAAGCACTGAGCTTCCTCAATTTTGCATCTGGTAATTTGGTTATATGAGTTAATAGTTATGACGAAATATAGTTAATAATGCAGGCAAGTGCATCTTAAAAAATATATAATCGTCAGACTCCTTCTGGGTTGGTAGCACTAGCTTTGAATCTCCTAATGGTACTGAAATAACTTGATCAGACATTACATTTGTCTCCCCCAAATTAGGCTCAGATTAAGCTGATAAGAACATATTTCAGAAGTCACTTCCTTCTGATATTGTTCCATATTCTCCCAGCAGAGATGTTGTTTATTCCACTTGGTCCCATGGCTTCTGCTTATACTTCTTTCAATTAAGACATTTTCCCAGCTGGGTTTTGTTTATTTGTCTATGTTTATTTATTTGTTTTCCCTCTAGAAAGTCAGTTCCTGAGGACAGCAACTTAATTCATTTAACTCTGAGCCCTTATTTCCAGCAAGTATTAATTTAGTTATATGAGGGGAAAATGGAGAAGGCAATGGCACCCCACTCCAGGACTCTTGCCTGGAAAATCCCATGGATGGAGGAGCCTGGTGGGCTGCAGTCCATGGGGTTGCTAAGAGTCGGACACGACTGAGCGACTTCACTTTCACTTTTCACTTTCATGCATTGGAGAAGGCAATGGCAACCCACTCCAGTGTTCTTGCCCGGAGAATCCCAGGGTTGGGAGAGCCTGGTGGGCTGCCGTCTATGGGGTCTCACAGAGTCGGACACGACTGAAGTGACTTAGCAGCAGCATGAGGGGAAAACCAGTAAAATAATAGTACTTTAGAGCTAGGAATCCCACTTGTGTAATTTAAGAGATTTGTTTCACTTGTGTAATTGTATCACAAGGATATAAGAGTAAATATGTAAAAACTTTATGGACAAAGATGTTCTTGGTCGCATCATTTCCAATCCAAGCAAATAGTACAGGACTTTAAGCATTCAATAATAGGAAAAAGTTTAATTACATGATCACATATCCATTTAATGATCAGGTGGCTATTAAAAATAATGCTTACAAACAGTTTATAATAAGAAGAAAATACTTATGATAGTACACAAGTTAAAGAAAAGTAGGATTCAATATTGTGCATGTGGTCTAATCTCAGTTTTGAAAAATAATGCTAAAACTTGGCATTTAAAAGGAAAAAAAATGGGAGAAAATAGATTAAGACTATTTAGCACTTACTGTCTCTGGATAATTAATAGCTTTCTACTTGGTACTCTCGTTACATTTTGCATGATTCGCCTGAGCATGAGCCTTAGTCTATGCTATGTCCCCTTCTGGGAATGCCTTTCCTTTTTCTTTGTGTGTTGGAACTGATCTGCTCAGACCAACTTAAATACCAGCTCTTCCACGGTGAAGTTTTCCATCTACTTCTCTGGCCTCCAATAGCTCTCATACAGTACAACTTTGAGCTAAAGATGATGTTTTAAGATTTCCCTTTAATATCTTACAGTCCATAGAAATGGAAAGTAGTCTGAATCGGGAGGCAGACTGCCCACATTTGAATCTTATTCCTACGCTTATTCCCTAAGTAACCTTGTACAAGTTATTTATTCTTTCAATGCCTCATTTTCTTTATCTGTAGAATAGAGATAGATATATCTTATATCTAGATATAAACTTCTCTGAGGCATAGAGACCTTGTCTTTATAGCCAGTGATTTACTCTAAGGCTTTGCTGTATAGAAACTGAAAACTTATTTTAATTACATGCAGTTTACATAGGGCTGCTGCTGCTGCTAAGTCACTTCAGTCGTGTCCGACTCTGTGTGACCCCATAGACGGCAGCCCACCAGGCTCCCCCATCCCTGGGATTCTCCAGGCAAGAATACTGGAGTGGGTTGCCATTTCCTTCTCCAATGCATGAAAGAGAAAAGTGAAAGTGAAGTCGCTCAGTCTGTCCGACTGTTAGCGACCCCATGGACTGCAGCCCACCAGGCTACTCCGTCCATTGGATTTTCCAGGCAAGAGTACTGGGGTGAGGTGCCATTGCCTTCCCTGTTACATAGGGAACCCCGTGGTATTAGTAGTAGGCATATTCATGGGCACAAATTACTTTGCAATAAAGTAGATCAGTAGTAAGTAAATCAGTTGTACTAGGTATGGCCTTATATTTTAAAGGCTATTGATGGACATGAGTTTGAACAAGCTCTGGGAGCTGGAGATAGACAAGGAAGACTGGCGTGCTACAGTCCATGGGGTCACAAAGAGTGGGACACAACTGAGCGACTGAACTGAACTGACCTTTTTATTTAGCTATTCTATCTCATATAATTCCAGGAAGGTTCTCATTTGTTCATTTCCTGGGAAAACTTTCTATTGAATTCACATTATATGATATCACTGTTCGAGATTCTGGGGATAGAAGTGATGTAAAATCATTCTTGCTTTCAAGGCAAGGAACTTAAAATTTAGTGTTCATGGCGATGGTAAGTAGAGATAAGGTAACATACAGTTACACGCATGTAGGAGCATGTGAAAGATACATTGGAGGCACACAGGCCAGAAGCTACAGCTCTTAAAGGGAAACAAGAAATAGCAGAACCTTTGTAGAGGAAGAGATGCTTGTGCTGAGTCTCAGAGAATTTGAAAATGCCATTCAAGGAAAGGAAATCAGCAAGTCCAAAGGCCTGAAGTTAATTTTTCTTCTGACCCTTGATTTTGGGGAGACGCTGTTGTATCTGGCTGAGTCAGCTGTTGAGATAGTTAATGGCAGTAATACTGACCCTGAAGAGGGAGGCTCAGAGATTTTGTATCTTTGCGATAGAGTCTCATTGTGAACTTAGAAGTGATTCAAAAATATCTGGGACATAAATCATGAGTCTAAAATGAAGTGAAACTGAGCCTGCTGAGGTGTGAATGTGTGCAGCCTGAAGCTGGAGAGGTGAGCCTGAGTCCCGTGCTAAGAGACTGATGCTATGGAGGTGAGCACGTGACCCACCTGGAGGTCCTGAGGCTGAGGAGGTGAGCGTGGGTTCCACTCTAAGCTGGAGAGGTGACCTCGTGTGCCATGCTAAAGGAGCCTAAATCCATCCTCACAAAGAGAACAAGCCCGGAAGGATTCTTAATAGTGAGTGACGTTATCTAATTTTTTAAAGAATAAATTTAATGAAAGGGAAACTTATTAGGAGGCAATATGGGGACCTAGGGAGACCTGAATAAAGATAGATGCAGCACATAAACTGATTTGAGAAACAGTCAAATTCAACAGGATAGTAACGGAATGAGAGTGGGGAGTTAAAAAGAAGGAAATAACTGAAACTGGTGATAATGATCACCAAGACAGAAAAGCAGAATGTAAGCTCTGTTTTAGAAGGAAAAATAAAAGCATGAGTTTGAATGTAGTCTTGAGCTTAAGTTTCTGTGAGAAATCCAGACTGGACAGATATATGTCCTAGAAAGCTGGACATTTGATATTTGCAGCTCAGGAAAGAGATTTAAGACTAACTTCAGAGAGCTAATGATAAAATAGGACATTAAAATAGAAGTAGAAAATAGAAATCATGCTGTTAATGAAAAAATGAGGCATTTAGCATTGAAGTAAAAAATAAAAATGAACTCAAAAAAAAAGTAGGGGAGGCAAAAAACTTAATTGTTGATATTGAACATTTAATTTAGCTTGGAGCTTCCTAGAAGTCTGGACAAAACAGAAGCTGCTGTTCTACCCACAGCATGTTTTCACTTGCCAGAGTTTACCAATAAAGTGTTTTCTCAATATAATACATCACAAAATTTGGGGAAATGGCAGAGTGCTAATGACACTCCCTGAACATAAAAGCCAGCAAATACGATTTACAGACTCGGCATTTACACTATTGGCACAGAAAACATTCCCATTAGAGGGAAACTATTTGACCCTGTTAGAAGTCATACAGAAATGTAGCAACATGTTTAAATATTTGCACGGATCGGTACCTTAGGAAAAAGCAATTCCTTAAAAATGTCTTGTTAAATAGCACTTTGACTAAGCCTTTTAATTCTTAGAAAATGGACTGGTTAAAATTAATTGAAGTTTTATATAAAACTCAGTGATAAGCTATTCAGGCCCAGACTATCGTGGTTTCCTCTTTCTTTTCAGACATGCATTCCATGCCAGATACTGGCCACCACAGTCACATCTTACGTCTCGACCCCACAGAGCAGTCCTGCTGAGCGAACACCTGGCCCTCATCTCTGCCACGGCTCGGTCCGAAATATTTGTTGACGAGATCTGACTGTCTCAACTATCGCTAATGCACACCATCCCACTTACCCTCCTCTGAATGAGTACAAGTATTTCCCAAAGAAGACAGCTCGTCTTTGAGTGTCTTAGTTTTCCAAACACGGTTTGCTTTGAGCTCAAGGGGGAAAATAAAAGCCTCAGGAATTTCAGCAGATCTTATTGTAATTTTATTAAACAGAGCCCAGCTTGAACATCATCTGTATTCTGAGTTCCAGCTCTTTGTCAGGCCCTTGTAAATGTTGATGCAGGGTTGGCAGGTTCTTTAGAGAAGGTGAGGTGTATTAGTTTCCTAAAGCTGCCATGTCAAAGTGTAGCAAACTGGGTGGCTTAAACGACAGAAATGCCTTGTCTCACAGTTCTGGAGGCCAGAAGTCCCAGATTATGGTGTCAGTGGGGTTGGTTGCTGCTCACGTTTGCGAGGGAGTCCCAGAAGTCCCAGATTATGGTGTCAGTGGGGTTGGTTGCTGCTCACGTTTGCGAGGGAGTCCCTCACCTCCTCCCTGGCTTCCGGTGGTTTGCTGGCGATCCTCGGCTTGTATTCCCATCGCCCTGATCTCTGTCTTCATCTTTCCGTGGCACATTACCATTTGCTTATCTCCCGATGCCTGCTTAGGGCCCCTCCTCAGGGTTCTATTTTAACTTAATTACCTCTGCCAAGCCCTCTATGTTGAAACAGGGTCACATGCAGAGTACCAGCAGTTAGACATTCAACATTCCTTTGGGGGGCACAGGCCCACCCAGAACGTGTGGTGTGTACTGCCTAAGAAAGCGAGGGTTCTCAAACTTTGAAACGTGTTAGACACACTCAAGGAGCAGCAAGCCCTCAGGCCCCTTTCTCTCTCCGCCAGGGCAGCCTGACCCCTCCCCTCTGCACAGCCCTGTCATTGATGCGACGGCCAAGGAGAGAGGGAACATTCCCTATATCTCTGCAGGGAAACCTTTCCCAAAGCTCACTCTGCAACGTCAATCATGCGAGACACTCAGCAGTGAAAGATCCCAGGCAGTTGAGTTCTGGAAAGACTTCCCAAACCTCACAATTGAGACAGGAGCCCTTTAACTTGATGACTGTCTCGTGTGTTTTGTTTTGTGACTTGGGGTCTTACTACCCTCCCCTGGAATTGATGTTCGATAGAGAACATCATGGGAAAGGCTGGTTTAATGTTTACTGTTTACAAAACGCATTCACAGTTACCTCGTTTGATGATCAGAATGGGCTCTGGTGGACGCAGAGTGGTTATTAAGGGTTTGTGGTGGAGAGACCGCAGGTTACAGAGGTCCATCACCGGCCAGGATGAGGTGGAAAGGTGACGGTGATGGAACCGCGTCTATGCCTCTTGATTACACGCCCAGTACTCTCCTCCTCCTCCGGCACGGAGCTTCTCAAGATTGGAAGGCTGTTACATAATCTCTCTCCCCCTGTTTCTTCGCTACCGTAATTGCATTCAGGACAATTCCTTAACCTTTTCTGAGAAGCAACGGCACCCTTTCTGGGTGAGGATGAGAAGGACGAAGCGGAGGGTCGGGAGCAACTCCACACCCAGGAGGCTCTGCCACGGGCTGCCTGCCTCTTCCTCTCGCCCACTTTTCATGTTTATTTAGCAGCTGGCCTGCTCTTTTTCTCTTGTTTACCGCTGCCCTTTTGGGAGAAACTCTACAAGCTTTATAAATAACCTGGCTTCAAACTCACTATACATGCTCTCCATTCCAATATCGTCGCTCCCTCCCTGCCCCTCATCTTCAAGCATCCCTGCTTTACTGGTTCCTGAGACGCTCGGGGCACTCAGAACACAACTGTCATATCTTGGACGCTACCTGTTGCTGTAGACGTTTGTCTGAAGAGAGTCTGGGCTCCAGGCTTGGGGGAATCACCGAAACTCTCAGACCCTGTGGGGGCTGGTGAGTGCCTGTGCCACTGTCCTCTGACTCATGAACACGAAAACCCTCCATCATCCCATCACCTGCTCGGGGCACTCAGAACACAACTGTCATATCTTGGACGCTACCTGTTGCTGTAGACGTTTGTCTGAAGAGAGTCTGGGCTCCAGGCTTGGGGGAATCACCGAAACTCTCAGACCCTGTGGGGGCTGGTGAGTGCCTGTGCCACTGTCCTCTGACTCATGAACACGAAAACCCTCCATCATCCCATCACCTCACCCACTGCCCAGGGTGGCCCGTTGCTCAAAGGCAGGGCCAGGGACAGACGTTCCTTGTCTCAGGAGGAAAGCTGATTTATTAAGGTGAAAAGGGGAAGTTTCTCAAGCCTTTGGGGAGTGGAAAAGGAGTTTATGTAGCATAAATTGTTGGAAGAGATTCTGTTCTATTGGACTGTGGGATTGCTCTATGAAACTGGCCTTACATTCTTTCCGACGCAGAGCTCTGATCTATGGTGTGAAAGGCATGGCTGATCGTCCGACCTCCTTGGTAACAGTCTCCCAGCATCATCTGTGGACTGATGTTGCACTGATACGGACTCAGCAGTAGCCATCCTGGGTAAGGACGGGGAGCTGGCATTGAGCCTGACTTCAGGCAGTGAGACACCCAGCTGTCAGTCGCTCCTGTGAGGAGAAGTGAAGCTACAGTATTTAGTGCCTACAGGGGCCTGTGAATTCCAGCCCGTGTGGAGGCATGCTGGTCTAAAGCGTGTTCCAGGAAGTGAGGTCTGGAGGGCAGTGGGATGGCAGGCAAGGCAGCAAGACCCAAGGTCAGTGTTGCAGCTCCTGGAGGCCGCCCTCCAGGCACTGCCTGGGACTGCTGGGACAAGGATGGGGTGAGGAGGGAAAGGAGAGGGATGGGGTGACCGGGGCAGGCAGTAGGCACTTGCCCTACGTTGCACGTCCCTTCATGTTCCTCCTTCTCTGGTCTATGTTTGGCATTTGGTGCTTCTTTTCATTCCAGGTCTCTCAACCAGAATGATGTCACTGTTTACAGCTCGGGCTGGATATTTCTTTGCTGCAGGAATTATCCTGGGCCATGTAAGGTGTTTGGTGGTATCCTTGACCTTGGCCAACTAGATACCACAAATTGTAACCGTGAAAAAAATGTCTCCAGACATTGTTCAGTGTTACCTAGGAGTGAAAAATTACATTTGCTCCCTTGACTGAGAACCACGGCTCTAGAGAAAAGAATTTCAGGGGTGTCGGGAAGCTAGGCCTGAACTATTTGCTAAGGGCTGAACTTCAGTCCTGCCTGGGAGATAGACCATCCGAGAGAAGCTTGGGTTCTTACAGCTTCGTTATAGAAATACAAGCCATGCAGTAGGGATTCCTGGGGCACTGGGACAGGCACAGCTGGCACAAAGGGCTCGGTCACACGGAGCACGTTATGCATGGAGCACACAGCCTCAAGACCATCTCCAGCCAAAACCTGCTGGCAGGATAGAGCATCCGGGAACGTGGTCGGTCTTGGTCGAAACTGTTCACAAGCTGAAGAATGCAGGAAGCAGGAAGGTCTCCATCACCTGCAGCATAAGGTGTAGAGAAAGTGACAGGGAAAAGTGTGGTGGTGATAATGATGAAGACAGATGCTTTTATGACTGAGCACGTGGGGTACTAGTCTAAAACTTTGCCCTTTTTTTTTCCTATCTGGATATAAATGTGGCCTGATTCCTGACTGCTTTCAGGTCACTGTGTGAATTTTACTCTATCAGAGATGCTTTTGCTGGACATCTTACACAAAACAGCAAGCACGTCCTCATCACTCGCAATCCCTTTCACCCTGTGTTATGTATTCCCAAGGGCTTCCCCGGTGGCTCAGAGGGCAAAGCGTCTGCCTACAATGCGGGAGACCAGGGTTCGATCCCTAGGTGGGGAACATCCCCGGGAGAAGGAAATGGCAACCCACTCCAGTATTCTTGCCTGGAGAATCCCAGGGACAGAGGAGGCAGGCGGGCTACAGTCCCTGGGGTTGCAAAGAGTTGGACATGACTTGGCAACGAAACACAGCGTTCTNTTCAAACTCACTCAGATCCATTCTGTCCTAGTGTAACACTTGATCTATTTTTTAACCTCAGACTAGGAGTCCACTCAACAGCCTGACAGATTCTTTTGTTGTTTCAATATTGCCTCTAAACACATCAAGTGGCAGCTCTGGTGGCTCAGAGGTTAAAACATCTGCCTCTAATACGGGAGACCTGGGTTCAATCCCTGGGTCAGGAAGATCCCCTGGAGAAGGCAATGGCAACCCACTCCAGTATTCTTGCCTGGAAAATCCCATGGACAGAGGAGCCTGGTGGGCTACAGTCCATGGGGTCGCAAAGAGTCGGACACGACTGAGCGACTTAACTTAAAACACCTCATGCCCTTCTTTCTCTTGAATAAAAGCATTTTGTGAGTGAAAATGGTATGAAAGCAAACATCTAACTCTCTAAAATCTTTACCTTTACATCTCTACTGGAAGTGAAAAACAGAATGAAAGCAAAAAAGTAAAACAAAATAAAACCCCAAGGTAACCAATACAAACAACCAATGGCAACAATACAGAAAACAATAGCAAAACATCAGGAATTTTAAAGTAAGAGTGCATTCAAATCAAGGGGGGAAATTAGCACAAGCCACAGAACTAAAATGTTTTCTTGCTTATTTATGAATGCTTCTTTTGTGTAACTATAACAAGCAGTTATCCTGCTAGTTAAGCCATATAGATATTATACAAAGAAACAGATTCTTTTATCAATCCTTATAACCTCACAAGAGTACAGTATCATTGTTCCTACTTTGCAGACAAGAAAGGAGACACAGAGAAGTTTAGAACTTGCCCAGAAACACAGAGGCTGAAAAGAAGGTGTTGAAGGACCCACAATCAACCAGCTGTTCCCACTCAGCGAGCGCCTTTTATTTCCCATTTTTGGTAACTCCATACTCAAGAAACATATCTCACTCATTTTCAAAGTGAGATTCAGTGATGCAAAAGACTCAGTGGCAGTGCAGAGTGGGATTTCTCACTGCTGGGTAAAGCAAAGTGTTTGTTCTGTTTTCAACTTTCTAGTTCCAAGTTAATCTCCTACAGCACAAGATGAGTGTTTGTGTTGAGCTGCCCAGACTCTGCGGAGCGAGCAAATGATAGGGAACTTAAGTGGGGAGATATGCGAAGAGCTGACTCATTGGAAAAGACCCTGAAGCTGAGAAAGATTGAAGGCAGGAGGAAAAGGGGAGGACGGAGGATGAGACGGTTGATGGCATCACTGACTCAATGGACGTGAGTTTGAGCAAGCTCAGGGAGTTGGTGATGGACAGGGAAGCCTGGTGTGCTACAGTTGATGGGGTTGCAAAGAGTCAGACATGACTGAGCTACTGAACTGACTGATATGCTAAAATCTAATTGACGGGAAGATTTCTTACATTCTTTCTGATGGAGGGAAGACACAAATTGATTATGAACCTTCATGACCACTGTAAAAATCTTCTTTGCCAAATAAAGTAACATAACCCTGGGAATGAGATCTCCCACGTTCAGTCTCGTCCATTCAAAAGGGGAGGGGATACACAGAGTGCTTGTGCAGCCAAGCAGGAATCTTGGGCGGCCAGGTTAGGATTCTGGTTACAGAGTAAGAGAAGCTCCTGTGAAGTTTGTTCTGGCTACATATAATAGAGGGGGAAAAACCCCACTGATTATTACATGTATCTGTTGACAATGTTGAACTTTCCCCCAAAGATCCTGGGAAACAGCTGTGGTTATGATAGCTTAACCCCCAGCTTTTTGTGTTTGGGAAACTGCTAGTGAAAAGACTCATTCTTCCCTGTATGACTTCAGTATACAGTTCAGGGATACTGCCTTTGTTTACCTATGATTAGACAGACAAAGACCTTCCAAATTCTCACTCTGCCTCGTAAATAATTGGCTAGCCTGCTTTGTCTCTACTAATTCAAGCAAAATGCCCATGGAATCTGATTGATCAAATTTGGTTAGGTTTCTCTCCTTCCCCCAGGCCCTTGAACTTTGGTCCACCATCAGCTGACAGTGACTGCAGCCATGAAATTAAAAGGTCCTTGTTCCTTGGAAGGAAAGCTATGACAAACCTAGACAGCCTATTAAAAAGCAGAGACATTACTTTGCCGATAAAGGTCCATACAGTTACAGCTATGGTTTTTCCAGTAGTCACATGTGGAGGAAAAAGGCTGAGCACTGAAGAACTGATGCTTTTGCATTGTGGTGCTGGAGAAGACTCTTGAGAGTCTCTTGGACTACAAGGAGATCAAACCAGTCAATCCTAAAAGGAAATCAACCCTGAATATTCATTGAAAGGACTGTTGCTGAAGCTGAAGCCCCAGTACTTTGGTCACCTCATGTGAAGAGCCAACTTATTAGAAAAGACTGATGCTGGGAAAGATTGTGGGCAGAAGGAGAAGGAAGCAATAGAGGATGAGATGGTTGGATGGCATCACCAACTCACTGGACATGAGTTTGACAAGACTCTGGAAGATAGTGAAGGACGAGGAAGCCGGGCATGCTGCAGTGCATGGGGTCGCAAGGAGTCACAAGGAGTCGGGCATGACTTAGAGACTCAACAGTAACCACAGCCTGCATCAGGTCCCCCGCAAGAGTAGGCCCACCCCCAGTAACGCCTCCTATGACATACTGTCCTCTCGCTGCCATGTCCAGCCCATCTTGACATCCGTCCACTTTCCTGGAGCAGGCCCCCTCTGGTTAGCAGATCTGAAGGTGGGGACATCCTCCCTACCACAGTAGCTCTTAGTCTTCTCTCTTGCAATAATCCTTCTGAATAAAGTCTCTCCTTAAANCCAGCCCGTCTTGACATCCGTCCACTTTCCTGGAGCAGGCCCCCTCTGGTTAGCAGATCTGAAGGTGGGGACATCCTCCCTACCACAGTAGCTCTTAGTCTTCTCTCTTGCAATAATCCTTCTGAATAAAGTCTCTCCTTAAATGAAGTGCCGGTGTCTGGGGTTATTTTTATTTTAACATACATCTGTGCCTTTCAAAGGAATATTCTATTCAACTAATGCAATTTTTTAAGCCATTGCTCTGAGAGCAGGACAATTAATCCTCCATCTCAGCTGCTGTGCACTGAGACAATGGTCCAAATGGGTCCCACGGAAATCTCCACGGAGTCATAGTCCCTTTCCTTGGAGCAGTTAATTAAAAATCACCCCTCTCAGACTCCAGTGAATTTCATCTTGCCAGCTAAAATTAACACAACTGAAAAGTAAGTAAAAATTTCAAGGAAGAAAACTTCAAGGAAAGGTCAGAACAGTTTTAAATGCATGAGATTGCCATAGATGTTGGCAGTGTGGGAAGACTATTTTTACATAGAGGCTGAGACAGGATAGAAGTTATCCTACCACTCTTACTCAGTTGCGCCCTGGCATCCATAAAATAACAAGACCTTATAGCCTATCCAGAAACTATTAAAACCAGTACATCTTCATTTGGAGCTGTTGTCGTTGTTGTTCAGTAAATATTTATTATCTCAATTAGATTTTAAGTTCCTTATATTCATGCCACTGAGCATAAAATATACAACAAATGAACAGATCGAGTTTTTGTTTGTCTATTTTGTTTATAATACCTGTTGTTTCTCCTTTTCCCCATACAATTAAAGTATTACTGCTTATTGGTGAGAATTTGGGAAAATTTCAAGTTAAAATTGGTTTTTAATATTTTTCATAAGACATAGTAGTTTGCCATTATTACTTTAATAATCAACTCTACTATGACACACAAACAAAAGATGTCAGTTACATTTACAAGGACCAGCTTATTCTTTGATGTTAGGTAGGTCCAGGTTTTCAAAACTTGGATTAAGAAAGCTCTTTGGATTATTGAGGAAATTTAGACCTTCTCTGTCAAAGTCTAAGTATTCGTTTCAAATTTTGAAAGCCCCATTTCTACCCAGGAGAGTTCACTTATCAGATTAAGAGATTTAAAAAGCAAAATAGAACTCAAAGCTTAAAACGTTTGGAGACAGGCAAGTTTTTAAATCTTTCCTTGGCTGAATTCTCAGTAATAAACGTTAGATTTGTAGACTTGAAGAATGTCATTTGCCATTCAACATCTATCAAACAACATAGTTTATAAATGGAAAAAAAAATCAATTTAATGCATGTGTGATCTAAGGCCTGATATATTTCTCTAACCACTAGCAGAACAGAAAATCTGCTTTATTTAACATCTCTTTTTCTTTGTTTGCTTCCTTCAGGGCTCAGACCGTAAAGAGTCTACCTGCAATGCAGGCACAGATTTGATCCCTGGGCTGGGAAGGTCCCTTCTTGCCTGGGAGATCCCATGGGTGGAGAAGCCTGGCAGGTTTCAGTCCATGGGGTCAAAAAGAGTCGGACAGGACTGAGTCACTAACACTAACAGTTTTGTATGTTAGCATAAGGATAGTGGTAATGTGATAAAGGATATAAATGACTGATTTAATGGGAATTAAGTGGGCCCATGTCAAGTCCTGTCATCATAATCTCCACCTATTTCTTGTTCACATAGGAAGGCTTTCTTATCTCTCCTTGCTATTCTTTGTAACACTGCATTCAGATGGGTATATCTTTCCTTTTCTCCTTTGCCTTTCTCTTCTCTTCTTTCCTCAGCTATTTGTAAGGCCTCCTCAGACAAGCATTTTGCCTTTTTGTGTCTTTTTGGGGGGATAGTTTTGATCATTGCTTCCTGAACAATGTTACATACATCTGTCCTAAGTCATTCAGGCACTCTGTCTATCAGACTTAACCCCTTGAATCTATTTGTCGCTTCCACTGTACAATTGTTAAGGGATCTGATTTAGGTCATACCTGAATGGTATGAAGCACAAGCTGGGATCAAGATTGTCAGGAGAAATATCAATAATCTCAGATATGCAGATGACATCACCCTTTTGGCAGAAAGCAAAGAGGAACTAAAAAGCCTCTTGGTGAAAGTGAAATAGTGAAGTGAAGTCGCTTAGTCGTGTCCGACTCTTTGCGACCCCATGGACTGTAGCCTACCAGTCTTCTCCATCCATGGGATTTTCCAGGCAAGAATACTGGAGTGGGTTACCATTTCCTTCTCCAGGGGATCTTCCTGACCCAGGGATCAAACCCAGGTCTCCCGCATTGGAGGCAGGCGTTTTAACCTCTGAGCCACCAAGGAAGCCCGAAAGTGAAATAGGAGAGTGAAAAAGCCAGCTTAGAACTCAACATTCAGAAAACTAAAATCATGGTATCTGGTCTCATCAATTCATGGCAAATAGATGGGAAAGCAATGGAAATAGTGACAGACTTTATTTTTTGGACTCCAAATCATTGCAGAGGGAGACTGCAGCCATGAAATTAAAAGACACTTGCTCCTTGGAAGAAAAGTTATGAAAAACCTAAGCAACATATTAAAAAGCAGAGACATTACTTTCCCAATAAATGTCCATCTAGTCAAAGCTATGGTTTTTCCAGTAGTCATGGATGGATGTGAGAGTTGGACTCTAAAGAAAGGTGAGCGCTAAAGAATTGATGCTTTTGATCAATTGATTTTGGTGTTGGAGAAGACTCTTGAGAGTCCCTTGGACTGCAAGGTGATCAAACCAGTCCATTCTAAAGCAAATCAGTCCTGAATATTCACTGGAAGAATTGATGCTAAAGCTGAAGCTCCAATACTTTGGCTACCTGATGTGAGGGTCTGACTCACTGGAAAAGACCCTGATGCTGAGAAACATTGAAGGCAGGAAGAGAAGGGGATGACAGGGGATATAATGGTTGGATGGAATCACCAACTCAATGGAAATGAGTTGGAGCAAGCTCTGGGAGTTGGTGATGGACATGGAGGGTTGGCATGCTGCAGTCCATGGGGTCACAAAGAGTCAGACATGACTGAGCAACTGAACTGAGCTGATACATAATGGCTTATAGGTTTTCCCTACTTTCTTCATGTCTGAATTTGGCAATAAGGAGTTCATGATCTGAGCCACAGTCAGCTCCCAGTCTTGTTTTTGCAGATTGTATAGAGCTTCTCCATCTTTGGCTGCAATGAATATAATCAGTCTGATTTCTGTATTGACCATCTGGTGATGTGCATGTGTAGAGTCTTCTCTTGCGTTGTTGTAAGAGGTGTTTGCGATGAGCACTACGTTCTTTTCACCAAACTCTGTTAGCCTTTGCCCTGCTTCATTCTGTATTCGAAGGCTAAATTTGCCTGTTACTCCAGATATCTCTTGAGTTCCTACTTTTCATTCCAGTCCCCTATGATGAAAAGGACACCCTTTTTGTTAGTTCTAGAAGATCTTGTGGGTCTTCATAGAACTGTTCAACTTCTGCTTCTTCAGCATTAGTGGTTGGGGCATAGACTTGGATTACTGTGACACTGAATGGTTTGCCTTGGAAAGGAACTGAAGTAAAATACTTCATTTTGGACTCTTGTTGACTCTGAGGATCACTGCATTTCTTCTAATGGACTCTTGTCCACATTTTGGTTCACTGATTCCTAAAATGTTGATGTCCACACCTGCTATCTCCTGTCTGACCGCTTCCAATTTACCTTTATTCAAAGACCTAACATTCCAGGTTCGTAAGCAATATTGTTCTTTATGTGGAAAAGCAGAGGAACCAGAGATCGAATTAACAACATCCTTTGGATCATAAAAAAGCAAGAGAATTTCAGGAAAATGTCTACTTCTGCTTCATTGACTATTATAAAGCCTTTGAATGTGTGTATCACAACAAACTGTGGAAAATTCTTAAAGAAATGAGAATATCAGACAAGCTTACCTGCCCCCTGAAAAACCTGTATGCAGGTCAAGAAGCAACAGGTAAAGCAACGTGAAAGGAGTACATCAAGCCTGTATATTGTCACCCTGCTTATTTAACTTATATGCAGAGTACATCATACAGAATGCTGGACTGGATGAATCACAAGATGGAATCACAATTGTTGGGAGAAATATAAGTAATCTCAGATATGCAGATGATACCACCTTATGGCAGAAAGTGAAGAGGAACTAAAAAGCATCTCAGTGAAGGTGAAAGAGGAGAGTGAAAAAGCTGGTTTAAAACTCAGCATCCAAAAAACAAAAACAAAAAAACCCAGCATTCAAGATGGTGGAGGAATAGGACGGGAAGACCAGTTTCTCCCCCGCAAATTCATCAAAAGATCATTCAAATGCTAACCAACTTTCACAAATTCTGAACCATGGCAGAGGACACCAGGATCTCAGAAAGGCAGCCCAATCTCTTCAAAAGGAGGTAGGACAAACTAAAAAAGACAAAAACAGTGACAAAAGATTTAGGGGTGGAGACTCATCCTAGGGAAGGAGTCCTGAAGAAGTTTCCTCACAGTATGAAACCCTCTTGTCTTGTGGGGAGTTTTGGAGACTCAGAGGGTGACATAACCAGGAGGGAAAAGAAAAAAAACCCCACAGAATATACAGCTAACTGCAAATACAAGCAGAGAAGGAGAAGTGGCCCAGATGCTCGCGTCAAATATCAGTGAGTTGGGGCTGGACAGGGAGGCATGAGCTGCATCATCAGTCCTTAGGGTAAGGATCAGGCCTGATGGCCCTGAGGACAATCTGAGGGAACTAATGTGAGATAGCAACCAAAATGATGAGATTGCCAGAGAGACAAAAAAAGAAAAAAAAACTGTCCTGTGAAAGGCTCTAATGATGCACAGTGACCCCTGGCACCTTTTCATACTGTTCATGGGGTTCTCAAGGCAAGAATACTGAAGTGGCTTGCCATTCCCTTCTCCAGTGGACCACATTCTGTCAGACCTCTCCACCATGACCCACCCGCCTTGGGTTGCCCTGCAGGCATGGCTTGGTTTCATTGAGTTAGACAAGGCTGTGGTCCTAGTGTGATTAGATTGACTAGTTTTCTGTGAGTATGGTTTCAGTGTGTCTGCCCTCTGATGCCCTCTTGCAACATCTACCATCTTACTTGGGTTTCTCTTACCTTGGGCGTGGGTTGTTTCTTCACGGCTGTTCCAGCAAAGCACAGCTGCTGCTCCTTACCTTGGACGAGGGGTATCTCCTTACCGCCGCAGTTCCTGACCTTCAACGTGGGACAGCTCCTCTAGGCCCCCCTGCGCCTGCACAGCCACTGCTCCTTGGGTTGCTCCTCCATGTGACTGGTGATAGAAGCAAGATCTGATACTGTAAAGAACAGTATTGTATAGGAACTTGGAATGTCAGGTCCATGAATCAAGGCAAATTGGAAGTGGTCAAACAAGAGATGGCAAGGGTGAATGTCGACATTCTAGGAATCAGCGAACTAAAATGGACTGGAATGGGTGAATTTAACTCAGATGACCATTATATCTACTACTGCGGGCAGGAATCCCTCAGAAGAAATGGAGTAGCCATCATGGTCAACAANCGGGTTCTCTCTTCACGGCTGCTCCAGCAAAGCACAGACGCTGCTCCTTACCTTGGACGAGGGGTATCTCCTTACCGCCGCAGTTCCTGACCATCAACGTGGGACAGCTCCTCTGTGGAGACATTACTTTGCCAACAAAGGTCCATCTAGTCAAGGCTATGGTTTTTCTGGTAGTCATGTATGGATGTGAGTTGGACTATAAAGAAAGCTGAGCGCCGAAGAATTGATGCTTTTGAAGTGTGGTGTTGGAGAAGACTCTTGAGAGTCCCTTGGATTGCAAGGAGACCCAACCATTCCATCCTAAAGAAGATCAGTCCTGGGTGTTCATTGGAAGGACTGATGTTGAAGCTGAAACTCCAGTACTTTGGCCACCAGATGCGAAGAGCTGACTCATTTGAAAAGACCCTGATGCTGGGAAAGATTAAGGGCAAGAGGACAAGGGGATGACAGAGGATGAGATGGTTAGATGGCATCACCAACTCAATGGACAGGAGTTTGGGTAGACTCTTGGAGTTGGTGATGGACAGGGAGGACTGGCATGTTGCAGCCCATGGGGTCACAAAGAGTTGGACACGACTGAGCTACTAAACTGAAAACTGAAACTGAAGCAGTGGAAATTGGAGTACAGATTAGAATATGGGAAAATTGCAGTGAGAGAGACCAATTAAGGGACTAGAAAAATATTTTGAGGCCTAAACAGGACAATGGAAATAAAAGAGGAGGACTTGGGACCAGTGAAATATGCAGATGGGGTAGGGGAACTTGGCCGGAGAGAGAGGACTTCAATCCTAGGCTCTGGCCAGCTTTCTGACTTTAGATCCTGGATGGTGGTGATACTGTAATTAAGTAAGGAACAGAGGAAGGATATTTAGTTGAAAGCCTAAGGATTGTCACATTTCTTATTTATATTACTAAGTTGGTCATTCCTTCTTGCACCTGCTCGTCCAACCAGAGTAAAAAATAAAATGGCAGCTGGCCCTTCGGTGAGCACTTTGGGGACTGAAGACTGTGAATCTTTTCCAGGCATTTTCAATGAAAATTGAGCATAGTGATATCTCTATTGCAGTTAGCCATGGGTAATTATTAAAGATTGAAGGCAGGAGGAGAAGGGGGTGACAGAAGATGAGATGGTTGGATGGCACCACCGGACTTGATGGACATAAGTTTGTTTCAGCAAGCTCCAAAAGTTGGTAATGGACAGGGAAGCCTGGCATGCTGCAGTCCTTGGGGTTGCAAAGAGTCGGACATGACTGAGCGAGTGAACTGAACTGAATTATTAAAGCACCAAACTACTCTTGGAGATTGGATTGGGACTGGACCACATAGAAAAATGTAAATTGTGACAATTCACAGTTGCACCAAATAGCTGAATTCATTAGTTCCTTATTGGCAGGGGTGGGTATTGGGTGGTGATTGGATCATAGTCATTGTTTGTGGAAGTGCTGAGTGGGTAAAAGCATGGTAGTTACTTTACCCTGACAGTTTTTTTCCAGGGGAGTAAGTGTGTTTTTCTTTCTCCATGCTGTAGGAAATTGTTTGCCAGATTGTGTTACTTATAACAATCTATCATGGAACAGCTGCCAGGAAAAGAAAAGAGGCTATTCCCAGTAGCTCTTCCCACCTCCTACCCTACCATTACCACCACACATGCATACATCCGGTTTTGTTTTTTTCTCCTAGTTTTACTCAGTGGTTTTGGCTTGATTGAAAATGTTCTTATAATGACAGATTTCGGGACTTTGCCGTGGCTTGGTAATTGGGTTTTCTAAGCTCTTATTTGTTTGCTTCAGCCAAGACTAATCGGCTGCAGTTCAAGTTTTGAATTCTGGGGTATCTTGAACACTAAAGTGCTATCTTCTACCTTCCCTAAAGACCTTGTATGTTTCCACTTGGTCAAAAATGCACGTATTTACTGTCCTTTTAGAACTGTGCTTTTCACCCTTGACGTTGCCCTCGTTCCTTTACAGGAGCAGGCTTGGGTAAAGCTTACTGAGGATTGTTAGGATAGTGAATAGGGAGGTCTGTGGAGATGCTAGTTGGTGTCTGCAGATGACGCATACTCTGATGTTAGAAAAGAACACAAGGCAACTGAGAGTTGATGTCTCTCAGGAACTTTCAAGTTAATTGCATTTCAGATATACAGTTGCTTCACAGTCCAAACAGTCTATGTTTATTCATGGTTTGTGGTCACACATGATCAGAAATACTTCTGGCTCTTTTAAGAGTTTTTCCTCTTTCTCTCTGTGGGTTCCAGTTAGTAGAAGAACATTTGCATCTCTAGAATGGCCTTTACATTTTTAGAATAAAAATTAAAACAGTAATTTATTTTCTTACAATTATAACTTTTATTAAACAAAAATGAACAGTATTAAAAAGATATAAGGATGATTTCATTTTCCTTTTAGACTTTAGTTTCTTCTTCCAGGATTTCTAGCCTTGGAAACAAAGTACATTGATCAGTCAGCAAAGACTTTCCTTTGGAAATGCAGTTGCAAAGAGAACAAGAATGTGTTTGGTCTCAATGAGAGTGGTGCATTCTTTGGGAACAGGCAGGAAGAGGGCCTGACGGAATAGCACCTCCATCTGTATCTCAGGTTCTGCCCTTTCAGACTGAATCCTTTCATTTCACATTGAGAACAGATGGCAACCAGACACTAGGAGGAGGGCTCCGTTTCTTGTGCTCCTTAGGGATTTCACATTCAGTTTAGCAAAAAGTCATCTAAAAGCAGAGAGAAAAATGAGGCTGCAGACTGTTCACAATTATGCAGGACTTGTTTGGCATTCATTATGCTGACAGATTTATATTCTGCAGATATTGAATGATAACAGCATTAATTTTCCAAGACAGCATTGTCACCACTTCAGAAGCATCTGCATTGGGGTTGTTTTCTTCACTTTGGAGTACAGTTAATAACTTATTGTGGAACAGTCAGCTTGCAGAAATCAGTCATCTTATTAGAGAAACTTAGAAACATAGAAAGGATTTTCTTCTTCAACAGACTGTCATTTTCATTGTAATGAAATGGGGTAACTTCTGTGCAGCTCTAGTGAAATGTCTTTAGTAACGGCCCATGCTTCCTGCCTTTCTAAGTACTGTTAAGAAGTGGGATTCTGCAGGCTATTTCTTCCTTAGCTTGCATGTATGTGGGCTGATTTGTTAATGTTTGACAGTTCCTAGATGGTGAGTTGCAGGCTTAGGAATTTTTTTTCCTAAAAAGAAGATGTTTATAGGAACTTTTTTTTTAAGCTCAGTTAAGATCCAGAAAGAACTAAGAGAGCCTTAATAAGTAGAACAGTATAAAAAGAAAAAAATACAAATTTGAACTTCTTAAACCTGAAGCCTTCAAAAGGAATTGTTTACATTATAAATAATGAGTTTTATGTAGAAAAAGAAATGATGGTCCTAGTACAGATTCTGTATTTGGAATAAGAAATTATAGGCAGTAAGATAAGGCATTCTGATGGTTGAGTCTCACTTTCTGAGCAAGTGTGATTCTTCTTCCTAGAATGTAAGTTGAAATTATCTATTTTTCCCCAAAGCAAGAATCTTGATTTTAAATTAAAATCTTAGAAAAGTTGGAACCACTTACAAAAGTTTCTCTAGATATTCACCTTATTCTTTAACCTAAATAATGTAGTCCAGTGTTTTTCAGACTTTTTAAAATAGCAGAATTTGTAGTGTTATGAGGATTAAATGAATGTTTTTATACATACCCAAGGTTGTAGTATAATGGTTTATTTGACTGTTTTCCCAAAGAGGGGCACATTATAATATATTCGTCCTGTTATCTATTTCCTAGTATTATAGCAAAGTGACTGCTTTAAAATAAAGCATTTCACAATCTTATTGGATAATCAGACTGTGTAAAAGCACCTTTTAAACTGTAAAGAGACATATAAATTTTAAGATCATTAACTCCATAGTCATAGAAATAGACATTGTGATGGTTTTCATACTCTCTTCCTTAGAGCCCAGGATTCCAGAGGTGCCTCAGGGACAGCAGCAGTAAGGCACACACAAAGGGGAGGTAGGATTTTCAGACCCTCCTCCAACACAGTTCAGCTAGAACAACCCTATTTATTTTACCTATTCCACCACTGTGAAAAAGGTTTGAGGACAAGTGTCCAGTTTGTGTGTGCTTCTGAGACATTGTGAGTTTATCCTGTGATGATTTTGTGTGATCCTTTGTCCCTTTTGATACTGACTTTTCCTCTTCTCCTTTGATAGACAGATGTACTGGTCCTGAGCTGTGATCTGATAACAGATGTTGCCTTACATGAGGTTGTGGACCTATTCAGAGCTCATGATGCATCGCTTGCCATGTTAATGAGAAAAGGTCAAGAAAGCTTTGAACCAGTTCCAGGTCAAAAGGGGAAAAAAAAAGCAGGTAAGGAGGGTGGAGTTTGATTTATTTGTCAACTTCTTATAATTATCATTCATGTTTTCACTTAAAAAGAGATATTTATTGACAACTGACTATGCTGCAGGCACTATGCTGGGGTGGATGACATAAAGTCAAATAAGACACAGTCCCTGATTAAAGAAGCTTATAACTATTGATTGGATTCTGTATTATCCAAGAGGCTTTTGTCTACAGAGAGGAGCACTCAGAACTGTTTGCATTGTGTAACTGAATACATACATATACCTGAGAAACAAAAAAATCTAATTTAAAATCACTTTTTAAAAAATAATTAAAATCCGATGACAAGTTAGATATCTTTAAGCAATTAAGATTACTATTGCACATTTAGAATGGTTGATTCTTTTTTTCTTTTTAAGTTGTTTCAAAGTAGTTTATTTAGGGGTTCCATTTTCACTCTTCAATAGATTTTATGTATTTCTCATATGCTTCTTCACTCAATAGTTCATCAAGTTCTGAAGGGTTACTGAATGATCAGCCAACCATCTTCATAACAAGACTTGTTGACAAGTCCTGGATTTTCTGCTAGAGCTTTATTAANTTCACTCTTCAATAGATTTTATGTATTTCTCATATGCTTCTTCACTCAATAGTTCATCAAGTTCTGAAGGGTTACTGAATGATCAGCCAACCATCTTCATAACAAGACTTGTTGACAAGTCCTGGATTTTCTGCTAGAGCTTTATTAATTTCAGTTACTTCTGATAGAGGAGAACAGAGTTCCCTAGCAGCTTTCACACTTTACAAAGCACCAAACTCCTCTTGTTTGTTCAACTTTGTTCCAACTTCAGGCAGACTACAGTAAACAACATCTCCCAAAGCTTGCTGTGCAAAATTGCTGATTCCCACTATTCCAACACCGTTTTCTGTTGTTATCCATTCGTGTTTTTCTGTGAATTTCAGCACCAACAGCAGAGCAGGGTCGCTGCGCAGCGCCCAGACGGCACCCGCCCGCAGTCCCCAGGGCCGCAGCAAGCAGGGTGCACTGGGTGCCGAGATGGTGCACTGGGTGCCGAGATGGTGCTCTGCCGGCACAAGATGGCCCGCACCCGCCGCACTACGCACAGCGCCATGTTCGCAGGGGTGCAGAGCGTCTCCGCGCGGCACCTCTAGAATGGTTGATTCTCTTGAATACTCCAGTGACCCTGAAAGTTGCTCAGTCTTGTCTGATTCTTTGCAATCGGCACCCGCCCGCAGTCCCCAGGGCCGCAGCAAGCAGGGTGCACTGGGTGCCGAGATGGTGCACTGGGTGCCGAGATGGTGCTCTGCCGGCACAAGATGGCCCGCACCCGCCGCACTACGCACAGCGCCATGTTCGCAGGGGTGCAGAGCGTCTCCGCGCGGCACCTCTAGAATGGTTGATTCTCTTGAATACTCCAGTGACCCTGAAAGTTGCTCAGTCTTGTCTGATTCTTTGCAACCCCATGGACTATACAGTTCATGGAATTCTCCAGGCCAGAATACTGGAGTGGATAGCCTTTCCCTTCTCAAAGGATTCTTTCAACCCGGGAATTGAACCGTCTCCCACATTGCAGACGGATTCTTTAGCTGAGCCACCACGAACCCTAAATAGCCAGTAAACAAAACAGTCATTAACCATGTTTTGTCTTGGGATTACAACATATCTTGATATTTCCCCGGATTCCAGTAGTGGGTTATTTTTTTTAGTTTTCAGAGAGTTATAGTAATGTTACCAGATCCGAAAGAAAAGGAATAATACTCTACTCCAGCCAGGGTTATAGAATTTGGGTTTTTGGCTTATTGTTGATTTTTAGTTAAGACATAGTTCATAACTGCTTTTCCCAGAGTATTTCAGCTGAATCATTCATACTATGACTGGGCTACTTTTAATAACTGAACTTATGACCAAAAACTTTGTTAGATCATACTTTTTATATAGGTTTTAGTTTTTCCTATAATGTGTTTTTTCCCTGTGGAATGATGTGTCCTTTAGATTTTTCTTAGCCAGCATTATATAACCCATTGTCCTATCTTTATATATTGACATGGTCTGTTACAATTATTAGAAGCTATGTATGGTTTATTAGTAGCTGATTATTATTAATAGAGCCACCTAGAATGTTCATTCGTAGGATTTTAATAATGTAGTTTGTACTTTTAACTCTCTTTTTGAGAACATTTGGTTAATTTATTATTTTGAACTATAGCATTGAAATGTCTTTCTAGGTGCTTTTTGTATTAAAGCAATCACTGATACAGATTAATCATTGAATCCTCTTTCTATACTTCCCACGTGGATCAGTCCTTTGGTTCTTGATGTAATTTCTACTTTTGTGAGCTCTGGTTTGCTTACTCACAATTCCTTGTATTCATCCTTTTCTACCTACTAGATAGAAGCAAGTGTATTGTCAGACTTTATAAACATATATATATATCTTACAAATATTATTGTTTTCTTTTTTAAAATCCTCTACTTATAACAATGCAAAAAAATCAAATACCTTACTATAGTTACTCTTGGTATTATAACTTTTTTGTACATTGTATATTAGCTTTTATGTCTTAATTATCATTATAGATGAGTAGCTTTTCATAATTTTATTTTAAATTAACTATTGTCTGTCCATTTTAAAATTGATGCTTAAATGGTAACAACATGGTTATTGGAAGTTTCTTTAAGGTGGCTCTTCTGTTTTTGAAAAAGTGTGATGTTCACTGGTAACTTCCTATATGGTTAGATTCTGAGTACGGAGGGCAGGGAAGCTGGAAATGGTACTGGAGAGAATACAGGGATTAGACTAACGAGTTTGAACTTTATCCCTGAATCAGTAGGGATGTATTTGAGGAATTTTAAACAAGAGAATGTCATAATCAGATTTATATTTTAGGTTTTTTCATTCTTTATATGAAATTTTGAACTCCTCAGTATCTATATTTTGTTGTATTTGAGGACTAAGTTTTAAATTCTTATCATGGAATGCTATGCATTTCAATGATAAGCATTTTTTTTAAGAGTCATAAATTTCTCAGATTGTGTGTTTGGTCTGCCTCTTGACTGCTCTTATGTGCCAGAACAGCCAGTGGTCCTCTCTTTCTCAGATATTGTTTAATAGTCTGGATCCATTAGATCCAAGTTTCCCAAACAATGTTCTTACTGGCTTATGGGAGAATGGCTAATGGCTAGATGTTTCAGGACCCATCTTTCTTTCTGTTGCCTCTTCCTTCTCAGATTTTTAGGAACTAAAGATACTGAGGAGGGCAGGATCAAATTAATTTATGTTTGGATTTTTCGAGCTTATTCTTCCCCCCGCTGCAAGCCTTTACATGTGATGTTCTCTGCCAGAAATGCTCTCCCCTTAACCGAAACACATGCACTCTAAATCCAACTTAACTTCAAGTTATCTGCTGAGAGAGGCCTTCCTTGACCCTCTAATTCAACCCCTATTTGCCTATATATGGCAGCCCTACTCTTGTACTTACTCTCTCCTCTATTGAACTATAAGCTCCATGAGAATAGGAGCCATGTCTGTTTTGTTTAGTTTATCCCCACATCAGTTATGGTCCATGGTGACCAGTCAGTAGATACTACTGAATGGTTGAGGGGCCTGCCTATAAAGGTATCTCTTATTGCCCTCAAGGTAAGAGAAAGTATATTCAAGCCCTAGATGTTTAAGTCCTAAAAATTATAGTCTAAGTTGTAGTTGGATTCATGAATGGGTATTATAAAAGTCTGAGTTTCAGCAATATACAATATACTGACACTACATTGCCTTTTTTAAAAAAATTTAATGTCAGTTCCCTGACCAGGGATCAAACCTAAGCCCCTGCCAGAAGAAGCATAGAGTTCTAAATACTTGATCACCAGGGAATTCCCATTGCCTATTAATTTGTGTTTAGAAATGTTTCCAAGACTTTTAAATTAAACAGCTGCTGCTGTAGCATGGTCGTTAAATGCACAGGTTCTGGAATTCAGACTGAGTGGGCTTCAATGCTCAAAAACTGTGTAGTCTTGGACAAATTATCTAACTAACCTGAACTTCATTTTCTTTAGCTGTAAAATGAGATTGAATCCTTTGAGGATTTTTGTGTGAGAATTAAATGAGATGTCTGTAAATCAGGCAGTCTACTTCTTGAAACAGCATAGTTGGCCCTCTGTATCCAGGTTTCACAATATGAATTCAACCAACCAGTTGTATAAAGATTTCCATTTACCATCCCTTGCTTAGAAAATCCAAGATCCAAAATCTTCTCTCTCAATTTCAGTGAGAACATATTGTATTTATTTTGCTTCATCACAGATAACATGTTTACTAAGAGGCTTTTTTTCCTGGGCATTCTTCTGTACAACTGTTTAATGCTATTAAAATTACGGTTTTCTGATACAAATTATTGATTATTATCTCTACAGTTCCCGTGTCTCTTGGAATGTTTGAAATGGAAAATGTTGTAGGAAACTGTTATTTAACTTACCCAGTTCACTGTAGTATTTCTCAAACTCTCCCCTAGTTCTCAGAGTAATGGATAGCTTTGGTCCAGGCTGTGTTAAGGCCTTTCAGTCGTGTTCAGCTGTTTGCAACGCCATGGACTGTAGCCTGCCAGGATCCTCTGTCCAAGAGATTTTCCAGGCAAGAATACTGGAATGGGTTGCCATGCCTTTCTCCAGGGGATCTTTCTGACCCAGGTATTGAACCAATGTCTCTTATGTCTCCTGCATTGGCAGGCAGGTTCTTTACCTGGGTCCAAACTAGATCAATATATATCAGGGTGCTTCAGAATCTCACAAATGAAAGCTGTCACTTGGTTGTCACCTCTCAGTCAGCTTAGCTCCCGTTGGCAGGCAGTTCTGAGTCTGTATTTCTTTTGCTTCAGCTTCCTTTATTTCTCTCAAAGCTCTGCTTCAACAAGCAAACTTCTACTCCTGTTTAGGCTTCTGATTTATCTTTTTTTCTCTTCTCAATCTCATTCTTTCCGCCCCAACCTGTTTTTCCCTGTAATTATGTCCAACAGAAGTGATTGAAACGCCTGCGTACTCAAAACTGAAATTCTTGTGTCTGAGGAATCAGTGTACAGAAATAAGTTCAAATATAGTAGAAATTGTATGTCATGGTGTGACAGATACAATAGCAGGAACATGTACAAAATACAGGGAGCAATTTAATGTTTCAGTTACAGGGAAATGTGTTTCAAGGCATAATATTTGAAAAGAAGGAGGTGAATGATTTACTTAGGTACAAACAGGGGTAGCTGGTATGAAATCAGATCCCTGACTATCAAATACATTAAATTTTGATGTAGTCATTGAATTTAGGACATATTATATATGAAATCTATGCTAAGCCCTATATGAGAAACATAAATAATCAAGATTTGCTCACAAGATAAAATTAATGGGGCTAGGTAGTTTTGTTACTTTACCAACTTGTAAAATCCATCTATGGCCTAATAACACTTTGTGAATAGTTGTTCAAAAATCACATCAGTGGTAAGTGACAGAATCAGAATTTGAACTTATGGCTTCTAACTCCACAGCCTTGACTTTCCAGTTCATTTCTTTTTTTTTTTAATTTAATTTTAATTTTTTATCAGTGTGTTATATGCTCATAATTTTAAAAGTACTGTAGTTATTCATGGTATATTGTAATAAGTAGCAACCCCATCCTGTCTATCCTCACCATACTCGGAGGTAGCCACTTAACATTTTTAGCCAATTTTTTTTCACATTTAATCCCACATCTCAAATGACATGCTTTTGTTTGCTGTGTCTTGATATTTTTAGTTTTAGGAATTATCTACTTACTTTCTACTGTGAAACTTAAAGATTTAGTTCTATTTTACCACACCCTCTCCCCTCCACAGAGGCATGTAAATTTCCAGTCTCCCTAGCTTCCTAATACAGTGACTTACTTATATTGTAGTGTTGATTAACTGAATATATGTTTACATTATTATGAACGTATAAATGATATTCACAGCAGAACCTTGTAGTAAGTTGTTATTTTTCTCTTTATTTTCCTAAAAATTGTCCTGTTTTTTCATTTGCCTAATTTTCTATGTATTTATTACCAATTAAACCTTAATCCCAGTTGTGTGAATTTCCTCCTCTAATTACTTTCCAACAGTCTAAGTATTCCCAGAATTTCAAATTCTTAAAGATCTCCTAGATTCTGGATTAGTTGCTCTGCTATAGAACTGTCTTTTTAGATTCACCCTTCATTCTCATATCTTGAGCCTCATATTTTCCTCTTTCTTAGCTTATGTACCTTTGTGTGTGTTTGTATAAAAATATATCCTCTGGTAGCCTCCTAAGATGGGTTTGTGAAAAATAAATTTTGTGAGCTTTTGCACATCTTTATTCTGCTCTCATACTTATTGGATATTTTGGCTAGATATAAAATTCTCGTGGAAATCCTGACCCCTCAAAATTTTGAAGGTATTATTTCACTATACTCTAGCTTTTCTGTGAAGTCCAATGGCATAGTGATTCTTGAGTCTTTTCGCTTTCTAGAAACTTATAGAATCTTATTATTTCCAAACTTTTAAAATTTCACATTGATATGCCTAAGTGTTTAATTATCATCTCTTGTGTTGAGTGACATCTCTTTTGTTGGATGATCTCTTGGGCCTTTCAATCTGAAAATTCAAGTCCTCAGTTCTGAAATTTTTTTCTCAAATTAATCTACTTTAAAAAAAAAATTAAGTGAACTTTTATTCATACATGTTTAATATTCTCTTAGACTCCAATGCTCTGTTTT
Organism: Oreotragus oreotragus; assembly: GCA_006410675.1. Lineage (NCBI taxonomy): Eukaryota > Metazoa > Chordata > Mammalia > Artiodactyla > Bovidae > Oreotragus > Oreotragus oreotragus. The sequence continues at coordinate 548,585 of SJYX01022835.1, read as the reverse complement.
GTTTGCCTGGTTTTTTATCATTAAAGTATGTTATAGTTGGTTTACAATATTATCTAAGTTTCAGATATACATCATAGTGATTCAGTTTCTAAAGATTATATTCCATTTATAGCTGTTATAAAATACTGACTACATTCCCTGTGCTGTACAATCTATTTTTTTAGCTTATTTATTTTATACATGGCTGTTTGTGCCTGTTAATACCCTACCTCTGTTATGCCTCCATTTTCCTTCTCCCCACTGGTAACCACTAAATGTTGTCTATATCTGTGAGTCTGTTTCTTTTTATTTTTTTAATTTCACATATAAGTGATAACATACTGTGTGTGTCTTTCTCATCTGACTTATTTCATTAAGTAAGTGTAATACCCTCCAGGCCCCTACATGTTGTTACAAACGGCAAACTGTCATTCTTTTTTATGTCTTGCTGAAGAACTCCGTACTGCAAGTTCTGAACAATGTTAACTTAGATTTTCTATTAAGAATTTTTAAGTTTTATGCTTGACACATAATTCCTTGGTCCAAACAGATTTGTCTTTTGTATATGATATGAGGTTGGCTTTTTTTTTTTTTCCCATGTAGATGTCCCTTCTTCCTTGCTCCATTTGTTAAATGGACCTTTTCTCCAAGGAGAAAAGGTGAGAATCTTCTAGCAAAGCATAAGTTATGAATTTACATAACCTAATCACAAATATAATATCTCATTACTTTTTCCCCTTGCTGGATAGAAGCAAGTAGCTAGGCCAGCCCATATTCAATGGGAGAGGATACAGAAGGGTGTGAATGCTAGGAAGCTGTTATAATTCTTTGAGCCTGCCTACCAAAGCTGAACCCACTAATATGTCTAAGGCTTGAGCTGGGACAGCCAAGTTTCTTTCTTTAACAAAAAAAAATTTATTTATTTATCTAGTTGTGTCGAGTCTTAGTTGTGGCATCAGGACTCATAGTTGCAGCATATAGGATCTAATTTCCTGACCAGGGATTGAACCCAGGCCCCCTGCATTGGAAGTGTGAAGTCTTAGCCACTGGACCACCAGGGAAGTCCCTTTCTTTTTTCATTTAGTCTCTTACACAGAAGGCTAGCCCAGGCTTGCTCACATGGCAGCAGCAGCAGGTTCTAAGAAAATAACAGAAGCTACATAATCTCTTGAGGCCAAAAATCAGAACTTACATTGTGTTACTCCTCCAAACTCTTGTTAGTCAAAGTTAGTCACTAGACCAACCTAGATATAAAGAATGGGGAACTAATCTTACTTTTTTTTTTTTTTTTTCCCTTCTGGTCAGCACTGTTTTTTTTTCCCTCACACTTTTTTGTTGTGGTAAAAAACACGTAACATAAAATTTAGTTTAGTGGCATTAAATATATTTATCATGTGGAACACCATCACCTCTACCCTTCTCCATAATTCTTCTCATCTTATAAAACTGAAACTTCATAGCCATTAAATATAAATCCCCATTTTCTCCCTCCTCCTAGCCCATGGCAAATGCCATCTGCTTTCTGTCTGTATGATTTTGGCTACCTTAATTTAACTACCATATATAAGTAGACTTATGTAGTATTTGTCTTTTTGTCACTGTCTTTTTTTCACTTAGTACAGTGTCCTCAAAGTGTATCTATATGGTAGCATATTTTAGGATTTCCTTCCTTTTTAAGCTGAATAATATTCTCTTATGTGTATATACCACATTTTGCTTATCTGTTTAGTTCACAGATGGACATTTGGGTTGCTTCTACATTTTAACTATTTTGAGTAATGCTACTATGAACATGGGTATACAAGTATCTCTTCAAGACCTTACTTTCATTCCTTCGGGTGTATACCCAGAAGTGGAATTGCTGAATCATATTGTAATTCTATTTTTAATTTTTTAAGGAACCACCATGCTGGTTTCCACAGTGGCTACCATTTTACATTCTAGGCTCTATTTCTTGATGGGAAGAGCTACAACAAATCTGTAACCCTTTTAAATCTATAATATACACTGTTACTTTTTATTTGCTTATATTTTATTCAGGATTCTTATATAATGAGTGAATTTGCCTGTAATCTTCTTTTCTCATATCTTTGTCTGGTTTTGGCATCAGAATCATACTGGCCTCATAAAATGAGATGAAATTCCCCACCCCAAACATATGACCTGTCACAGGGCTGGTGCACAAATATATTTCTTAGTTGAATGAATGAATGGATAAGTAAATGACTAAAGAGGAAACAGAAGAAAAAAATAACTGGAAAGATATATGGATATATATGTATTGGTTATGACAGATTTTTTTAAGATGGGAGTCATAGTTTTAACTGCCTTCTTAACCTTATTTGTGTAAACTTTCTCTTAGGATGGACAATCTTAGGATGTTCTTGCTCTGCTTCCCAGGTGGAATTCACTTTGTTAATGCAGAACAGAAAGAAACCTATCCAAGTTTCTATAATTTGTATCATGTTCTGAGGTCCTAGTTACTATGGTAGCTACAAAGAAGCCAATACAAGGAGTGGGGCCTGAGAGTGAGGGAAATATGACTGAAGTGCAGCATAGCTGAAAAATTGATTTGTTGGAAATTATTGCTCCCAGGACATTGAGTAATTCAAGGTTTCTGTGGGCCAGAGGAGTTGGATAGGGTAAGCACTCCAAATATATCCAAAAATAACATCTCTGTGTTATTTCTTTTTAAAATATTGGCTTGTAATCAGACCTTTGCAGACTTTGTTATATTCTCAAGTTTCCATGTAATGGATGAATTGATATATGTCACGGTTGCTTTGTGACATTTGAAATTCTCGGTAAAATATAGCTTCAGTTGAAATTCTCTGTAAATTTCACATTGACATTCTTTTTCTAAATTTTTAAAATTAATTTATTCATTTTAATTGGAAGCTAAATTACTTTACCATATTGTGGTGGTTTTTGCCATACATTGACATGAATCAGCCACAGGTGTACATGTCCACACATCCCAAACCCCACCCCCCACCTCCCTTCCCCTCCCATCTCTCTGGGTTGTCCNGGTAAAATATAGCTTCAGTTGAAATTCTCTGTAAATTTCACATTGACATTCTTTTTCTAAATTTTTTAAATTAATTTATTCATTTTAATTGGAAGCTAAATTACTTTACCATATTGTGGTGGTTTTTGCCATACATTGACATGAATCAGCCACAGGTGTACATGTCCACACATCCCAAACCCCACCCCCCACCTCCCTTCCCCTCCCATCTCTCTGGGTTGTCCCAGTGCACTGGCTTTGAGTACCCTGTTTCATGCATTGAACTTGGACTGGTCATCTATTTCAGATATGATAATATACCTGTTTCAATGCTATTCTCTCAAATCATCCCAACCTTGCCTCAAATCATCCCAACCTTGCCTTCTCCCACAGAGTCCAAAAGTCTGTTCTTTATATTTGTGTCTCTTTTGCTGTCTTGCATATAAGGTCATCATTACCATCTTTCTCAATTCCATATATATGTGTTATTATACTGTATTGGTGTTTTTCTTTGTGACTTACTTCACTCTGTATAATAGGCTCCAGTTTCATCTACCTCATTAGAACTGACTCAAATGTGTTCTTTTTAATAGTTGAGTAATATTCCATTGTATATATGTACCACAGCTTTTTTATCCATACATCTGCCAATGGACATCTAGGCTGCATCTAAGATGTCCTAGCTAACATAAACAAATATTGGGGTACACATGTCTCTTTCAGTTCTGGTTTTGTTGGTGTGTATTCCCAGCAGTGGGATTGCTGGGTCTTATGGCAGTTCTATTTCCAGTTTTTTAAGGAACCTCCACACTGTTCTCCACAGTGGCTGTACTAGTTTGCATTCCCACCAACAGTGTAAGAGGGTTCCCTTTTCTCCCCACCCTTTCTAGCATTTACTGTTTGTAGACTTTTGATAGCAGCATATTGGCATTATTTATCCTTCCTTCTTTGGAGTTCACTTATCTTGGTAATAAAAGGAAAAGTGTAATTTTTTATGACAGTTTCTCCCTATTCAGATTAAAACACTGCATGTAAGCTAAGCAAAAAACATTTGAAAGAATGAATGCTTTCAAGAACTTGAACTAAACACATTGTACACTTGAGTGAAACATTTGGTTTTAGGTATGGGCATCTGCAGCCAACAGGGAAGCATTTTAGGTTATATAGTGGCCATTGTCTGTCAGTAGGAGGTAGACAAGTTCATCTTTAGAGATGGCCATTTTTCCTAGAACTCAACTTGTAGTTTTTCTCTTTCAAAGAGGTATTAAGTCATTGCTTTATTTGATTGTTGTGAAGATCAAATGAGAGTGTCTTTTGTTTAATTTTTTAAACTTAAACATTTTATTTGATGTTTTAGTTAAAAGCACTAAATACAGTTTTACAGATACTATTAATTCATTTAGTTCTCCTAACAATGCTGTGAGGTAGGTGTTGGCACTATTATTTCCTTCTTAACGATGAAATTGAGGAATAGAAGTTTAGTATTTTGCTCAAAGATGTACAGCTAGTATGTGGAATTCATACCCAAGTAGTCTTAACTTCAAAAGCTCTCTTCTTAATCCATGCACTATGCTGTCTTTATTTGAAAATACTTTTGTAAGCTATAAACAGATACTGTACAGATGTTACTGGCAGATTTTATTTAGTGTTCAACATTGTACTAGATGTTGTGGCAGATCTAAAGGAATCACAAATCTGCCTTTTTAGAATTTTTAATCTTATTGGGGGAAAGAAATATGACACAGAAGACAGCAATAATATGGCTGCCTATAAGATCACTGTCTGCCAGAGAACTCTCCTCATCTAGTAAATATGTGCCTTATTTTCTTTCATTGCTCCCCTCCACAGCATAGAATCTAGCGCGTAATACACATATAGTTACTGTTGGCTAAATGTGGATGTCCTTAAACACTATTCCCATTTACACAGTGAGCAGACCTAGGTTATTATTTACAGAGAAGCAGTGGTACTTTCCTTCTGTTCCATTCAGTGAACTTGAGATTCATCCACTTAATTTGGTTAAGCAGTATCTTGATTGCCCCTCTTTTTCTTTAACTTTTCATTTTTTATATTTACTTATTATTTTTAACAAATAAAAATTATATGTTTAAGACAAGCAGCATAATGTTTTAATATATGTAAACATTATAAAATGACTACCACAAACTAATTAAAATATCCATCATCTTGTTAACTTTTCATTTTTTTATATAATTTCACATTTACAGGTTATAGGGGTAGTACAGAGATTGCATATATCCTTTACCCAGATTCCCCAAATATTACCATTTGCTCCAGTATTCTCCCTCTTTCCCTCTTATGTATTCAATATATCTGATGTATATACAATATATTATATAATCATTATTTTTCTGAATTATTTATGAGAATAAATTGCAGATATGATTCCCTTTGCCTTTAACACATCAATGTGTGTCTTTCCCCCATACTCCTAACCCAAAAAGGACAATCTCCTAAGATAGGAAATTATATTGGCATAATACTTTAGTCTGTAGACTTTATTCAAGTTCACCAGCTAACCTAATTATATCCTCTAGAGCAATACAAAAAAATTCTGACTGCCCATGTTTTAAACACTGTGATGAGGACGTGTTAAATAATACTCACTCCTGTATTTGGTTCCAAAAGCATTGTGAGCAGGTGTCCTGTCCCCTGACTTAGTCACACAGCCATGGCCAATGGCTTTGTTTGATTTTCCTTTTTGTGTGTGATTCAGTGGAGCAGCGCGACTTCGTTGGAGTGGACAGCACAGGCAAGAGGCTGCTCTTCATGGCTAATGAAGCAGACTTGGATGAGGAGCTGATCATTAAGGGATCCATCCTACAGAAGTAAGCCCTGGGGTTTTTCTTTTTGGCAGTTCTCCTTGTCTTAAAACAAAATAAAACCACCCAGTGGATGGGAAAAACGAAATGAAAACTAGATTAATCTCTGTGAAACTGACAAAAGTATGTGAATGTTTTCCCATGAGGTAGGATAGAGGCTTTTCTTCACCACACAAGCTTAGTTTTTCCCTATGTCTTTTCTGGCCAAGGTAGAATCAAATCCTGCTTCAGAGCAGAGAAAGTGGCTGTGGAGAGAACAGAAAACAGAACTGTCTTTCTGACAGTGTTATAGAGCTTCCTGTATTTTGTTTAACTGTGGTAAACACACAACATAAAATTCATCACTTTAACCATATTTAAGGGTACAGTTGAGTAGCATTATGTGTATTGACATTGTTCAGATTTAACTCACAACTCTCCTTTATCTCCTTTCCCCAGCCCCCGATAACCACCATTTGACTTTCTGTTTTTCTGAATTTGACTACTTTAAGTAGCATTTATAAGTGGAATCATATACTATTTGTATTTGTCACTGACTTCTTTCACTTCATTAGTATAATGTCCTCTAGGTTTATTCACATTGTAGCATGTGTCAGAATTTTTTTTCCTTTTCAAGGCTTCTTAAATTCCATTGTGTATATACACCACATTTTCTCTATCTGTTAATCAATCAGTGGACATTTGGGTTGCTTCCACCTCTTGGCTTTTGTGAATAATGCTGCAGTGAACATGGATGTATAAATATCCCTTTGAGATCCTGCTTTGAATTCTTCTGGATATATACCAGAGGTGAGATTGCTGGATTATTTGATAGTTACTATCTTTTATTTTTTGAGGAGTATCCATACTGTTTTCCATTTTACAATCCCACCAACCATGCACAAAGGTTCTAATTTCTCTATATTCTCATTAACATGCGTTATTTTCTGTTTTGTTTTGTTTTTGATAGTAGTCATCCTAATGGCTACACATAGGCAACATAGTCACATTTTCTTTAATCAGCATTTTATTGACTACTTCAGAAGCCACTATCCTCAGTGGGCCTCACTGCCTGATACCACTACATAGGAATGCTTAATAAATGTTTGGAACCTGGATGAAATGAATGTGAGAGGGAAAATTGAGAAAGAAAAGTGTCTTACTGGTTGGTATGTTTTTTCCGCTGGTTGGTGTGTTTTTTCCTATTTGTTTGTTTTGCTCTCCAGCACAGTAGAGGTAGAAGACATATTTTAGAGTATATATTTTAGTGAAAATGAAGTTAAACTCTAGTTTCATTTGGCCCAGTTACCCCTGTGCATAAGAGTTCTATATTAGAGCTTTGGTTGTCTCATCTGTAAAAATGAGTTTAATAATAATAGGGCTGCTGTGGGAAATTTGTTGTTGTTCAGTCATTCAGTCATGTCCAACTCTTTGCGACCCCATGAACTGCAGCACACCAGGTTTCCCTGTCCTTCACCATCTCCTGGAGTTTGCTCAAACTCATGTCCATTGAATCAGTGGTGCCATCCAACCATCTCGTCCTCTGTCATCCCCTTCTCCTGCCTTCAGTCTTTCCTAGCATCAGGGTCTTTTCCAACGAATCAGCTCTTCGCATCAGATGGCCAAAGTATTGGAGCTTCAGCTTCAGCATCAGTCCTTCCAATAAATGTATGTAAAACAGTTAGCATAATGCCTGTTCCATAGTGGGTGACCAAAACATAGTAAACATCACCTATAAATAAACACTTCTTGAGAAAAACACTTGTGGATTAAAGTGGCTACTTCAGATTTTATCACAGAACTTCATACTACTAGTTTCTAATCATGTGTGAGAAATAATTTAAAAACTGGCAGAGGGACTTCCCTGGTGGTACAGTGGATAAGAATCCACCTGCCGATGCAGGGGACACAGGTTCGATCCCTGGACCTAGAAGATTACACATGCCATGGAGGAACTAAGCCCGTGTGCCACGACTGCTGAGCCCAAGTGCTACAATTACTGAAGCCCGTGTGTCTAGAGCCTGGGTGCCACAAGAGAAGCCACTGTAGTGAGAAGCCTAGGCACTACAACAAAGAGCAGCCTCTGCTCGTCACAGTAAAGACCCAGCATAACCATTAAATAAATAAATAAACTTAAAAATTAAAGAACTGGCAGAGTTTCAACAGTAGCAAGCACAGTAGGATAATTAAACACAATAAAGCTCAAAAATTGGTGACCAAGGAAAGAAGCAAGATTCCAACGAGGAACAGAAAGGAACAGCAGTAGGCTCTCAGCTTCACCCTATGAGCATTCCCCAGAAGCCATCCTGATGTGATAATGAAATCCTGCAAATTCTCACTAATAGCTCCAGATCTGAAAAGAAGCAAACTGAGTACCTATCTGTACATTTATCTTCTGACTGAGAAGCAGTGGAAACACCGCTGAGGAGTAAATGATGCACCAGGGAAAATGAACAATTTTCCCTGAGGTTGACTGTAACAGAAACAAAAGACCTGACCTTGAACAATGAACAGGTGAAATAAAGTGAAGCTAGAGACTTCCATAGGAATGGGGTAACTCCTTAGGTATATGGAATGAAACAAGAATGTTTAACAGATCTTGGGATAGAGAAATAATCAAAGACTCTACGGTACCTTGGTGAGTTCCTTATACCCTTTCCATCTCTCCCATGCACATCATTCCATGAAGCTGTAGAAAAGTACACAGAATACAAAATAACCAAGACTCACATGATAGCCACTCTCAGATATGAAAGGATAAAAGATAAGAATTCATCTATGGGACTTCCTGGTGGTCCAGTGGCTAAGACTCTGCATTCCCAACGCAGGGGGCCCAGATTCAGTCCCTAGTCAGGAAACTGGATCCCATGTGCCACAATTAAGACCTTACATACTCTAACTAAAAGATCCCACATGCTACAAATAAAACCCAGTGCAGCTAAATAAATAAATACAAACATTAAAAAAAAAGAATTCACCTATAATATATCACACGAAATAAAACAAGCATGGGCCTCCCTGGTGGCTCAGTGGTAAAGAAACTGCCTACCAGTGCAGAAAACATGGGTTCCATCCCTAATCCGGGAAGATCCTACATGCTGTGGAGCAACGAAGTCATGCACCCCACAGCTGAGCCTGTTCTCTAGAGCCTGAGAGCTGCAAATGCTGAGCCCACTAGCCACAGCTACTGAAGCCTGTGCACTCTAGAGCCCATGCTCTGCAACAAGAGAAGCGACCACAACGAGAGACTCATGCCCTGCAACTAGAGAAAAGCCTGTGCAGCAAGAAGACCCAGCATAGCCAAAAATAAATAAAATTATTTTTTTAAAGCATGAATAAGACCAAAAGAATCAATCTATCCAACTGTGAAAACATATAGCAAAAATTAAAGCAAGAAAAATATACTGCAAAAACCTGTCCTGAGAAAAACAACTCAGTGAATACCTGTATGCAGGTCAGGAAGCAACAGTTAGAATTGGACATGGAACAACAGACTGGTTCCAAACAGGAATCCCGCGCGGCAGGCGGTCTCCGGGCGGCAACCTACCCAGTACCTCGGCTCCCCGCCCCACACCGCCCGACCCCGCCCTGTCCCCGCCTCACGCCCCGCCCCCCGCACTCAGTTTGCGTAGACTCTCACTTAAGAGCCCAAGAGCCCCGAGGCTGATGAACCCGCTTCGGTAGAGAATCCCGGCGCGGTAGTCGGGCTTCTCGTCCAGCCTTTGCCGCCTTCGCAGCCGAGGCCGGGAGGGGAGAGGCGGGCGGAATATGTGGTGCACATCGACCCGAAACGGGGCCAGTCCCGAGGCTCATGGTGCACCGGGATCCCGCCGCCCTCTCCAGCTGCTCTACCGGGTCATCGCTCTGCCCGAGCCGGCGGCGAGCCTACGGTGGAGGAGAGGCGGGAACGCGGCCTCCATAGCAACCGGCGCTTGTTGCCAGCAGCAGCTTGTGACATCACCAGCTGGATGCTCACCTGTACCCCTCAGCCTCCCTTCAGCAAGGATCCCATCTCTCAGAACTCCTATCAAATATATTGGTGTTTTCAGGAATTTTTCCATAAAAAAAAAATAGCCTTGCCTAATAGTGTTAAAGATTTGGTCCTTGTCAGAATGTTTTGATCTTGCCAAGGTGTGTTCTGTAATAATCCGTTATGGGATTTTAATCCTTTGGAGAAAAAAAAATTATAGATAAGACTCCTTGAGAGGCTTTAGACCTCATCTTTAGACCGTAACACAGTGAGTTACAGTCACAAATACAGTTTTCCACCAACACCATTGTTTTGTTGTTTGATAGCTTCGAAGAAAAATGAGGTAGAAGCATGGATCTAGGCATTTTACCATAATCAACTAAATGTTTTTTTTAATGAGTCCTTAATTCCAAGATATATCCACACAATTGATAAGTGAATAAGATGAGGTCACAATTACATGAACAGAGCTAAAGAAATATAGAACATCATAAAGCATCCTTAATTCACTTGAGGAAAGAAAAAGTTTCATTACCATGCTTTGTTAAACCTTTCCACTATGGATAAATGAATCATAACTAGGAGCCATTAAAAGGACTTCAGTTCAGTTCAGTTCAGTTCAGTCACTCAGTTGTATCCGACTCTTTGCGACCCCATAAATAGCAGCACGCCAGGCCTCCCTGTTCATCACCATCTCCTGGAGTTCACTCAGACACGTCCATCGAGTCCGTGATGTCGTCCCCTTCTCCTGCCCCCAATCCCTCCCAGCATCAGAGTCTTTTCCAATGAGTCAACTCTTCCCATGAGGTGGCCAAAGTACTGGAGTTTCAGCTTTAGCATCATTCCTTCCAAAGAAATCCCAGGGCTGATCTCCTTCAGAATGGACTGGTTGGATCTCCTTGCAGTCCAAGGGACTCTCAAGAGTCTTCTCCAACACCACAGTTCAAAAGCATCGATTCTTCGGCGCTCAGCTTTCTTCACAGTCCAACTTTCACATCCATACATGACCACAGGAAAAACCATAGCCTTGACTAGGCGGACCTTAGTCGGCAAAGTAATGTCTCTGCTTTTGAATATACTATCCAGGTTGGTCATAACTTTTCTTCCAAGGAGTAAGCGTCTTTTAATTTCATGGCTGCAGTCACCATCTGCAGTGATTTTGGAGCCCAAAAAAATAAAGTCTGACACTGTTTCCACTGTTTCCCCATCTATTTCCCATGAAGTGATGGGACCGGATGCCATGATCTTCGTTTTCTGAATGTTGAGCTTTAAGCCAACTTTTTCGCTCTCCTCCTTCACTTTCATCAAGAGGCTTTTTAGCTCCTCCTCACTTTCTGCCATAAGGGTGGTGTCATCAGCATATCTGAGGTTATTGATATTTCTCCCGGCAATCTTGATTCCAGCTTGTGTTTCTTCCAGTCCAGCGTTTCTCATGATGTACTCTGCATATAAGTTAAATAAGCAGGGAGACAATATACAGCCTTGACGTACTCCTTTTCCTATTTGGAACCAGTCTGTTGTTCCATGTCCAGTTCTAACTGTTGCTTCCTGACCTGCATACAGATTTCTCAAGAGGCAGGTTAGGTGGTCTGGTATTCCCATCTCTTTCAGAATTTTCCACAGTTTATTGTGATCCACACAGTCAAAGGCTTTGGCATAGTCAATAAAGCAGAAATAGATGTTTTTCTGGAACTCTCTTGCTTTTTCCATGATCCAGCGGATGTTGGCAATTTGATCTCTGGTTCCTCTGCCTGTTCTAAAACCAGCTTGAACATCAGGGAGTTCACGGTTCACATATTGCTGAAGCCTGGCTTGGAGAATTTTGAGCATTACTTTACTAGCGTGTGAGATGAGTGCAATTGTGCGGTAGTTTGAGCATTCTTTGGCATTGCCTTTCTTTGGAATTGGAATGAAAACTGACCTTTTCCAGTCCTGTGGCCACTGCTGAGTTTTCCAAATTTGCTGGCATATTGAGTGCAGCACTTTCACAGCATCATCTTCCAGGATTTGAAACAGCTCAACGGGAATTCCATCACCTCCACTAGCTTTGTTCTTAGTGATGCTTTCTAAGGCCCACTTGACTTCACATTCCAAGATGTCTGGCTCTAGATTAGTGATCACATCCTCATGATTATCTGGGTCGTGAAGATCTTTTCTGTACAGTTCTTCTGTGTATTCTTGCCACCTCTTCTTAATATCTTCTGCTTCTGTTAGGTCCATACCATTTCTATCCTTTATCGAGCCCATCTTTGCATGAAATGTTCCCTTGGTATCTCCAATTCTCTTGAAGAGATCTCTAGTCTTTCCCATTCTGTTGTTTTCCTCTATCTCTTTGCATTGATTGCTGAAGAAGGCTTTCTTATCTCTTCTTGCTATTCTTTGGAACTCTGCATTCAGATGCTTATATCTTTTCTTTTCTCCTTTGCTTTTCGCCTCTCTTCTTTTCAGTGCTATTTGTAAGGCTTCTCCAGACAGCCATTTTGCTTTTTTGCATTTCTTTTCCATGGGGATGGTCTTGATCCCTGTCTCCTGTACAATGTCACGAACCTCATTCCATAGTTCATCAGGAACTCTGTCTATCAGATCTAGGCCCTTAAATCTATTTCTCACTTCCACTGTATAATCATAAGGGATTTGATTTAGGTCATACCTGAATGGTCTAGCGGTTTTCCCTACTTTCTTCAATTTAAGTCTGAATTTGGAAATAAGGAGTTCATGATCTGAGCCACAGTCAGCTCCTGGTCTTGTTTTTGTTGACTGTATAGAGCTTCTCCATCTTTGGCTGCAAAGAATATAATCAATCTGATTTCGGTGTTGACCATCTGGTGATGTCCATGTGTAGAGTCTTCTCTTGTGTTGCTGGAAGAGGGTGTTTGCTATGACCAGTGCATTTTCTTGGCAAAACTCTATTAGTCTTTGCCCTGCTTCATTCCGCATTCCAAGGCCAAATTTGCCTGTTACTCCAGGTGTTTCTTGACTTCCTACTTTAGCATTCCAGTCCCCTATAATGAAAAGGACATCTTTTTTGGGTGTTAGTTCTACAAGGTCTTGTAGGTCTTCATAAAACCGTTCAACTTCAGCTTCTTCAGCATTACTGGTTGGTGCATAGACTTGGATAACTGTGATATTGAATGGTTTGCCTTGGAGACGAACAGAGATCATTCTGTCATTTTTGAGATTGCATCCAAGTACTGCATTTCGGACTCTTTTGTTGACCACGATGACTACTCCATTTCTTCTGAGGGATTCCTGCCCGCAGTAGTAGATATAATGGTCATCTGAGTTAAATTCACCCATTCCAGTCCATTTTAGTTCGCTGATTCCTAGAATGTCAACGTTCACCCTTGCCATCTCTTGTTTGACCACTTCCAATTTGCCTTGATTCATGGACCTGACATTCCAGGTTCCTATGCAATATTGCTCTTTATAGCATCGGATCTTGCTTCTATCACCAGTCACATCCACAACTGGGTATTGTTTTTTCTTTGGCTCCATCCCTTCATTCTTTCTGGATTTATTTCTCCACTGATCTCCAGTAGCATACTGGGCACCTAATGACCTGGAGAGTTCCTCTTTCAATATCCTATCATTTTGCCTTTCCATACTGTTCATGGGATTCTGAAGGCAAGAATACTGAAGTGGCTTGCCATTCCCTTCTCCAGTGGACCACCTTCTGTCAGACCTCTCCATCATGACCCGCCCGTCTTGGGTTGCCCTGCAGGCATGGCTTGGTTTCATTGAGTTAGACAAGGCTGTGGTCCTAGTGTGATTAGATTGACTAGTTTTCTGTGAGTATGGTTTCAGTGTGTCTGCCCTCTGATGCCCTCTTGCAACACCTACCATCTCACTTGGGTTTCTCTTACCTTGGGCGTGGGGTATCTCTTCACGGCTGCTCCAGCAAAGCGCAGCTGCTGCTCCTTACCTTGGATGAGGGGTATCTCAATTCAGTTCTGTCATTTATTGTCTACATTGTTCTTGGCACTGTGATAAATGTCATGCAGATGTCATCAACTTTTTAAAAATATTTATTTGTCTTGGGCCTTAGTTGTGGCACTTGAGGTTTTGGATCTTCATCTGGGCATCTTGTTGTTCAATTGCCCAGTTGTATCCAACTCTTTGCAGCCCCATAGACTGCACCGAGCAAGCCAGGCCTCCCTGTGCCTTACCATCTCCCGGAAGTTCATTTGGCCAAGTTCATGTCCATTGCATCGATGACACCATCTAGACATCTAATCCTCTGACACCCTTGTCTCCTGCCTTCAGTCTTTCCCAGCATCAGGGTCTTTTCCAATGAGTCCGGTGTTTGAGTCAGATGACCAAAGTATTGGAGCTTCAGTTTCAGCATAAGTCCTTCCAATGAATATTCAGGGTTGACTGGTTTTATCTCCTTGCTGCCCAAGGAACTCTCGAGAGTCTTCTCCAGCACCACAGTTTAAAACCATCAATTCTCAGTACTCTGTCTTCTTTACGGACCAGCTCTCACAACCATAAATGACAGTTGGAAGACCATAGCCATGACTATGTGGACCTTTGTCAGCATGTTCTCAAGAGGTTCTTCAGTTCTTCTTCACTTCCTGCCATTAGAGAGTGGTATCATCTTGGCATGGGGGATCTAGTTCCGTAAAGAACTTGCCTCCTTGTGCAGGAGACATGAGACATGCGTTGGATCCCTGGGTCAGGAAGATCCCCTAGAGGAAGGCATGGAAATCCATGATCAGGGATCAAACTTCACCTCCTTGCAATGAGTCCAGGTGGTCCAGTCTTAGCCACTGGACCACTGGGGAAGTTATAGGTATCATGAACTTTGCTCTCAATTCGTTTATACTGTTGGTTGTCTATCAAAATGATAGAACAAAAAAATGATATTCGCCAAAGTATCAATATTAAATTTTTCATTAACAGTGACTATGATGCAGAAGATGAATGACTGGATTTGTACAGACTTGAAATGGGTCTTATTGTACATCTTTAAACAACAATTCCTAGAATAATGCTGAGTTATTTGTCCAGTAAACAGCGAATTCCCTCCACCACCAATCTACAGTGTTTGGCATTATTTTCTTCCTTTCATAAATAGCAAAAACAATAGAAGTGGAAGAAGACAAGCTAATTTTAGCTTCCAGTTTATTTCTTCAGAGGAGGAAAAGCACCTGATGGGAGAGATACCTAATAACAATAGTCCCCAAGTGCTTTTTAAATTCTCTCATAAAATGGTTCTTGGTTCCAAATTTCACATTTTTGATACTATATTCCCAATCATATTTTACTTATTTTGATCACTTTAGGAAGTAAAATGCATTTTCTACTTGGTAGAATGTTTCCCTTTACTCACTGAGAATTGTTAATTAGAACATTAATTTTGTGACTTTTATTTCATTCTTTCTTAGTAATGGCACCCTTCCTCAATGCACTAATCCAAACACGTTTGTATTACTTTTCATATACTCTATGACTCAGGTAAGTCGTTTGGCTTACATGTATGTATATAGTTGGTCATATGTGGAAATCCATCAAAAGTGTGGGTATAAGGAAAACATAGTCATCTTTTGAGAGTTAAGCTTAGAAAAATAAACCATAAATGCCCAAAGACATAACCTTCTGTCTTGGAAGCTTTTTATATGAAAAGCTACTTGACATTTTTATGGCAATTTCACAGATTTACTCAAGATCCATTCAGCTGTGTAAATAAAATGTCCTCAGGTTTGGGGAACAGTAGGGGAAAAACTCTAAATGTTAGAGAAATTTATAAACTTAGTCTGTTGAAATAATTTAAACATTTCCTCTAAGTTTAGGTTAAAACACTCAGTCTCTTAATAGTCCATCTCTCTCAGTCGGCTATCCTCAAAATGACAAGTGGGAGGAGAAAAAGAAAGACAAAGGGTAGTTGACATGAACTTGAGACACTACTCTGGAATCTTGGTCCTAAGATCTACAAAGTCACCTTAAATTCTTGCTGGACTTTTCTACAGAGAGGATAATTTTGACTGTTCTCCGAGATGCAGGTCTTGGACATTCTGTTGCTGGTAACATGATGGTGAGGGCTACTCTGGCCTGTCCTAGCTGGGTCATGGCCCTGCCCTGTGCCCTTTTTGATTCCATCTCACCAATACTGTAGAACCTTCTAGATCTCTGCCACTGTCATCTTCTGGTTTCTTGATCCTCAATGCGGCAGGTCCCTCATGTTTTCAAGACAACTATACTCCAATGCATCTTCAGGGTCCTTCCCCTCTGTCTCTGGGAGGAAGACTCATTGTATGTCATTGGATTTTCCTGAAGTGCTGACCCATAAGTTGGTTCTGCCCAGCCTATGAGGCAATGTGCTTTCAGCTCCCCAACCCTCAGTTCTCCTCTCAAACTATCTAACACATCTTTCTTCTCTCTTTTCCAACTATAATTCTGTGAATGAAAATCAATCTAAGAGCGAAATGGAAACTTTTATTCAAGCTAAATTTGAGAATTATAACCTAGGAACAGCTTCTCAGAAAGCCTTGAGATAAACAATTGACTATTAACTCAGCCATAAACAAGGAACGAAAATTAGGTCATTTATAGAAATGTGCATGGACCTAGAGTCTGTCACATAGAGTGAAGTAAGTCAGAAAAAGAAAAGCAAATTTCGTATATTTATTTATGTATGTGGAATCTAGAAAAATGGTAATGATGAACATCGTTCCAGGGCAGGAATTGAAATGCAGACGCAGAGAACCAACGTGTGGACATGGCAGGGGAGGTAGGGGGAGGGCGGGATAAATTGGGAGATTAGATTTGACTTAAATGCACTACCATGGACTTCCCAGGTGGCTCAGTGGTAAAGAATCCACCTGCCAATGCAGTAGACACACGATGGATCTCTAGGTCCAAAGATCCCCTGGAAGAGGAAACAGAAACCCACTCCAGTATTCTTGCCAGGAAAATTCCATGGACAGAGGAGCCTGCTGGGCTAAAGTCTACAGGATCACAAAGAGTCGGATGTGACTGAGCAACTGAGCACACACACGAATACACTTTGCTGTGCTGTGCTGAGTCACTCAGTCATGTTTGACTCTTTGCAACCCCATGGACTGCAGCCTGCCAGGTTCCTCTGTCCATGGGGATTCTCCAGGCAAGAATAATAGAGTGGATTGTCATGCCCTCCTTCAAGGGAATCTTCTCAACCCAGGGATCAAACCCAAGTCTCCTGCAAAGCAGACAGATTCTTTACCGTCTGAGCCATCAGGGAAACCCAGCAAGTACACTACCAGGTGTAAAAATAGCTAGCTAGTGGGGACTTGCCATATCACACAGGGAGCTCAGCTCGGTGCTCTGTGATCACCCATGGGGTGGGATGGAGGGGCTGGAGGTGGGAGAGGGAGGAAATATACATATGCATATAGCTAATTCACTTTGTTGTACAGCAGAAACTAGTGTGACATTGTAAAGCAATTATACTTCAATAAAAATAAACAAATTAGTAAATAAAATAAAGAAAGCTCTGAGAACTGTTCCACCTCTAGGAATTAAGGCACAGTTATATGAGTTTTCTGAGACAGAGGACAGTACATCAAATGAAGTGATATTGACATTTTACATAACTCAGATCTAAGCATCCTCGTGGTGGGTCATATGAGCCCTTACAAGATCAAGAAGGAATGTTATCTTTTAAGGAGTTGTCTTGATAATGCTAGGAGAATGTTGCTTTTTATGGTTGAACAGGTGTTTCCTGCTAATGGGGGAGCTTTTGTTGATGCATGATGTGAATACACAATGCACAGTGGGAGGAGAGAGGAGGCCAAAGGGCAAAGAAAACTTTTTTATGTTTAAATTTTTGTCTTGCCAAAAAATGTGAATTATATTTCACAATCCCCTGGACTGGAAAGAAAGGACCTTTCCCCTTGCCATTTATGGCTGATGGAATGACTGGGGTGCTCCCATAGGTAAAGCTCTTCCTTCAGTCAAGTCTGCTAAGCCAGGTAATTAACATATTAAAGGGGGAAACAAATATGTTTAGAAAATTAATTTTTCTCTTGATAAAGCCTAGCTTTGTCTTATTACAAAATCTTCAAAGCTCGTTTTGTGGTAAAAGTAATTGCCTTGAAGAGGTGAGTGGGGAAGCTGGCAGACAGAATAGGGGGAGGCTCACTTTTCGCCGTCTGCTGCTGCTGCTGCTGCTGCTGCTAAGTCACTTCAGTCGTGTCCGACTCTGTGTGACCCCATAGACGGCAGCCCACCAGGCTCCCCCATCCCTGGGATTCTCCAGGCAAGAATACTGGAGTGGGTTGCCATTTCCTTCNGCTGCTGCTGCTGCTGCTAAGTCACTTCAGTCGTGTCCGACTCTGTGTGACCCCATAGACGGCAGCCCACCAGGCTCCCCCATCCCTGGGATTCTCCAGGCAAGAATACTGGAGTGGGTTGCCATTTCCTTCTCCAATGCATGAAAGAGAAAAGTGAAAGTGAAGTCGCTCAGTCTGTCCGACTGTTAGTGACCCCATGGACTGCAGCCCACCAGGCTCCTCCGTCCATGGGATTTTCCAGGCAAGAGCACTGGGGTGGGTGCCATGGCCTTCCCCGTTTCGCCATCTGCCCTTCAGTGTCTGTTTAAATTGGTATCATGTGGAGTCATGATGTTCAGCTGATTGGCACCAGTGCAGCTCTGCGAGTCCTTTCCAGCCTGGCCCATTCTGACCGGTCACTAGTCTGTCCTAAAGGGCCATTTGCTTCCATTTGTAAAATATTTTCAACATTACTTCTGACAATGTACATAAATAACCTATTCACTGAAGGCATATAACTTTTTTAAGCATTTTTTTTTAAGTAAAGTTCTTTTCATTCCTGTTGAATTAATACTAATCAGCAGTGGCCACATGACTGGAAAAGGTTAGTTTTCATTCCAATCCCAAAGAAAGGCAATGCCAAAGAATGTTCAAACTACTGCACAGTTGCACTCATCTCACACGTTAGCAAAGTAATGCTCAAAATTCTCCAAGCCAGGCTTCAGCAGTACATGAACCGTGAACTTCCAGATGTTCAAGCTGGATTTAGAAAACACAGGGGAACCAGAGATCAAATTGCCAACACCTACTGGATCATCGTAAAAGCAAGAGAGTTCCAGAAAAACATCTACTTCTGCTTTATTCACTCCACCAAAGTCTTTGTGTGGATCACAACAAACTGTGGAAAATTCTTCAAGAAATGGGAATACCCCTTACCTGCCTCCTGAGAAATCTGTATAAAGTTCAAGAAGTAACAGTTACAACTGGACATGGAA
Organism: Oreotragus oreotragus; assembly: GCA_006410675.1. NCBI lineage: Eukaryota > Metazoa > Chordata > Mammalia > Artiodactyla > Bovidae > Oreotragus > Oreotragus oreotragus. The sequence continues at coordinate 529,563 of SJYX01022835.1, read as the reverse complement.
GAAACTGGTTCCAAACTGGGAAAGAAGTACATCAAGGCTGTATACTGTCACCCTGCTTATCTAGCTTATATGCAAAGTACATCATTCAAAATGCCAGGCTGGATGAAGCATAAGCTGGAAGCAAGATTTCCAGAAGAAATACCAATAACCTCAGATGTGCAGATGACACCACCCTTATGGCAGACGGCAAAGAAGAACTAAAAGGCCTCTTGTTGAAAGTGAACGAGGAGAGTGAAAGAGTTGGCTTACAACTCAACATTCAGAAAATGAAAATCATGGTATCCGGTCCTATCACTTCATGGCAAATAGATGGGGAAACAATGGAAACAGTGAGAGACTTTATTTTTTTTTGGCTCCAAAATCCCTGCAGATGGTGACTGCAGCCACGAAATTAAAAGATGCTTGCTCCTTGGAAGAAAAGCTATGAGCAACCTAGACAGTATATTAAAAAGCATACACATTACTTTGCCGACAAAGGTCATTTTATTCAAAGCTATGGTTTTTCCAGCAGTCATGTATGGATGTGAGAGTTGGACGATGAAGAAAACTGAGTGCCAAAGAATTGATGCTTTTGAACTGTGGTGTTGGAAAAGACTCTTGAGAGTCCCTTTGACTGAAAGGAGATCTAATCAGTTAAACCTAAAGGAAATCAGTCCTGAATATTTATTGGAAGGACTGATGCTGAAGCTGAAATCCAATACTTTGGCCACCTGATGCAAAGAACTGACTCATTGGGTAAGACCGTGATGCTGCGAAAGATTGAAGGCAGGAGGAGAAGGGGCCTTCAGAGGATGAGATGGTTGGATGGCATCACCAACTCGACGGACATGAGTCTGAGCAAGCTTCAGGAGTTGGTGATGGACAGGGAAGCCTGGCATGCTGCAGTCCACGGGGTCAAAAAGAGTTGGACACAACTGAGCGACTGCACTGAATTAATAGTTATTACTTCTTTTTCCCACTTCACCACAACATTTGCACACACACACACACACAACACACACACACACACAGAACGATGCCTCAGCCTGGGGTATCAGAGTCAGGGGTACTGGCAGCAGCAGTCCTGGAAGACGCCCCCTAGCGTAAGTCCTCCGAATTTACCTGTTTAGTATACCACAGTTTGGGACAGTTAAATTTCAACTCCTTCATAAATGCCATTATAAATATGCATTTCCATGCTACTTACCTGAATTTAACTTCATATAAGCAGCGTTTCTATACACTATTATGTGTGTGTGTACTTAGTCGCCCAGTTGTGTCTGACTCTTTGTGGGACAACAGAGGATAAGATGGTTGGATGGCATCACTGACACAATGGACATGGGTTTGGGTGGACTCCAAGAGCCGGTGATGGATAGGGAGGCCTGGTGTACTGCGGTTCATGGGGTCACAAAGAGTCAGATACGACTGAGTGACTTAACTGAACTGAATACAAAGAATATCCTTACAAATATATAATTCTAAATAAATTTATGTTTTTTAAAAAGGCAAATATATATATATATATAATTCTAAAACTGCAGAACAACTCAATGGACTGTGAATTTAATAAATGAGAGTTCAGTGATGAGATGGTGTTATGAAAACAAAATGAGATAAAATATTACAGAAATGAAAGTAAATTGAGTACCAAATAACTACAGAATTAATTAATTTTAAAATTGCGAAGAACAGAAGTGATACAACTGAAAATCAAATTTTGTATATACAGGAAAAATTTAAGATATCCAGTACTTTAGATGAAAATGAAAATAATTGAAATTAGAATCTAATAGAAATAAGAGAGAAAGATAATTCAATATAATTAATATCTCATGTGGTCAAAAGATGCATTCAGAGATACAAAGGATTCTTGGTAAAATAATTTAAGGATTTTGGGGAGGGGCACGCCATTCAGGATCTTAGTTCCCTGACTGGAAATTGAATCCCTGACCCCTGCATTGGAAACACAAGAGTCCTAACCACTTGGACTACCAGGGAAATCCAGCACTTGGTTTTAAATCTTTTACTCCCCCAGTAAATCATTTAGAATTTTATTATCCAGAATTTTGAAGGATCCCAAAAAGAGTAACAGTTCAGTTCAGTCGCTCAGTCTTGTCCGACTCTTTGCAACCCCATGGACTGCAGTACGCCAACCCTCCCTGTCCATCACCAACTCCTGGAGTTTACTCAAACTCATGTCCATTGTGTCAGTGATACCATCCAACCATCTCATCCTCTGTTGTCCCCTTCTCCTCCCACCTTGAAACTTTCCCAGCATCAGGGTCTTTTCAAATGAGTCAGTTATTCGCATCAGGTGGCCAAAGTATTATTGGAGTTTCAGCTTCAACATCAGTCCCTCCAATGAATATTCAGGACTGATTTCCTTTAGGATGGACTGGTTGGATCTCTTTGCAGTCCAAGGGACTCTCAAGAGTCTTTTCCAACACCACAGTTCAAAAGCATCAGTTCTTCAGCACTCAGCATTCTTTATAGTCCAGCTCTCACATCCATATGTGACCACTGGAAAAACCATAGCCTTGACTAGACAGACCTTTGTTGGCAAAGTAATGTCTCTGCTTTTTTTGCAGTCCAAGGGACTCTCAAGAGTCTTTTCCAACACCACAGTTCAAAAGCATCAGTTCTTCAGCACTCAGCATTCTTTATAGTCCAGCTCTCACATCCATATGTGACCACTGGAAAAACCATAGCCTTGACTAGACAGACCTTTGTTGGCAAAGTAATGTCTCTGCTTTTTAATACGCTGTCTAGGTTGATCATAACTTTACTTCTGAGGAGTAGGCGTCTTTTAATTTCATGACCACAGTCACCATTTGCAGTGATTTTAGAGCCCAAGAAAATAAAATCAACCACTGTTTCCACTGTTTTCCCATCTATTTGCCATGAAGTAATGGAACCGGATGCCATGATCTTCATTTTCTGAATGTTGAGCTTTAAGCCAACTATTTCACTCTCCTCTTTCACTTTCATCAAGAGACTCTTTAGTTCTTCTCTTTCTGCCATAAAGGTGGTATCATCTGCATATCTGAGCATAAAGCATACATATTTCCTCAGACAGCTTCTGTACATGTCAGAAAGACATGACAAACACTGTAGTAGAGAAAAGTAGACGCCCATTTCAATCCAACATTTACTTGTTGGATTAAATTAGAAAAAACTACATACATATATCAGGCTGTTGGACTTTTAAAAAAATCATAGTTCTCACAAAAACTGAGAAAATTTGTTTGTAACCAAATCTGAGTAGATAGTTGATTTGGAAAGTAGTCAGTGGACTCATTTAATTTCACATTATGAATCCGTCTATGGACTCATTTCATGTCACATTGCCTTTTAATGTTGTTGCTAGAGTTTGGGGCTGCCAGCAATCTCTAAGTTCTCAAGAAAGGTGTTCATAAATTCAAATCATTTTTTTCTTCCTCATTAACTCTGGAAAGAAGACCTACAAGACCTTTTAGAACTAACACCCAGAAAAGATGTCCTTTTCATTATAGGGGACTGGAATGCAAAAGTAGGAAGTCAAGAAACACCTGGAGTAACAGGCAAATTTGGCCTTGGAATATGGAATGAAGCAGGACAAAGACTAATAGAGTTTTGCCAAGAAAATGCACTGGTCATAGCAAACACCTTCTTCCAACAGCACAAGAGAAGACTCTACACATGGACATCACCAGATGGTCAACGCCGAAATCAGATTGATGATTATATTCTTTGCAGCCCAAGATGGAGAAGCTCTATACAGTCAACAAAAACAAGACCAGGAGCTGACTGTGGCTCAGATCATGAACTCCTTATTGCCAAATTCAGACTGAAATTGAAGAAAGTAGGGAAAACCACTAGACCATTCAGGTATGACCTAAATCAAATCCCTTATGATTATAGAGTTGAAGTGAGCAATAGATTTAAGGGACTAGATCTGATAGATAGAGTGCCTGATGAACTATGGATGGAGGTTTGTGACATTGTATAGGAGACAGGGATCAAGACCATCCCCATGGGAAAGAAATGCAAAGAAGCAAAATGGCTGTCTGAGGAGGCCTTACAATAGCTGTGAAAAGAAGAGAAGTGAAAAGCAAAGGAGAAAAGGAAAGATATAAGCATCTGAATGCAGAGTTCCAAAGA
>SJYX01022835.1:501588-525249 GCA_006410675.1 Oreotragus oreotragus | reverse complement strand
AGCTGACCTGCCTCTTGAGAAATCTGTATGCAGGTCATGAAGCAACAGTTAGAACTGGACATGGAACAACAGACTGGTTCCAAATAGGAAAAGGAGTACGTCAAGGCTGTATATTGTCTCCCTGCTTATTTTACTTCTATGCAGAGTACATCATGAGAAACACTGGGCTGGAAGAAACACAAGCTGGAATCAAGATTGCCGGGAAAAATATCAATAACCTCAGATATGCAGATGACACCACCCTTATGGCAGAAAGTGAAGAGGAACTCAAAAGCCTCTTGATGAAAGTGAAAGAGGAGAGAGAACAAGTTGGCTTAAAGCTCAACATTCAGAAAACGAAGGTCATGGCATCCGGTCCCATCACTTCATGGGAAATAGATGGGGAAACAGTGGAAACGGTGTCAGACTTTATTTTGGGGGGCTCCAAAATCACTGCAGATGGTGACTGCAGCCATGAAATTAAAAGATGCTTAGTCCTTGAAAGAAAGTCATGACCAACCTAGATAGCATATTCAAAAGCAGAGACATTACTTTGCCAACAAAGGTCCGCCTAGTCAAGGCTATGGTTTTTAGTGATCATGTATGGATGTGAGAGTTGGACCGTGAAGAAAGCTGAGCGCTGGAGAATTGATGCTTTTGAACTGTGGTGTTGGAGAAGACTCTTGAGCGTCCCTTGGACTGCGAGGAGATCCAGCCAGTCCATTCTAAAGGAGATCAGCCCTGGGATTTCTTTGGAAGGAATGATGCTAAAGCTGAAACTCCATTACTTTGGCCACCTTATGCGAAGAGTTGACTCATTGGAAAAGATTCTGATGCTGTTAGGGATTGGGGGCAGGAGGAGAAGGGGACGACCGAGGATGAATGAGATGGCTGGATGGCATCACTGACTCGATGGATGTGAGTTTGAGCGAACTCTGGGAGATGGTGATGGACAGGGAGACCTGGCATGCTGTGATTCATGGGGTCTCAAAGAGTCGGATAAGACTGAGCAACTGAAGTGAACTGAACTCTGGAAAAGATATTGAGTTTTTGTTATCTCTAGTATCAGAAGCCTAAATGATTAACTGCCATTTCATATCAGAACATTTCTTTTGTTCTTGTGGTTGCAATCTGAGTGCTATCAACATACAGCTCTTATCTAAGTACAGAGTAAAGCTTGAGAAATGCTAGAGTTCTCTCCTTTCTTAGGTGGTCATGGCCATCAGAGAGCCTACTTTTCCTACAACATCAGGAAAGCATCATGGTTGTGGTGGTGGTAATGGTGATGATGACAATGAAGACGATAAGACAGCAGCTCTAGTTTTTCAAATTTTGTGCCTGGCATTGTGTTAAAGGCTTCTTTTTTTTTTTTAACACAATAGCTCTATGAAGTAGATTCTATTATATGCTACTTTACAGATGAGGACATGAACAAGGATTAGTTAGAAATAAGAAATTCCAATAAATATTTGTTGAATGAATAAGTGGGAAATCACCTATATGATTGAAAGTCTATATCACTTGGCACTCTAATGAACGTTGAGGTATAGAAAAGGATTGGCAAACTTTTATATAAGGGGCAAATAGTAAATATCTCAGACTTTGCAGACCATCTAGTCTCTGTTGCATTTATTCAGCTCTGCTGTTATAGCACAAAAGCATCCATAGATATGTACCAGATGAGCATGGCTGTGTTCCATTAAAACTTTATCTATGAAAACAGGAAGCAGGATCATCCAGCTGGCAGGCTGTAGTTTACCAGCCCCATTGGAGTTTTTTTTTCCTCTCCCTCTCTATAAAGGGTATCTATGATGGAGCCATTTTAACATAGCTTGTTTCTGACAGCAGGCAGGATATGGCAGACTGGATGTGGAATTTTTTCTTTTGAGAAAAGAAGTAAGAGGGTTCTTACAGATTATTTTTTCCTAAACAATTTATCAAAATAAAATTTTAGGAAACAGAGGAGGATTTCTTTATATTTTAGAAGAGCCAAGAACATAAGATGCAATTAAAGGATATCTCTTATTGTATTGAAAATATGATCTTATTTATAGATATTTTAGAATCATGCTATCACAGCTAGGTCATTTGGCCCATATATTTCAGATAATGATACTGGAAGCCAAGGGAAGAAGTTGTTCCATATCATTTATCTAGCTAGAGATAGGCCTTTTCCATTTAGTTCATGCTTTATACTTTTCAGGAATACTATATTCAACTGGCAAATGTTTATTGAGTTTCCTCCTCTTGTTAAACCACTGTTTTGGTATTTAAGGAGGCAGGAGACTATCTCAAAGAATTCACATTAGCCTTGGTAGAAGGGAAGATTATACATATAAAAGCCTAACAAACAGTAGCAAACAATATCAGATTCTGAACAATTAAGGCCAACAGTGTTCTAAAAATTCAAGGGAGGCATCAAACTCTAGGGGCTGAGGTGATCAAGAAAGCATAATAGATTAATTTCAGCTTGAAAAATGGATTTGGGTCTGATATAGAAAGGGACACGTGAAGCTGAATCCTGTGTGGGGAGAATGTTCTGAGCAAAGGTGTGAGAGACAGGGTATGCAGGACTTGTTTAGAAACAGTTTGGCCCAAATGGAAGCTCTCTGTTGGGGAGCACTAGGAGTTGAGGCTGGGAAATTAAATTGGTACAAAAATAGAGGGACTTGAATATTGGGGAATTATTAAAAACATTTTGAGCAGAGAGAGAATGCTTTCAGTTCTGGACTCTGGAAAGGTAATCTGACAGCAGTTTGCAGGATAGGTTTAAGGTATAAGACCTTTAAAGAAATCCAGTGATCTATTCCTAAATTCACAAGACTCCAAAGAGCAAAGGGATTGTGTCCTCTGGAATGCAGGAGGGACTACTTGTGGTCATCTATTATTATGTGAAACAAGGGATCTGACTCACTTATGCATCCACCAAGCACTGATGTTTATGCTTCATTAGATTGGCAGATTTATTCATAAAATTCTTAGAAGCCAGAGTCTTATGTTTCTGTAATCACAGCTAGAAGCTGGAGATTATCTCCTGCTTTCTCTTTAACCTCCTTGGAAACTAGTTTGTTGTTCTCTATGGTGAATTGTTAGTAGATATCTTGGTCTCAGAGGTCCCTGCCAAAGAGAGCAAGGGTTAAGCATGATAGGAGCAAAGAAGGTGGACATAGTCAAGAGGTAAGGTGAAAATGAAGAGCAGATGGAGGTATATTTTTCCTTCATTCCTGTTGATCTCAGGGCCTTGAGTAAATGCTGGGGCAGATTTTCAAGCACTTTTTGAATACCAGAAGACAGTGCTTTCTATCTTTCTTTTCAAACTGAATTTCCAAAGGTGGGAGTTACAGAGCCAGAAGCCTCTTGTTTTCAAGTTTTCTTACTTATATGTACTGGTTGTAGGAGAAAAGGACAGTGAGGATGGAATGTACATCCCATCTGTTTTCTCACTGTCCAGTAGAGGATGAAGTATTTGCTTGACTGCAAATAATGTTCTCTTCTGTTGGGCCTTGAACATATTTGGTCCTGGAAAATGATATAGTGTAAGACACTTGAAGTAGGAGTTCTGCTCAGCCTATGGTCAGGTATAGAGACATTCTCCCTCTGTCATCAAGTACTACTGATAACTTTATTCCAGTGGGCCCAAATTCATCCTGCCTCAGTAGATTTGGAGAAGGCACAGCATCCATCAAGCACCTTTTCCATCTATCAAGTTGATGTATTACTGACTTGGAGAGGCAGTATAGGTAGTGGAAAAGAATGTTGAATATTACTGATAGAAAGAGCATGGTACTAGGAATTCAAGTCCAGAGAATTTGGAATTTAATCTTAAGAGGGAAAAGCTGTATGACCTTGAGCAAATCACTTTGCTTCTCTAAGCCTCAATTTCCCCAGCTGAAATTGGCTTAGTGGTTCTTTAATGTCCCTTCCCCAGCTCTTAAATTCCTGTTTTATTTCTGAAAGACATGTGTTTTTAATAATTTGTAAGTAAACGTGTTTGTGCCAAATATTTAATAAGAAAATCATGTGGCTTTTCTCCAATGTTAGTTGTTTTCTTTTGAATACTAGTCGAGGTTTTTTACTGGAAGGATAATGAAAATATTAAAACAAGCTTCTAACCTATGTCTTTTAAAAATGGAATAAAATATTCACACATTCATCTTGGGAAAAGACAGGAACTTAAGTCAGAACCTCAAGGATCATAGCCACATCTCTATTTCTGGGACTACAGATGATGAGAAATGGGTTCACATTCTTGATTATTTTGCTGATGGTGTGGAAAGTCTTGAAATGCGTGCTGTTTATCTACATTAGGAGCCCCACTGCTACTAACCAGCTGAAACCCCTAAAGTACTCCTCTAAACTTTCCAGTGGGTAAAAGCTCTGCTGCCAATTTCTGATCTTTTCAGGGCTTCTGCAGTACAAATCAGGTAGCTACTCAGCTTTCTTTATGGCTGGTTTAGGATTCAACTTTTAGGTATGCTAAGTCTGTTATCACTATCCTTCTTTACAGCTTCCAAAATATTGTTACTTTCCTCTCCTGGTCTTTGTCCTTGGGTTTGTAGGGGAGGAGCAAATCAGCCAAGATAGCAGTGGTCAGGCGCTCTCATCCCACGTTCTCTTAAGCTGTCACCCCATGTTTTGTAAATAATGACTTTGCATGGTTACTAACAGCTGAGATCCTTTGTAGCACTGCATGCACCTGTCAATCCCTTGAGGCTCTGTCTGCTGGGTCAGCTACAAGAGAATATAGCATGTCTGCTACTGTGCCAGCCCAGAGAGAATAAACATGTCTGAAGTTCCTACAGCTCCTCGAAGTTCCCTCTAGCTTCCTCGCTGGCACCTTGCCTACCCTGGGTTCAGTGAACAGTGAGACAGTTGGCATAGTCGGCAGGATACATAGCAGGTAGAGGAGCCTGAGGCTTCAGTGGATGGAGGAAGTCAGTGGCCATGGTCCTGTCAGCATGGGCCCCAATGGAAGATTGGGAGGCAGTGGACAGATCACCGTATTGCATTGAGAAGGTGTCGCAGGTGATAAGTTCCCGTTTGCCGGACAAGGTGGCACGGACTACCACTGGCACCATGGGTGGATTTCCTGACTGCCTTGAAGGCTGTGCAGAGATGCTTGGAAGAACTAGAGCAATATATATTGGAATTAGAGCAAGAACTTCGTTGCCTTAAAGAACCCAGTGTTTCTGACAGTGAGACAGAATTGTGTCTTTTTCAGACTACAGGTCCAGGTCCCCACTTGTTAGTAAGGCTTGTCATGCAGCAGAAAGATGGGGCCAAGAAGGTGAAGCCCTGGGAGGCCTTGGGCACCAAAGAGGCCAAAGAGAAGAGGAACGGCACCAACTCTGCAGCCAGGGTGAAGTCCAGAAAGGTGAGCAAGGAGCAACCCCACTGTAGAGAAAGAAGAAAAGAAAAAGGGAAAGTAAAACCACAGTAGCAAGTTTAGAGCTGGATCAGGTCCTGCTGAACCCACCTCTGTGGAGCACCAAGGAAACCACTGAGCCTGCAGATAGCTTCACAGGATGGCAAGTGAAGCTCAGAAAATACAGTAAGGACCTGGACTTCAAGGTGGTGGATGATGACTGGGAAACCATCACCATGCTTGGAATCAGCTGGACATCCACCCTATCAGCTTCTATACTGGTCTGGCAGGTGGAAGAGCCTTCAGAAGATGACAACCATTTTATAAGCAACATGCAAGTTGCCATTTTGAACAATATCCTGTCGACCCTTTTGGTTCCTTAATTGCTACCTCAATAGTTGCAGGCTTGGGAGAAGTAGTGGAATGGTGTCAGGCGAAGGGGATTAAAAATGTGAAAACCCTAAAGGGGGTGGCCAATTGGTAAAGGCCCAATCTGGGTTCACAGATGCAAATGTGGGCTGATTTGCTGGCAGCAGGAGTTGACAGAAATAAAACTGATAAACAGCCCAGTGCTCTGCTCCTAGAGCTATGGAGGCAACTGAGATCAGAACAGCAGTTTACCAAGTTTGGGAAACACTGACAGCAAGAGATACGGGTGGTTCAGCTAGAAGATTACATGGCATCCAAGGATGTTCCTTTGGATGCTCTTTTCCACTTTGAAATACTATAAAGGCTGTGTGCTTACCTTTGGAAATTGGATGGCTCCCTGTGCAGAGGTATACTATAAAGGCTGTTTTCTATGATTGCTACTAACCTCTGATGCTCTTGCAGATTTAGAGGTTATAAAGCATACAGAATCACGTGGATGGGCTGTGAAAACTGCAAAAATCTGCTCTTTGAAAGGGTGGGCCTGGTGCCTGTGCAGGGTTTTGTGGGTCCTTAATAAAAACCCCACAATTTCAGGACCCTGCACTTTCACAAGGACAGACGGTGGACTAGACTTGGCCATGGAAGATAAAGGCACTCCACATGTGGTGGGTGGCTCTTCTAACCCCATGAGGACAAGGACTCCAACACGAGTTCCAGGTGATACCTGGAGTTGGGTTTTGCTACGGCACCCCACTCCAGTACTCTTGCCTGGCAAATCCCATGGACAGAGGAGCCTGGTAGGCTGCAGTCCATGGGGTCGCTAGGAGTCGAACACGACTGAGCGACTTCACTTTCACTTTTCACTTTCATGCATTGGAGAAGGAAATGGCAACCCACTCCAGTGTTCTTGCCTGGAGAATCCCAGGGACGGGGGAGCCTGGTGGGCTGCCACCTTTGGGATCTCACAGAGTCAGACACGACTGAATCAACTTAGCAGCAGCAGCAGAGATATAACTCTTTGCTGTTGTAGTATCTACTGCTGTTGCAGAATGTGGGTTCAAGGGTCAGTGTTACTAAGCCAAGGAAATATCACAGAAGATGGACTGCACCTGGATTGTGACATGAGAGACCTTGAAGGGGCAGAATATAGAGAAAGAGCAGATTAGTCAATATGGTGGTGGTCAGGCCCTCTCGCCCCCATGTCCTCTTGCTCTTACCCCACATTTTATGAATAATGACTTTGCATGGTTATGTAACAGCTGAGATCATTTGTAGCACTGCACATGTGCATCATGACCTATATAAGCACCACCTGAAAAGCCCTTGTGGCTGTGCCTGCTGGGTCCAGCATGAGAGAATATAGCATGTCTTGCTGTTGTGCCATCCTGGAGAGAATAAACATGTCTGCAGTTCCTACGTCTTCTTGAGTTCTCTTCCAGCCTCCCCACTCATGCTTTGCCTACCCTGAGTTCAGTGAACAGCAAGGCAGGGATTATGCCTTCAAAAACAAAAATTACCAAAAAACTGTTTACTGACTTCCCTGGCAGTCCAGTGGTCAAGACTTCATCCTTCAGTAGCAAGGGGCACAGGTTTGATTCCAGGTCAGGAACTGAGATCTTGCAAACCTCAGGACATGACTGCCCCCACCCCCCAGCAAAAAAAAAAAAAGCTTACACAAAGTGATGGATAACTGATAAGAGAATTGAGCATAGGAGAGTCCTGGGATAATCAGTGTGCTATAGTCTGAGCCCCAAGGATCATGTTATACATCTTTAAAAAACATATATTTATTTGGCTGCTTGAGACTCTCTAGTTAAGATGTGCAGGCTTAGTTTCTCAGTGGCATGTATCAATAAATCTATTTTTTTAAACGATATTTCAAAGCAGTCAGTGTTCTACAAAACAGATGATTCACTCTAATCATATGGCTTGTCAGGGAAATACAAAGGGGTAACTTTTTTAAACTGAAATTGCCAAATGAATTGTGAAGCTCTGATTCAGACAGACTAGCTATAAAAAGACAAATCTGGATTTGGATTGGATATTAGATGTTATGAAGTTGTTGATAATTTTATTATGTGTAGTGATATAATGATTGTATTTCATAGTCCTTATCATTTGGAAATACGTACTACACATACTGGAATATTAGATGATTTTGTGTCTGGAATATGCTTTTAAAAACTATATTAGTTTGCTGTTAACAAATCACTATAAACTGGGTGGCCTAGAACAACAGAAGTTTATTGTCTTCACAACTCTTGAGGCAAAAATCCAAAATCAGGATATTTTCAGCATTGGTTCTTCCTGAGGTTTATGAAGGAGAATCTGTTCCACCCTTCTATCTTCTGGAAACCTTAGGCATTGTTAGCTTGTAGATGGCATTCTCCTCGTGTCTTCATATTGTCTTCCCTCTGCATATCTGTCTCTGTGTTCAGGTTTCCCCTTTATTAAGGTACTAGTTCTGTTGGATTAGGGCTCCTCTAATGACCTAACCTTAACATGATCATCTACAGACATCATATTTCCAATTAAGATCATATTCACAGGTATTGTGTGTTATCATTTTGGGGGGACACAATTTAACCCATAATAAATACTGCAGCAAAAAGTTTTAAAGATTAGAAAATGTTGATAATTGAAACTATTTGGGCACATAGGAATTTATTATGTTTTTCTCTTATTTTGTGTGTGTTTGAAAATTTCCATAATTAAAATTTAAGAAATGTGTGTGAAACAGATTAAATTGATATTTGTATACTCATGTTCATAGCAGCATCATTCACAATAACCAAAAGGTGGAAGCAATTCAAGTATCTATAGACAGATGAATCGGTAAAGAAAATGTGGTACACACATACAATGAAATATTATTTGAGTTCAAAAGGAAGGAAATTTTGACACATGATTCAACATTAACGGTAAAGACATTATGCTAATGAAATAAGCCAGTCACAAGAACAAATATATGATTCTTCTTATATGAGGTTCCTGGAGAAGGTACTGGCACCCCACTCTAGTACTCTTGCCTGGAGAATCCCATGGACAGAGGAGCCTGGTGGGCTGAAGTCCATGGGGTCACAAAGAGTCGGACATGACTGAGCGACTTCACTTTCACTTTTCATCTTCATGCATTGGAGAGGGAAATGGCAACCCACTTCAGTGTTCTCACCTGGCGAATCCTGGGGACAGGGGAGCCTGGTGGGCTGCCATCTATGGGGTCGCACAGAGTCGGACACGACTGAAGCGATTTAGCAGTAGAGTAGCCAGAATCATAAAGACAAAGTAGAATGGTGGTTCCAAGGGGCTTGCAGGAAGAAGGGAATGGGAAGTTAGTGTTTAATGGATACAGAGTTTCAATTGGGGAAGATGTAAAAGTATTGGAGATGGATGTTGGTGACAGTTGTACTGCAAAGTGAATATGATTAATCCCACAGAACTATATACTTGAAAATGGTTAAAACAGTAAATTGTACAAATCAGCTAAGGACTTTCTTGAAGATACTTTAAAAGCCATCTATCTTTGCAGTTAAACAGTAAATGCTTATCCTTGTATCTTTCCCAATATTTATTTCATTTAAACATTCCTCATTTATTCTAAAATAATATTAATAATTATAGTTACTACCTGTTGGCTTTTTTCCCCTTGCTTTAAAAACTGGTATTCCTGTTTTTAAGATCATAAAAAGATGCTTGGTTTCCCTTAAATTTTAAACACTCTAAATCTGAATTCTAAATTATATAACTTACTATTTTTTAAATAGGTCTATAAAAATAATCCTGATGGCTTATATTATCCTAGAAATATTATAGCTATTTCTAAATGTCTTATCATTTCTATTACTGATTTCTTTATTTTGTCCAAATCAAAAACATCTTCTTGGCCCAGAGCAATCAACCAGTTACTCAGATTTACTGGTGCCTCTTTGAGGTTTTTTGGTTTTGTTTATTTTGTTTTATTTTAAAATATCAATTCTTATTTCTAATGCCATTTAAAAACAATTAAATGGGGAAAAATAAAATAAAACACCTTTTGGGCAACTTAAATGGCATTAAATCCTGGTCCCAAGATTTGCATTCAATACAAATTTCATGTGAAAGAAAAAAATCTCTGAATTGCCCATCTCTGTTCCTTTATTGTATTTCAAACTTGTAGCTAAATCTCTAGTGTTGAGTGTACCAGCTAAATTTTTGGAAATTTTTTTTAATGGAAGAATTCTTTTTGTTTTACCTACTTTACATGTTGAGAGTAAAAAGCTGAAAAAATTTATAAACTGTAAAATGCTATTTGAATATTATCGCCATATGAGGTAGGAATTGGTAAGAATTTAGAAGATGATTACTCAAACTTTTAAGTTATTCCTTCCCCAGGTATATGATACAACTTGACTTCAGCTATAAATATGAGATATGTAATTCATAAGGTAGTTGCAAGGATGGAGTAATTTTAAGTAGAATATGTTGAATGAGTCAAGGAATTCACAAACCAAGGAACTGAACAAGAGAGTTCAGCTTTCCAAATTGGTTAGATCAAGGGAGAGAATTATAGTGTGAACTTCAAATCAAACCTAGGCACCACAAGGTCAGTAACCATACTTGCAAAATTCTGTTTCCTGAAGAATTTCTTAGAAATTAAGAATTTCAGGAAGTGAGAATTGGGATGTAACTCTTCTTCATCCTCATTGTATACAGTAATTGGCTTTTGGGGGGTGTGTGTGTTATAGATGTGAAATCTGAAATCTGACTTTTCTCTTGCTCTTTTGGAAGCATTTTGTTCCCCCTTCTTCCCAAATAGGCACCACAAGGTCAGTAACCATACTTGCAAAATTCTGTTTCCTGAAGAATTTCTTAGAAATTAAGAATTTCAGGAAGTGAGAATTGGGATGTAACTCTTCTTCATCCTCATTGTATACAGTAATTGGCTTTTGGGGGGTGTGTGTGTTATAGATGTGAAATCTGAAATCTGACTTTTCTCTTGCTCTTTTGGAAGCATTTTGTTCCCCCTTCTTCCCAAAAGAGTGGAAGCCCAGGGTGGTGTGTGTGTGTTCTGTTGCTCAGTTGTGTATGATTCTTTGCAACCCCATTTACCCTGTGGACTGTAGCCCACCAGATTCCTGTCCATGGGATTTTCTTTGCAAGAATACTGGAGTTAGTTGCCATGTCCTCCTTCAGGGAATCTTCCCCATCCAGGGATTGAATATGTGTCCCCTTTGTCTCCTGCATTGCAGGCAGATTCTTTACCACTGTGCCACCTGGGAGATTACTTCTAAGGTATCTAGATCCTGTGAGAATAATTTTCATTTAGACTATAAGCAGTCAAAGGAGAGTAACACAGAGTAGAAGATAACAACCAGGCAGCTACAATTGGAACTGCTATTCTTCCACCCTACTCCTCCCCTCCTCTCCTTCAACTATCTTTTATTTTATTAAATAAAATGACTTTGAACATGAAACATGGCATTTCTTCAGGCTGAAACCAAAGTTAGTAGACTAAGTAGGAACTAGTGCATGTTCAGTCTCTCAATTGTGTCCAACTCTGTGCAACTCCATGGATTCTAGCCTGCTGAGCTCCTCTGTCTATGGGACTTTCCAGGCAAGACTGCTGGAGTGGGTTGCCATTCCTTTTCCAGGGGATCTTCCTGACCCAGGGATCAAACCCACATCTTTTGCGTTGGCAGACAGATTCTTTACCACTGAGCTACCAGCGAAGCCAATAAATAGCAACTAGGCAAATGCCTGGCTGCTGCTGCTGCTGCTGCTATGTCGTGTCAGTCGTGTCCGACTCTGTGCGACCCCATAGACGGCAGCCCACCAGGCTCCTCTGTCCCTGGGATTCTCCAGGCAAGAACACTGGAGTGGGTTGCCATTTCCTTCTCCAAAGCATGAACGTGAAAAGTGAAAGTGAAGTCGCTCAGTCATGTCTGACTCTTAGCGACCCCATGGACCGCAGCCTACCAGGCTCCTCCGTCCGTGGGATTTTCCAGGCAAGAGAACTGGAGTGGGTGCTTAATTTGACCTAATTTATTTGTGTGTTTGTCTGTTCAGCTACTATCAAACACTGATTCTGTGTGAGAGCCAATGCTAAGTACTAAGTCTATAAGAATGAATCTTGGAACTTTCCTGGTAGTCCAGTGGTTAAGAATCCACCTTGCAATGCAGGGGACGCAAGTTCGATCCCTAGTCAGAAAACTAAGATCCCACATACCAGGGAGCAATTAAGCCCGTGCATCACAGCTACTGAGCCTGCATAGTGCAGCCTGCCTGGACACAGTTCAAGAGTTCATGTGTCACAACAAAAGCTCCTGTGTGCTACAGCTAAGACCCGATGCAGCCAAATAAATATTTAAAAAAATAAATCTCTGCCCTCAGTTAACTTTTAGTCTAGTGGGAAAGAGCACAAGTAAGCAGGTTGTTACTTTGCTCTATGCTAAGTTATCTGGTAGAAGTGGGCACCAAATGTTGTAGGAACACAAACTTGGGTCCTCGGGAAGATTTCCTAAAAAAGTAAACCTGAGGAAACTCCTGATGAATAATTAAGAGTAGGGAGTTAGAGAGTATTCATAAAATTTTACTTCATTTTCTATGAACATGGAGTAATATATATCAAATCCTAAAGGAAAGCATGGCTTAAGTATGGCCTGCAGGAAGTGAGGCAGTTGGAGTAGAAGCAAGAAAATGTTAGTTACAAGAATTGTGAGTTTGTAGTAAAATAGAAGATGTCAGTGATTTGGTGGCTTACCAGTTTTGGTTTCATGTCTTTGGAAGCCTAAAGACCTCGTAAAGTGTGAAATAGGGCTTCCATAAAGAGACAGCCTTTTCTGTGGTAGCATCAGAGCTGATAATCACCTTCTTAGTCTCCCCAAAATGAGGTGTAGGCAGCATGACTCTGACCCTCAGAAACTTCCTAATACATACTACCTAATAATAGAATGGAACTCGTGTGACCCTCTTCTCTCTCATTCTTTTTGCAGGCACCCAAGAATACGTTTCCACACAGGCCTTGTGGACGCCCACCTCTACTGCTTGAAAAAATACGTTGTGGACTTCCTAATGGAAAATAAGTAAGAAGGAGAGAGATTGAGTCAAACTCACAGGACTTAAGCTACCCTGTGACTTAGTTAACAGTTTTTTTTTTTTTTTTTTAGTTAACAGTTTTAAACCTTGATAATAACCAGTTATATAAATAACTAGCTTGTATAAATAACATAGTCTATTATAGAAATGAAATTATGTTATCAGCATACTGTTATTTCATCTGTACCAGCGTATATTTTGGGGGCCTGTGCTATGATAACCAGCAAATTAGTTTTATAAAACTAATATTCACGTATGAAGCATCTTTCTACACAGCTTCAGGCTCTTCTTTCTGCAAGGGTGAGCTCACCAGCTGTAGTGCTATTTGTCTCCAAGAGGATGCCCTTTCCCTGGGCAATTGTCCCATAGATGGGCGCTCTTAGCAAAGGGCCAGACACTTACTCAAGAGAAGGAGAGAAAGAAAAGCAAATTTTCCTCCAATTTTGTAAAAGAAGTCCACCTCTCTGAGTGAAGTTTTATGAATTTCATGAATTAAGAAATTTGGTACTTTCTGTAGTTTTGCTTTGATAATAGAACTGTGGGCCTTAAACACTTGCCAGAGACTGTCTGGCAGATCACAGGATGTGGGTGGGTTTCCAGAGAGAAAACTTCCATTTGTGGTTGATCTCAAGGGATTTTTTCATACATAATTTTATTTATTTATTTATTTTACTGTGATGGATCTTCTTTGCCGCACGGGCTTTCTGTAGTTGCAGAGAGTGGGGTCTGCTCTCTAGTTGCGATGTACAGGCTTGCCGTTGCAGTGGCTTCTCTTGCTGGGGAGCACAGGCTCTAGCGTGAACAAGTTTCAGTAGTTGCGGTGTACTGGCTGGAGAGCACAGGCTCAACAGCTGTGGCACATGGGCTTAGCTGGTCCACTGCATGTGGAGTCTTCCCAGATCAGGAATGGAACCCGTGTCTCCTGCATTGGCAGGTGGATTCTTTACCCACGGAGCCACCATGGAAGCCTAATCTCAAGGATTTTGATAGGCAATGCAACTAGAGTCCTCAAAAGAACAGGTAGGAAAAGATTTAATAACTACCTGGTTAAGAAGAGGAACAGCTAGTCTTCCTTGATGGCTTCTGGATAAGTTTCTACCTTGCATAGTACTAGTAACTGGAAAACAGTCAGGCTGGTATGACATCATTAAGTTCCCTCAGACGAGCTGGGGAAAGGAGTCTGAGAACCTGAGTTTAAGTGCTAAGCATGCTGTTGACTGGTGGACTTGGATATATACAAGAATATTGAGGGGAAGGGAAATTGTCCCTCCATGCCCAATATAATATTTTTTTGCAGCATCCTAACCCCTACCACCTATAACTCCTGCTAACCCACTACAGAAACCCCATGTAGAGCCAATGGTAAAACAAATTATTTGGGCTCCTGGAAAGCTTTCCCAGGTATTGTTGTTTCTCTGTTTTCTCTCACCAGGACAGTATTGCCCTGCTCCCTTCTGATTTATTATTCTGTTTTTTTCATTCAATCAGCATATATTTATTAAGCTCCTGTTATGAGGGAGGCATTGTGCTAAATCAGCTGTGGGATTCATGGTGAATAAGCAGATAGGGGCTCTGCCCTTACAGAATTAAAGTTATCAGGACCCATTTTCCAGTTACCAGTGTCTGGGCTAGCCATGTGTTAAATGTGAAGTTAATTCTTTGCCATGAAAGGGTTTATTTTTTTAATCTCAAGTGAAAATGAATTACTGTCAAACAGGTCCTGGCCTTGACATGCTGAGAGACAATACAGTAATGGTAGAGACCTTTTTTTTTAAAAATTATTTCCTATAGAAAATTTCACATAGATAAAAAAGTAGAGAAAGTGATACAGTTAACTCCCATGTACCCCTCATACAGCTTCAATTCAGTTCAGTCATTCAGTCACGTCCACCTCTTTGCAACCCCATGGACTGCAGCACTCTAGGCTTCCCTGTCCATCACCAACTCCCAGAGCTTGCTCAAACTCATGTCCATTGAGTCGGTGATTCCATCCAGCCATCTCGACCTCTGTCATCCCCTTCTCCTGCCTTCAGTCTTTCCCAGCATCAGGGTCTTTTTATATCAGTCAGTTCTCTACATCAAATGGCCAAAGTATTGGAGTTTCAGCTTCGGCATCAGTCCTTCCAATGAATATTCAGGACTGATTTCCTTTAGGATTGACTGGTTTGATCACCTTGCAGTCCAAGGGACTCTCGAGAGTATTCTTCAGCGCTCAGCTTTCTTTACAATCCAACTCTCACATCCATACATGACTACTGGAAAAACCATAGCTTTGACTAGACATACCTTTGTCGGCAAAATAATGTGTCTGCTTTTTAATATGCTGTCTAGGTTTGTCACAGCTTTTCTTCCAAGGAGCAAGCGTCTTTTAATTTCATGGCTGCAGTCACCACCTGCAGTGATTTTGGAGCCCAAAAAAATAAAGTCTCTCGCTGTTTCCACTGTTCCCCATCTATTTGTCATGAAGCTGGATTTTGAAAAGGCATAGATAGGAACCAGCAATCAAATTGCCAACATCCTTTGAATCATAGAAAAAGCAAGAGAGTTCCAGAAAAGTATCTACCTCTGCTTTATCGACTATGCCAAAGCCTTTGACTGTGTGCCATGAAGTGATGGGACCAGGTGCCATGATCTTAGTTTTTTGAATGTTGGGTTTTGAGACAACTTTTTCACTCTCCACTTTCACTTTCATCAAGAGGCTTTTTAGTTCCTCTTCACTTTCTGCCATAAGGGTGGTGTCATCTGCATATCTGAGGTCTGTCTCTTATACACATCTAGATGTGTATAAGAGACAGCCACTGAGCTGAACTGAGAGAGGAAGTTTAGATTTTAACAATCAGTAGCTTCCAAAGATTTTTTTTTTTTCTTACAAATTTATGGAAGAAAAATTCAGAGCCAGATCCTGAAGGTAACCGAGATGTTTGGGAGCTGGAGTGGGCAGAGTTGTGCTGGGTCTTACCGATCGGGACAAAGAAGAAAAAGGAGTGTATGCAACATGCNTCCAGCTTGTGCTTCATCTAGCCTGGCATTTTGCATGTAAATACACATGATGTACTCTGCATATAAGTTAAATAAGCAGGGTAACAATATACAGCCTTGACTTACTCCTTTCCCAATTTGGAACCAGTCTGTTGTTCCATGTCTGGTTCTAACTGTTGCATAAAGATTTCTGAAGAGGCAGGTCAGGTGGTCTGGCATTCCCATCTCAGAATTTTCCACAGTTTGTTGTGATCCACAGATTAAAAGGCTTTGGCGTAGTCAGTAAAGCAGAAGTAGATATTTTTTTGGAACTCTCTTGCTTCTTCTATGATCCAGCAGATGTTGGCAGTTTGATCTCTGGTTCCTCTGCCTTTTTAAAATCCAGCTTGAACATTTGGAAGTTCACAGTTCACATACTGTTGAAGCCNTAGTCAGTAAAGCAGAAGTAGATATTTTTTTGGAACTCTCTTGCTTCTTCTATGATCCAGCAGATGTTGGCAGTTTGATCTCTGGTTCCTCTGCCTTTTTAAAATCCAGCTTGAACATTTGGAAGTTCACAGTTCACATACTGTTGAAGCCTGGCTTGGAGAATTTTGAGCAAGCCCTCATACAACTTCAATAGTCACCAATTCATGGCTAATCTTAGTTTATATTTGCTACCACCAATCTTGCCACTGTCACACCAGATTATTTTAAAGCAAATCATTATAATTTCATCTGTTATGATTTCAATTGTAATTATGTATAAATATTTCAGTATCCTTAAACAATACCTCACTACTACTCTTGCACTTAAAAAGTAATCTACCAGCATTACCTTAATATGACCAAATGGGATTTTAGCTTTTGATATCTGAATATGCAGTAGTTTTGCAACAAAGCCAACCTCATCCTGGCTGCTGCAGCTCCTTTGTAGCTCACTTGACCCCCACTGGTTAGCAGGTCCACCACCTGGCAAGTGTACTGTAGTGGTATGTACCTGGAGGACCAGCCTCAATTTGGTGATTCTATGGCTCCTGGCCAGAAGCTCCACCAAATGGGACTTTCCCAGAGCTTGCTGTAACAGAGGAGGAAACAGAGCCTCAGCTCAAACCACCTCCCCATCTCAAGGTCTTAAAGACCTTTATATCTTTCTTCTCCCCATCTACTGCATTACCTCTCAGAATTGGTGAGATTAAAGGAGGCATTTATAATAATCTGGTTATGAAAATGACTCCTTTAGAGATAGATGGGGAAAAGGAAACCTAGGAGATACAGCTTCAAAAAAGGACTGTTTTAGCAATCCTTTCTCTCACCTATGAAAATTACCATTCGGCCCTGTAAATTTTAATTGTCTATTAATACATATTAATGTCTTCCCCGCAGATTCCTTGAGATTAGACTCCTACCTGGATTGATAAGGCATTCAGTATATGCTTGATGAATGGAAGAAAAGGAGATGCAGTGACAGTTTAGACAGCAGAAGTAATTAGATACATCAGTAGTTGAAGAAGACAAGTATTTCTGCAGTTGAGTAGAAAAGCTATAGGGAAGGCTGTGGAAAGAAGAAAACCTGTACAGTCTTTGACAAGAGAAGCTTAAACTGAGCTGTGTGACCCTGGACAGGTGTCTGCCTTTCTGTACCTCACTTTCCTCAGCTGGAAATTGGAACAGATGGTACCTGACACATAATGGTGATTGTGAATAATACTTGTGAAGAGTTTAGAGTAGTACTTGGTACACAGTAAAGACTTTTCATTGATCACCTATGTTGCTGGATGCTAAAGATGAAACAATATAGTTTCTGCCTTCAGGTTGCTCACAGTTTAGAGAGAGGCAGGCAGGTTAAATTATTACAGTAAATGTGCTAAGTAGTATGAGAGTATAGTAGAGTAGTATAATAGTGAGCTAGAAGCACAAGGGAATTTGGGAGGGATGATGGAAGTACTTTATATCTTGATTTGGAGTAGTGATTGCAGTAGAATATATTTGACAAAACGTATTAAACTGTGTGTTTTAAATGAAAGTGAAGTCTTAGTTGCTCAGTCATTTCCGACTCTTTGCAACTTCATAGACTGTAGCCCACCAGGCTTCTCTGTCCTTGGAATTCTCCAGGCAAGAATATTAGAGTGGGTAGCCATTCCCTTCTCCAGGGGAGCTTCCTGACCCAGGGATCGAACTTGGGTCTCCTGCATTGCCGGCAGATTATTTACTATCTGAGGCACCAGGGAACTCTTAAATAGGTACATTTTATTATATGTAATTTACAAAATATATATATATTTTTTTAAGTTTAAAAAATGAACTGGACTTATAATTTTTAAAAAATTCAAAGCAACAGACATTTAATAAATACCTAAATATATTCCAATTGCTATGTTGAGGGGTGAGGATACCAAGATGAATACAGTTTTACAGACCATTATCTCTGTAACCTGGAGAAAACTATATTATGAAACAAGAGAGAAAAAATGAGTCAGAGATCCCCAGTCTTAATAAATGTGAAAAGGGCACTTCAGGCAGCAGGAGTGTCATGACAGCTATGCTTTAGAAAGATGCTCCGTCAGCAATGGGAGGGAGAGACTGAACAAGTTATTGGGCTGAGCTTAATAAGGTAATGTCGTTCAATATTGATTTTTAGCTAACAGTCTGTCGTTTCCCAGCTGGCTTAATATAGCATTCTCCTTGCTAGGCTTCTGCCTCCAGCCTATCCTTTTTTAATTCATCCTTCACAAAACTACCAGGGACTTTTCTAAATTGTAGATCTGATTGGATCATATCTAGTTGACAGGCATCGCCACGTCCAATATTTACCAGTTGAAGTAATGCATGGGCCCAGGAAAGTAGCGCCTGGGGTAGTAAAGATGTGGCAGGAGTTGCCTTAGGGATGCCACTGATTGACTTGGATGCCGATGTGCTGAATGTCTGCTAGTCTACATGTGCATTAAGGCACTTGCTTCATTAATATGTGATCTTGAGTTATTTCTAACTCAAGCTTTCTAAGTATCAAATAAATCTTAGAAGCCGTTAAAAAAAAAGAGGATTGATAAGTTTAATACCAGTTTTTAAAGTTCTGTGTTGGGGAGGGGGAGGGGAAATCCAGTAAACATAGTATAAAAATAAAGGGGGGCTTCAATGCAGGTGATGGTGAGTTTGATCCCTGGATTGGAAAGATCCCCTGAAGAAGGAGAGGGAAATGGCAACCCACTCCAATATTCTTGCCTGGAAAATCCCATGGACAGAGGAGCTTGGTGGTCTACAGTCTACGGGGTCACAAAAGAGTTGGACACACACGACTTAGCAACTAAACAACAACACAAAAATAAACAACAAATACCAAGCTATCCCAAACACTAGTTTCCATACATTACAAAGAACACTTAAAATCAATACGGAAAAGACAAGTGACTCAGTAGAAAAATGGATGAAAGCTATAAGTAGTGGGTTCATGGAAAAAGCTAGTATACATCAAAAGATGCCTACTCTCATAAATAAAAATGCATGTTAAGCAGTTTTAAAATACTATCCTTATTGTATGACAGAGATTTTTAAATTTTGTGATGAAGCTAGCAAGACTGTGGGGAAATTCTCTTATACTTTTCTACATAAACTTTTTGTAGGGTAGTTGATGATACCTATCTGAACTTACAACTATATACTCCCTGCCTAAGCAGTTCCTCTTCATAGACTCTGTCCCACAGAAATATTTACTTTAAAGTATAGAAATATTCATTGCAAAATGTTCTTGGCAGCATTGTTCATAACAGGGAAAAGTTGTAACAGTTTAAACAGGGTAATTAATTATATTATTGTGCAACTGTTAAAAAGAATGAAGTATGACTGTGTGGTGATGTGGAAAGACTTCCAAGATACTTTTACTTTAAAAAAAAAAAGACAAATTACAGTATTAGTGTATATTTTCAGTGTGATGTAATTCAATTCTTTGCTCTAAAGAAATAAAAAGATATACATAAATATGTTTTAGGAGGTCTTTTTATCCATTTCTGGATCATATGGACAGATGGATATTCCCAAGATTATCTGAAATTTTTAATTCAAAAATGTGTTGGATTTTATGGCCAGAGCAGAGCTTAGACTGAGTATTATCACTGTGATGTCTCTTGAGGCTGAGTGGTAAGCTAAAAGTTTCTTCTCTTTTACAAAGTTATCTGATCTAAGCTTAAGGAAGCTGGCCATTTTGGAACTTTTTGTGTGGCTTAGCAACAGTTGCTACAGGAGACTGGCCCTGTAAAGCACTCAAGCAGTATGTTGGCTGTCTGAGCTGAAGCCTTGGAAGACAGGAAGTTTATACCAGAATTAGTCCTGGTTTCCTTTAACAACAGAAACCCGGGGAAAGAATTGTCTTTCTTTTCCTTTTCCTGACCTGTTAGACCTGCTAGCCATTTTAAGGGATGTAGAGGAGATTAATCTTTGAAAAAGGAAGAATTAAAACTGAATACTTCCTTTCTGTTCAAAAGAACCCAAAATTATAATCAGCCTCTTCTAGTGTTAAAACCCAGTCTATCAGTACAGGACATACAACCTTAGGGTTTGGCCTTCAGAGCACCATCCATGTACCAGGCACTGTTCTAGGTACTTTTCATACTTCAGTTCATTCACTCCTTAAACAGTTCTCTCATTTTGTATTAATTTCATATTATAGAAGGGGAAAATGAAGCTTCAAATAATTTGCTCAATGTCATACAGTCAGGGCCCTAATAAAATCAGCCACTGTTGATGAATTGATTGCTAGCAACACCCACCACATATCTCAGATGTCTCTCTGTTACAGACACACACACATGTGCATGTATACCTGGAAGGATAAGAGAGCAGTCATAGCTTCCTGGTCTTAGCTAAACAGAGATGCAGGGGAGTAAGGATGGGCTCCACAAACTGAAGTCAGGAATTGGGAATAGTCAACTAGGCTACATGGTCAGAATCAGGGTGATAGTTAAAGCCACATGGAAGATAATGTGATAGACTGCCTAGAAAAGCCATGAGTCACATAGGAAAGCAGAGAAGAGATAAACAGATGAGGGACCATGTAGTGCCATGGGAGATAGGCAGGAACCTTGATTTCTTACTGTTTAGTTCATGTATCCATATGAACTTATCTGTACTTGTTTTCTTATCCTTAGATGTGCTAGAGATTGTATGAGGTATCTTTTACTTAAACAACCAAATAAAACTAAGGTAAGAATTTATGGTTTACATAATCTTCTAACCAGAGCCGTTATATGGTAGCTGTGTACTGATATCTGAATATGTAGATGCTACCAAAATTAAACCAGGGTAGTCTTCTCTGGACTTCTTGGTTACAGTCATCTTGACCTCTGAGACTTCTTTGCTGTTGAGAAAGGGACAAAGTCCTAGCAGCACATTGACTTTTGTTGTTGTTTCATTTGTTTTTTTTATGGTGATTTTTATTTATTTATTTATTTAGACTGCACTGGGTCTTCATTGCAGCACACGGGCTTTTTCTAGCTATGGAGCATGGGCTCTGAAGCCCATGGGCTTCAGTAGTAATGCTTAACCGGTATGCTTGCCTTCTTTCTTCTCTGACAGCATTCTTAAATATCCATTAAAACTCACCTAGATATTACTCCTCTAGGAAGTTTTTTCTCAATTTTCTTTCTCTTCACTTCCACTTAGAATAAATACCCTTGCTTTGTGCTACCATAGTAGTCTGTGCTTATCTCCATTAGGCATGAAATCATTCTCTCTTCTGATCTTGTATAATCTTCAGTTATCACATGCATCCTATTAAATTGGATTTGCATGTCTTTTTTTTCTACTTTTTTAAACTCCTTGAAGACAGAAACCAACTCTGATTCATCTTGTGACACATAATAGATGCTCCATAAATAAAAAGGCAGCCAGATCGTCAACTTCATACTGAAACCTCTAAGTGCTGTTTCAGGGGGCCTCCGAGAAGCTCCAGTCCTTAATGTCTCAGCACAGAAAGAATTCAACAAGGGGCAAAGTGATAAATAAGAAGTGATTTGTTAGTAGGATGCTTTTGAGGCTTACAGGCTGTTAGGCAAGGGGGCCAAGAACTTAGTGGGCTGCAGTTTTATAATCAAAGAAAAATTAGGGAAGGGCAAAAAACCACCTCTTCCTCATTCTTTTTATAATCTTTTTTTTAATTGGAGGAAAATCGCTTTATAATATTATATTGGTTTCTGCCATACATCAACCTGAATCAGCCATAGGTATATACACATCCCCTCTCTCTTTATTTTTTAACTTATTTATTTTTAATTAAAAGATAATTGCTTTACAATATTGTGTTGGTTTCTGCTGTACATCAGCATCAATCAGCCATAGATACACACTTGTCCCCTCTCTCTTAAACCTCCCTTCTGCCTCCCATCCCATCTCACCTGTCTAGGTTGTCACAGAGCATGAAGTTTGAACTCCCTGTGTCATACAGCAAATTCCCACTGGCTATCCATTTTAAATATGGTAAAGTACGTTTTCACCAGGACTTCCCTGGTGGCTCAGATGGTAAAGCTTCTGCCTACAATGCAGGAGAGCCGGGTTCAATCCCTGGGTCAGCAAGATCGCCTGGAGAAGGAAATGGCAGCCCACTGCAGTATTCTTGCCTGGAAAATCCCACGGACAGAGGAGCCTAGGGGGCTACAGTCCATGGGGTTGCGAAAAGTTGGACACGACTCAGCAACTTCACTTTCACTTCACTAAAGTATGTTTCAGTGCTGCTCTCCCAATTCAACTTACCCTCTCTTTCCCCAACTGTGTCCACAAGTTTGTTCTCTGTATCTGTATCTCTACTGGTGCTCTGCAAACAGGTTCATCAGTACCATCCTTCTAGATTCCATATATATGCGTTAATATACAGTATTTGTTTTTCTCTTTCTGACTTATTTCACTCTGTTTAATAGTCTGTAGGTTCATCCACCTCATTATTCCTCATTCTTGAGTAGATGTCACACTTCCATCATCAGCTCCTCAGGGGAGTTTTCTTGTCCCTACTTGCTCAAGCCAGGACTGTTATGGCACTCTGGAAAAATTATTTCAGGTCTTAGTACAATGAGGATCTTTCACTTTGAAATGTCACCTTTCTATAAAGTATTGTTTTTTACGTGTGCAGAGAGCATGTCCTAAATTTTACTGAGCTCACTGGGCAGGATGTGGGTCTCATGCCATGATTCTTCAGTGTGGTGAGTCTCATGCTTCTATTCCATGGTTTTGTTGCAAAGTGGGCTTGCTTGGTTTTATAGTTAGGCAGACCTGCTTTCTTGAGTGATCATTAATTTACAGGGGTCTCCCATACTTTTTTCTTCACTTACACTCCCCTACGAGGATTAACTATTTAATTACCAACTTTGTTCCTTTACTCTGTCCCTATCAATATGAGAGCATGGATTTACTTGTTTTGTATGACTGTTACATCCCTACAGTCTAAAATATGCCTGACACATTTGGGGTACTCAGTGAATAAATTCAAATGAATAAAATTTTCATTGACTTCTCCTAAAGATAATGTTGTAAAAGTGCCGCACTCAATATGCCAGCAAATTTGGAAAACTCAGCAGTGGCCAGAGGACTGGAAAAGGTCAGTTTTCATTCCAATCCCAAAGAAAGGCAATGCCAAAGAATATTCAAACTACCACACAATTGCACTCATCTCACATGCTAGTATGGGGAAGGCAATGGCACCCCACCCCAGTACTCTTGCCTGGAAAATCCAATGGATGGAGTAGCCTGGTGGGCTGCAGTCCATGGGGTCGCTAACAGTCGGACAGACTAAGCGACTTCACTTTCACTTTTCTCTTTCATGCATTGGAGAAGGAAATGGCAACTCACTCCAGTATTCTTGCCTGGAGAATCCCAGGGATGGGGGAGCCTGGTGGGCTGCCGTCTATGGGGTCACACAGAGTCGGACACAACTG
>SJYX01022835.1:440915-495609 GCA_006410675.1 Oreotragus oreotragus | reverse complement strand
AGCATCATTCCTTCCAAAGAAATCCCAGGGCTGATCTCCTTCAGAATGGACTGGTTGGATCTCCTTGCAGTCCAAGGGACTCTCAAGAGTCTTCTCCAACACCGCAGTTCAAAAGCCTCAATTCTTCAGCCCTCAGCTTTCTTCACAGTCCAACTCTCACATCCATACATGACTACTGGAAAAACCATAACCTTGACTAGACGGACCTTTGTTGGCAAAGTAACATCTCTGCTTTTGAAGATGCTATCTAGGTTGGTCATAACTTTTCTTCTAAGGAGTAAGCGTCTTAATTTCATGGCTGCAGTCACCATCTGCGGTGATTTTGGAGCCCCAAAAAATAAAGTCTGACACCGTTTCCACTGATTCCCCATCTATTTCCCATGAAGTGACGGGACCAGATGCCATGATCTTCGTTTTCTGAATGTTGAGCTTTAAGCCAACTTTTTCAGCCTCCACTTTCACTTTCACCAAGAGGCTTTTGAGTTCCTCTTCACTTTCTGCCATAAGGGTGGTATCATCTGCATACCTGAGGTTATTAGAAATAGAATTATATAATATAATAATTATGAATATCTTCAAAACCTTTGTTATATATTGCCAATTTTTAGAAAAGATTTTTACCAGTTTATGAATTTACAAGTATGAGAAGTACCCTTATCACTAATGTGAGTTATTTTAAATCTGCTAATTTGTGAGAGAAATTGCATCTTATTTTAATACTTATTTTTAAATATTTTTATATATTTTGAAACATTTTAATCTATTTATCTGTGAAGAATATGAATCTTTTGTTCTATTTGTAGCAATTATTTTGGCTTATTTTGTGGAGTTGCTTGTTTGCAGCTAGTAGTCAAATCTTTTGTTCTCCTTTGTGATTTTTTTATTTCTTAGGAGCTTATGACATGAGGCAGGTGTTTCTGGGAAAACTATCTAAGAGGGAAAGGAGAGGGGATTTCACTGGTAGTCTAGTGGCCAACGACTCTGTGCTCTCAATGCAGGGGCCCAGGGTTCGATCCCTGGTCAGGAAATTAGATCCCACATGCCACAACTAAGGCCTAGCGCACCCAAATAAATAAATATGAAATTTAAAAAAAAAAAAAGAAAAGGAGAAAGTGAGGTTGCCAGGGCAGTGGATCCAGCTACCAGTCTTCAGCCCCAATGGATGTTCACAATGGTTCATGGTGGCATTTCCCACTTTTTGGTATAGCTTTGAGCTACTTTTAGTTTGACTAGGAAACAGGAAGTATAATTTTCAGGAAGTATAATTTTGTCCTCCATCATGATGCTAAGCC
This sequence comes from Oreotragus oreotragus, assembly GCA_006410675.1. NCBI lineage: Eukaryota > Metazoa > Chordata > Mammalia > Artiodactyla > Bovidae > Oreotragus > Oreotragus oreotragus. The sequence continues at coordinate 494,317 of SJYX01022835.1, read as the reverse complement.
AACTGCATTATGAGAATCGACCTGATTGCTGAGCGTCTGCAGAGGCAGGTGGGACCTGGCAGGAATGCCTCAGGTCCTCTCCTCAAATCCTTGTCTGATTTCCGTAAAGGGTTCTGCCTGAAGAGGCTATGTGCCAAGGCTTGTTTGCTTGCCTCTTGGAGGGACAGTTCTGTTTGACCTATAATGTAAACATCATGGCTCTGAAATCCCCCAGCTGTCCATGCTTTGTCATTTCTTCAAAGGGAACTGACTTGTTTTCCACCAGAGTGGGGCCAAGGAACGTTTGCTACCCACACTGGCTTGGAGTATTAAAAGGGGAGAGAAAAGCTAAGAATAAGTGTTGTTTCATTCTTCGTATTCATATGGAAATTTTTGATCTTCATCAAAAGATCAGAAGAAAAATCACATTGAAATTCAATACAAGAGCTTCCAGCTTACTCAGAATTTTTCAAAGGTGTTTGACTTGATCCTTTAAAAATGACAAAAACCATGAATTGTGTAGCTCCAGGGTTTGTAATTTTGCTTACCCTCCTCAGCCTCCGCCTCTGTCTTGCCTTCCTACCTACACTCCATCTGTGTGGTCCTGTGTCAGCCTGCAGAACTTCTTTGAATGGGGGCTGGGAGAGGGGATGGGAAGTATGAAGCAGCAGTCAGATTTACTGGGCTCTCATACATTAACCCCTCTCTCAGGCCATGTTATCTCATCTTTCAGTCTTGAAACTGGTCTCTTTTCATTCTCCTATTCCAAGTCTATTTTCACTGCTACCAGAATCACCGCATTAAGAAATAAAACTCTTCATGTCACTTTCCTGCTTAAAAACTACCTCTGGCTTGTCTCAGTCCAAACTTTCTAGACTGCCACAGAAGGCTTTCATGATCTGGCTCCATTGCCTCCTTAAGCAGCTTCATCTCCTTCTACTCTTTTCCTTAAATCCATACTCAGGTTACTGTCCACTAGATTATGAATTTTTAGTCAGAAACAGTGTATTTCCAAGGTCTAGCAAAGTCACGGCATATTACTAGTCTTGTTAAATTCTAAGATAATTAATTAGTGATTTAAAATTCTAAAAGGTCCACAGTGTGAGAAAGAAAATTAAAAATCATATGGTAGTCTTGCAGTTCCTTTGCTAAGTATAAATTAGCATACTCACTGTACTAAGGATCAGATCCTTCTTCCCCATTACAGATTCCTAGTTGTTTAAACCAAACATCCTGGTTCAGCACCCAAGGGGAAGCACCATGCCTCCTGGGACCCAGAGGGGCCAAATGGAAGAGTTCCAAACCTCTTAGCCAGGGTAGCTTACTGCTTGTATCTGAGTGATACGAAATAGTATAGGAAATTTCTTGCCTTCTGAAAGTTTTTCTGCATATTGATCTTTGGTCTGATTTTCTTTCTGTAAGTGCTGTCCTAGACTGATCTGATTTCATGAAAGTAAATTGAAGTTGATTTTGTTGTGGAAATTCTTTGGTAGCCTTGGTAAATGAGTACAACTGTTATTAATATGAGGGAGCCCACTCTTCAGTAGAATGGAGGCCGAAATCTATGTAGGAAATACTGAATCGATTAGGATGGATTAGTCATTAAAATGGATTTTAAATTTGTAGAGTCTGGAATCAAACCAAGTGAGCAGTAAAATCTGTAAGAGTAGAATCTAGGAGAAAATAAAAGACAAGAAACATAAAGAATGGTTTAAATTATAAAATTTGATAATTTGCATAAAGAATAGAAGAATCACCCATAATTCTACTACTGTAAGAGAGTATAGAGTAGAAATTGTATACATGGTTTTTGAATAGTGTTATTCAACCTGCTAGTATCAGGAAAAAATTTTAATATTTATTTATTCGCTGCACTGGGTCTTTGTTGCTGCACACAGGCTTTCTCTAGTTGTGGCAAGTGAAAGAAAGTGAAGTTGCTCAGTCGTGTCCGACTCTTAGCGACCCCACGGACTGTAGCCTACCAGGCTCCTCTGTCCATGAGATTTTCCAGGCAAGAGTACTAGAGTGGATTCCCATTTCCTTCTCCGGGGGATCTTCCCAACCCAGGGATTGAACCCGGGTCTTCCGCATTGTAAGCAGACGCTTTACCATCTGAGCCACCAGGGTAGGGGCTATATTCTAGTTGCAGTGCATGGGCTTCTCATTGCAGTAGCTTCTCTTGTTGTGGAGCACAGGCCCTAGAGCATGCGGGCTTCAGTAGTTGTGGCATATGGGCTCAGTAGTTGCGGCACGTGGGCTCAGTAGTTGTGGTGCACAGGCCCAGTTGCTCTGTGGCATGTGGAATCTTCCTGGACCAGGGATCGAACTTGTGTCCCCTGTATTGACAGGCGGATTCTTAACCCCTGGACCACCAGGGAAGTCCTCAGTTCAGTTCAATTCAGTTCAGTCACTCAGTTGTCTCTGACTCCTTGTGACCCCATGAATCACAGCACACCAGGCCTCCTGTCCATCACCAATTCCCAGAGTTTACTCAGATTCACGTCCATCAAGTCAGTGATGCCATCCAGCCATCTCATCTTCTGTAGTCCCCTTCGCCTCCTGCCCCCAATCCTTCCCAGCATCAGGGTCTTTTCCAATGAGTCAACTCTTTGCATGAGGTGGCCAAAGTATTGGAGTTTCAGCTTTAGCATCAGTCCTTCCAGTGAACACTCAGGACTGATCTCCTTTAGAATGGACTGGTTGGATCTCCTTGCAGTCCAAAGGACTCTCAAGAATCTTCTCCAACACCACAGTTCAAAAGCATCAGTAGTCCTAGTATCAGATAAATTTTTAACCCATTACTATAACAGAGCAAAAGAGGAGAAAATATGATAAGCTCCATGGATGCAAAAAGAGAAAATTCAATACCTATTCAGTGGTGAAAGCTTTTAGCAAAGTTAGGAATAAGAGAGATCTTCCTTAACTGGATAAAGGGTATCTACAAAACCAATAACATGTGCCAAGTATTAGCTGTAAAGTACTAAGCCCAATGTCTACACATTGAGGACAATCAATAAATAGTGGCTTTGGTGATAAAACATAACAATCATTAGTCTGAATGATAAAAAAGAATTCCCTTTAAAATCAAGAATAAGTAAGGATGAACTGCTGTTAGTGCTTCTGTTCAGCATTAGTGTATTGAAAGTCTTAGCCAATATGGTAAGATAATGAAAAATATGAATTAGCAAGGAAGAAGGAAAATTGTTGTTTACATAGTTGGTATGATTGTCAGAATCTACAAATAAATTATTAATATTAAGATTGTTTATCAAGGCAATTGGCTCCAAGGTTGAAATATAGTAAAATTGAGATTCTGTTAACCAATAAGAAGAAAATAATTGTTGAAAAGACACCATCTATAATACTAACCCCTCCAAAATTAAGATACTCTGATTAATCTAATGGAAAATACAAGGCCTTTGTAGAAAAAATGTTAATATTTTGAAACAACTTTTTTTTTCAAAAGGCCAGAGCATTCTGCCTTCTCATGAGTTGTTGTCAGTTAATAGTCAAGACACCATGTTAAGACATATGCACACAAATACAAACTTTCAGGCACATACTTTGTAAACAGGAATTGTAAGAGACTGTTTTCTGCATAGATCAGGGGACAGGCATCTCCGATTCAACACACTGCTCGCCCAGCTCCAGCCTGAACTGAGAAAACTTAGATCCTCTGCTTCTCCAAAATTGCCAAGCCCTTGCTATTTCTGATCTCTGTCGGTCCCAAGGTGGCATGACAGGAAGGAATTTGGCTTTTCCTTGGATGCACAGTTTTTTATTCTAATTGAATCCAGACCATCAGATTTCTGATATTTGGCTACTCTTTCTTCCTAGGTCAATCACTTCCATCCGGAGTGAACTGATTCCATACCTAGTAAGAAAGCAGTTCTCCTCAGCTTCGTCACAACAAGGACAAGAAGAAAAAGAGGAGGATCTAAAGAAAAAGGAGCTGAAATCCTTAGGTCAGTGCTTGAGTTGGTGCAGTAAGGTACGGGTAGTGACACTTGTGGAAAGAGTGGATGGACAATTTAGCCCAGCCCAAGATGCTTATCTCAAGGCATCAGCCAACAGGCAGGCCAGGTTAGCTTACACCACTCCCTGAGCTCTGGGCAAGCTTACTCAAGCAGATTCTCGTCCCTGTGCTCTTCAGGGACAGGCTAACCATGCCTCAGGTCTGTTCTCTGGTTAACAGGCCTGGTTTGGCCATGTTCGTCTCTAGACCTTTTTGACTTTGCACTCTACACACCATTTCTCAGTTCTCCTGTTCTCTAGACTCTGGGAAGCCCCACTCCTGACTAAACTCAGCCTCTCCTATCAAGGGAAGAAAGGTGAAGGGCTGTATAATGACAGTCCAACCAGAGCCAACAGACTTTCTCCTTTCAAAGATGTAGGGATGAGGTCAGTCTTTGCTCTCATATCCTTGCCTAGTCCCTGGCCCAGTCCTGGACTCATAGTAGATGTTCCCAAAAATGTCTTTATCAAAGGAATAAATTGAGACAGTATAGCATGATGGTTAAGATATCAAGGCTTAGCATCTCAGACCTGGGTTTGAAATGTGACTCTACCTTTTATTAGTTCTGTGACCTAAGGCAGATTTTTCAGTCTTTTGAGCCCCAGTTTTCTTTATCATAAAAGATTTCAAATGACTGTTGTAGGAGTTGAAAAACTGGGGCCCAGGTCCTGTGCTGTTTCACTCACAGCACAACTACCAGATATGCTAATAGAGGCTAGCAGCACAAAGCCAGTAGGGCTAGGCACTAAAGCCTGGACAGTCACTTGTGTTTCTCCGTGGTGTACAAGAGTCTATTTTATCTTCCCCAGTAGTGCTTGATCATCAGTCAAACTTGCTTACAGGACCTTTTTTAAAGACATTTTTGTGTCATAATATTTCAGATGTACATGAAAGCATATTGCTTCTTTTAATCTTTGACTTAGTCTTTCAGGTTTTAGTGGGATTTCCCCAGGGTCCATGCTGCATGGTTGAGTTGCAGGGGAAGAGATTTGAGCTGTACCCTCTTTCAAAACTTGACTGAGTCTATATCCTTTCTGTTATCTGTCTCATGTACTTGCTTGTTTTTGGTTCTGAAGATATTTACAGTTTTATAAAAGAAGCCAATACACTGACCCTTGTTCCCTATGATGCCTGCTGGAACGCCTGTCAAGGAGACAGCTGGGAAGGTTTGTCCAGATCACAGGTGCGCTGCTATGTCCACATCATGAAAGAGGGGCTCTGCTCTCGAGTAAGCACTCTAGGACTCTACATGGAAGCCAACAGACAGGTGAGAGGATGAGTTCAGAAGAGAAATCATGGGGATTCGTCTCCCAGGAACCGACCGGAACCTTTTGTCTATTTCTTCATTAGGTGCACAGTAACTTGTACAGAATCCCTCATCCCTAAGGTTGAGCAAGACCTGGTGTGTCAGGAGACACCATAGGGGTACCCAAGCACAGCAAAAGGGGAAGTGAGGGGCACTGTGCAGAGGCAGAGCCGCTGTGGCTCCAAAGAAAGGCCGAGATCTCCAGAAAGGCTTAACTTCTGGCCTCTGGGTTCAACAGATTTCTCCTATTCTGCTCAGCATGGGGATATCCATAGCACTTCATAAACAAGCAGATAAATACTGTGTAACCAGGCATGCAGGGGAGGTAACCAGGCACACAGGGGAGGCTTTCCTTAGAAGGTGAAGGAGCAGAATATAGAGGACCCAGATGGCAAAGCATCAAGGAAGGAATGCCTATGTGAGAGAAATCTGGAGAACAGCATTAGAGCATGCAGAGTCTTGCTAACCCATCCTTTTAACCCTGAGGTTTGTGAAGTGTGGAGAATTAGTAGCTTCTATTGAAGGGGAAGCAGTGCTCTTAAGGCCCGCCAGGTTTTATTTAAGGCGAGGGTGAAGGGGGGGGAACAATGAGGAGGCAGCTTGTGTGCAAGAGCTCTTTATTGTGTAGCAGGGACAGGAGGAGGGGAAAACTGGAACTGGAACTGAATCCCTAAAGAAAACCTGACTCAAGAATCTTTAGGACCCACACCATGTGGTAGTAACAGTCTCAGACCCAGACCTCAAGCTAGCCTCAAACCGGATTGGTTATAGTCAAGGGAATCCAAGCCACAGGGATTATGAGAAGTCCCAGCTAGTCCCATGTTTACCCAGGGCAGTCCTGGGGAAAGTTGCCCCTATGTAGCAGTAGAGGTATATAGAAGGCTTCCTTAATTTGACTTTTAGTTCTCCTTATTCAGTTCTATGACTAGAGTCTGTCTGGCTGGTCTGAAAGCAAGTTGATGGATAGCCTAAGGCCAGAGAAGTATCCTCTGGCATGTCAGCGGGGGCTGTGCATCAGACAGGCCTGAATGGCATTGGCTGAAGTATAACAGAGGAGATCTCAGGCATAGAGACAGAGGGATTAGCTTTCATATCACCAGTTTAGCCAGTCTGGCCAGGCTTCCCTCAGTTAGAGTGTCTGCCACACACAGTGCTCTGACCAGCATTCTGTCCACACTGAGAATCACAGGTATACTATCTCTGCCTTAATGGGTCCAGAGCTAAAACAGTCCACACCCATAACATTTTCAGTTTTCTCATACTGGAGAGAGAATAGTGTGAATGTCCCCTTAGACATTTTATTTTGGTTGGTAAAGAACATGGATGCCTCCTTAGGGTGTGTCCTGATTGTGGAGTTATCTAACATTACTCCCGTCCTCCCCTCCTGCATGGTCACTGTGATCCAGGAGGTGAACAGGAACCTAGGGTGACTGTGGTTAGGCCTCAGGGTTCCCCTCGCTCTCTTTAGACGTCCTCTCCCAAATGCTGCCTGGCTATCTCGAAGGCTTGTCTCACAGCCTCCCGGTTGAGGGACATAGCAGTACTTCAGGGAGGAGGCTCTCAACTAGGAAACTGAGGATGAGACTGTATAGAAACTGTTGCATAAATGATCCTTGTCTTGGGGGAAATATATCAGCCTGCCTCATCCAGACAGGAAGCAGTGGCTAAAAATTCCCCACATCTCTTAACTGAACACAGGGTTCTACTTAACATGTTTTCAGTTGTTTTCTGGTCTTACTTTAGTGACCAAACCTCTTTCCTCAAGGTGTCCAAATTGCTACCTGTTATCTGCCCAGAAGAATCACTGATTCACTCATCAGCCCAGATTGTCAGCAAACACATGGTAAGTGCTGGCTTGGGCAGAGCAGGTATGGGGCACTGTCTGGGTACACTGAGGCTTGTCCTTGAGTAGCTAGTTTGGGGTGTCAAGCCCTGAACATCACTGGCCCCAGGAAATTCCCAAACTGGGTTCTGGTTATAAAATTTACCTTCCAGCCCAGCCTCTCAAGCAGACTGCCTAGACAGGTGCTGAGCCCAGCCACACAAACCCTATAAGGAAAGTTCGTTACAGCCTTTGGACTCAGACACAGGATCTTTCCATTTCCGTCCCTCTTCTTACCCTGACTTGAGCACTGCCTTCAGGAGAGCACCTCGGTATACACAAGTGCATGAGTGTGTAAGTCTCAGAGATATTATGGGACCTTGTGGCCCTGAGAAATACTGGTGATGATCCCTCTTGCTGAAGTGTCTCTAGGAAAAGATCTCAATAGACCCCAGCTCAAGGAATCTGGAGGGTTGGTTTGCAGTTGGTTGAGATGAGGGGACAAGGTATTCTATTTTATATTTTTATTTGCCTTTTACAGGTTGGAGCTGACAGCCTCATTGGGCCAGATACACAGGTTGGAGAGAAGTCATCCATTAAGCATTCGGTCATTGGTTCATCCTGTGTCATAAGAGATAGAGTGACTGTCACCAATTGTCTTCTCATGAACTCAGTTACTGTGGAGGAAGGGTATGTCTTCCCTTGTACCCACTTGAGGCAAGGCCCCTGGTGTCTCTGGGAGGCTTTGGAGGCCACCCTAGCCTAGGGACGTGCTCAGCTTCAGGAGGGGAAGAAAGGGGAAAGGAAGGAATAGTTCTAGGCCTTGGTTTCAATGTCAAAAATGACATAGTCTTGGAAAGCATTTCTAGCAGTTTTCTCATGACAATAGGAGTCCTAAGATAAGCTGCTTTCTCTTGCTTTGGTATCCTGCTTGATGGGATGACCACAGTAGTGAGCCTGTGGTAGGGTGGACACTGCACCAATGTCTAAGAGTCACCTGCTCCCTCTCAGTGTCCCACAGAAAGCGGAGGCCTGCAAGGAGTGGAGGCCTGCAAGGAGTGGACATATAAGACACATTCCATTTTCAAAGGAAAGCTTCTCTGTTACTAGTTACAAAGAATCTTTTCCCATTTTAAGATGTTTTGGAATGCTCTAAAATCTTGGTTTATGAACAACCTGAACTTGGAGTAAGACTTAAATGATGCTTAATAAAATTCTTCCTCTGTATGGACCTCAGGTTTTTTTCCTTGCATAAAATGCAAAGTTAGTAGTAGAAGAGAGGAAGGATATTACCAATGGTTTCCAGACTTTTTAGAAAGGAAACTTTTTCTTAAGATAAATCTTAAGCAGAAACTCATTATTTAAAACTGGTAAAGGCACTGTTGTTTGGAATACAGTGGGGGAGGGGCACTTATCCTTCCTATGGAAGGTGAAAACTGATTTATAAAACAAATTTTAAAAACTACTCTTTGCAACACCATGGGTTATACCCTGCTAGGCTTCTCTGTCCTTGGGATTTTCCAGGCAAGAATACTGGAGCGGGTTGCCATTTCCTTCTCCAGGGGATCTTCCCAACCCAGGGATCGAATTCTGGTCTCCTGCATTGCAGGCAGATTCTTTACTGTCTGAGCTACCAGGGAAGCCCCAGATCTTGACCACACCCCCATGACATGTGGGATCTTAGTTTCCCGACCTGGGATCAAACTGTCACTCCCTGCATTGGAAGGCAGAGTCTTAACCACTGGACTGTCCTGGAGTTGCGGCTAAAACCACTAGGTAAGAGAATTCCCCAGCAGTCCAGTGGTTAGGACTCTGCATTTTCACTGCCAGAGCCGGGGTTCAGTCTCTGACCAGGGAACTAAGATCCTGCAAGCCACTCAGCTCGGCCAAATAAAAAGCCAGTAGGCTAGGTCAGCCTGAGATTGATTCTAGCTCTGACATCTTTTGATTTCTGTGTCCAGGAACTGATAGGAGGGAAGGATAGGGGAAGACTGTGTGTGTGTGCTAAGTTGCTTCAGTCATGTCCAACTCTTTGCAACCTATGAACTGTAGGAACCCCACCAGGCTCCTCTGTCCATGAGATCCTCCAGGGCAGGAATACTGGAATGGGTTGCCATGCCCTTCTGCAACGGAAAGATTATAAAGGCCAGTAAAAGCTGAACTACCTCTCACAACTGTCCTTGGGATTAAACAAAACATTTTGGGGAGAGGTACTACATAGGGATAGAGCTAAAGGTTAAGCTTTTGCTCTTTAGAAAGAGTGGCTGATGACAATTTTGTAAAGTAATTAGCCTCCAATTAAAATTAATTNGGTTCTGGTTATAAAATTTACCTTCCAGCCCAGCCTCTCAAGCAGACTGCCTAGACAGGTGCTGAGCCCAGCCACACAAACCCTATAAGGAAAGTTCGTTACAGCCTTTGGACTCAGACACAGGATCTTTCCATTTCCGTCCCTCTTCTTACCCTGACTTGAGCACTGCCTTCAGGAGAGCACCTCGGTATACACAAGTGCATGAGTGTGTAAGTCTCAGAGATATTATGGGACCTTGTGGCCCTGAGAAATACTGGTGATGATCCCTCTTGCTGAAGTGTCTCTAGGAAAAGATCTCAATAGACCCCAGCTCAAGGAATCTGGAGGGTTGGTTTGCAGTTGGTTGAGATGAGGGGACAAGGTATTATATTTTATATTTTTATTTGCCTTTTACAGGTTGGAGCTGACAGCCTCATTGGGCCAGATACACAGGTTGGAGAGAAGTCATCCATTAAGCATTCGGTCATTGGTTCATCCTGTGTCATAAGAGATAGAGTGACTGTCACCAATTGTCTTCTCATGAACTCAGTTACTGTGGAGGAAGGGTATGTCTTCCCTTGTACCCACTTGAGGCAAGGCCCCTGGTGTCTCTGGGAGGCTTTGGAGGCCACCCTAGCCTAGGGACGTGCTCAGCTTCAGGAGGGGAAGAAAGGGGAAAGGAAGGAATAGTTCTAGGCCTTGGTTTCAATGTCAAAAATGACATAGTCTTGGAAAGCATTTCTAGCAGTTTTCTCATGACAATAGGAGTCCTAAGATAAGCTGCTTTCTCTTGCTTTGGTATCCTGCTTGATGGGATGACCACAGTAGTGAGCCTGTGGTAGGGTGGACACTGCACCAATGTCTAAGAGTCACCTGCTCCCTCTCAGTGTCCCACAGAAAGCGGAGGCCTGCAAGGAGTGGAGGCCTGCAAGGAGTGGACATATAAGACACATTCCATTTTCAAAGGAAAGCTTCTCTGTTACTAGTTACAAAGAATCTTTTCCCATTTTAAGATGTTTTGGAATGCTCTAAAATCTTGGTTTATGAACAACCTGAACTTGGAGTAAGACTTAAATGATGCTTAATAAAATTCTTCCTCTGTATGGACCTCAGGTTTTTTTCCTTGCATAAAATGCAAAGTTAGTAGTAGAAGAGAGGAAGGATATTACCAATGGTTTCCAGACTTTTTAGAAAGGAAACTTTTTCTTAAGATAAATCTTAAGCAGAAACTCATTATTTAAAACTGGTAAAGGCACTGTTGTTTGGAATACAGTGGGGGAGGGGCACTTATCCTTCCTATGGAAGGTGAAAACTGATTTATAAAACAAATTTTAAAAACTACTCTTTGCAACACCATGGGTTATACCCTGCTAGGCTTCTCTGTCCTTGGGATTTTCCAGGCAAGAATACTGGAGCGGGTTGCCATTTCCTTCTCCAGGGGATCTTCCCAACCCAGGGATCGAATTCTGGTCTCCTGCATTGCAGGCAGATTCTTTACTGTCTGAGCTACCAGGGAAGCCCCAGATCTTGACCACACCCCCATGACATGTGGGATCTTAGTTTCCCGACCTGGGATCAAACTGTCACTCCCTGCATTGGAAGGCAGAGTCTTAACCACTGGACTGTCCTGGAGTTGCGGCTAAAACCACTAGGTAAGAGAATTCCCCAGCAGTCCAGTGGTTAGGACTCTGCATTTTCACTGCCAGAGCCGGGGTTCAGTCTCTGACCAGGGAACTAAGATCCTGCAAGCCACTCAGCTCGGCCAAATAAAAAGCCAGTAGGCTAGGTCAGCCTGAGATTGATTCTAGCTCTGACATCTTTTGATTTCTGTGTCCAGGAACTGATAGGAGGGAAGGATAGGGGAAGACTGTGTGTGTGTGCTAAGTTGCTTCAGTCATGTCCAACTCTTTGCAACCTATGAACTGTAGGAACCCCACCAGGCTCCTCTGTCCATGAGATCCTCCAGGGCAGGAATACTGGAATGGGTTGCCATGCCCTTCTGCAACGGAAAGATTATAAAGGCCAATAAAAGCTGAACTACCTCTCACAACTGTCCTTGGGATTAAACAAAACATTTTGGGGAGAGGTACTACATAGGGATAGAGCTAAAGGTTAAGCTTTTGCTCTTTAGAAAGAGTGGCTGATGACAATTTTGTAAAGTAATTAGCCTCCAATTAAAATTAATTAAAAAAAAAAAGAGTGGCTGATGGAAGACAATAGAGACAGGGTGAAAAGGGAAAGTACTATAATATGTCCTACCCCAAGCCTACATCCTGACGATTCCCAGAACCCTGATGAAGAGGCCTAAGTCTTCTGTTGGGAGTTGGAAGAATCTTTTCTGGAGAATCTGACCAGCCCAAGAAGAAGAACTTGAATTTATTTACATAAGACATTTCTAACAGCCCAGTCAAATCACTCTCTAGTTAAAATTATGGATGACAAATTCCATTCATGTACTCTTTTGAAATCCTTTCCTAAATATGAGAAGATTAATCAAAGATTACCAGAGATCTAAAGAAAGCCTCTATCATGAAAGATAGAGACCAAATCAAACAGAGAAAAAATCAACTTAAAAAGACGCAGAGACTCCTCAGAGAGAGAAAGATGCTTTTAGACAACCTATTATTTCAAAGAACAAAAAAGAAATTCTTAAGAAATTTGAAATATGGTAACAAAGAGGGAAGGCCTCAGTAAAAAAAAATTGGAAGATAAATTTGAAATTTCCCAAGAAGTAGAAGAAAAAGATAAAAAAGATGGAGCATATAAAAGAAATGATAGAAAGTAAGAGAGCAAGTCCAGGGTGTCTAACATCTGAATAGGGTTCCAGAAAAAGAGAGCTGACACATCGGAGGAGGAGATTATTTAAGAGATAATATAAGAAAATGTCCTAAAACTGAAAAATATGAATCTACAGAATGAAAGGGCCTACTAAGGGGCCAGCCCAGTGGTAAAAATAAGCCCACACCATTGTAAAACTTCAGAACATCAGATACAAAGCATGTTACCAACTTACAAAGAGAAATAATAGGTCATAAACAGCTAATCAGCAACCGGAATGGTTTTAGACTCATTACCAGTAGCAACAATGAAAACTTGAAGATAATAGAACAATGCCTTCAAATATCTGAAGGAAAATTAATTTCAACCTAGAATTCTGTACTCAAGCTGAGTGTTAGTCAAGTGTGACAGTAGAATAGAGACATTTTCAGACATGAAAAGGTAGGTCCCACTAAAATGAAAAGTAAACCAAAAGGAGACTGATGAGAAACAAGAGAATCTCACTCAGAAAAAGACAAAAAGAACTGTGGGATATGGGGACTTCCCTGGTGGTTCAGCAGTTAAGAACCCACCTTCCAAAGCAGGGGACACGGATTCAGTCCCTGGTTGGGAAACTAAGATCCCATATGCCTTGGGGCAACTAAGACCCATCACAGCCAAAAATAATTAAATATTGAAAAGAATCCATGGGAAGATAGTGAAGGCACATCCAAGGATGACTGCTATGCATGAAGCATAAAGGCAACAATTAGTCCAGAGTGGAATCCAGGAAACACTTACACAGGAAGATGAAACTGATAAATTCATATAAACATCTTGAAAATTTTAGATAATTGGCTAAAAAATTAGGTTTGAATTAAAACAAAACAGATATTAACTCTGTTTTTTAAAAAAAGTTGTACAAGAAAGGAAAAGGCATCAGAGTTTGCTATGGTGGCTCAGTGGTAAAGAAATCTGCCTACCAACACAAGAGACACAGGTTCGATCCCTGATCCAAGAAGATACCACATGCCGCAAAACAACTAAGCTCGTGGGCCACCACTATTGAGTCTATGCTCTAGAGCCTGGGAACCACACCTGCTGAAGCCTGCATGCCTAGAGCCTGTGCTCTGCAACAAGAGAAGCCCCCACAATGAGAAGCCCGTGCACAGTAGAGAAAAGCCCAAGCAACGATGAAGACCCAGCACAGCCAAAAAGAAATAAAATTGTTAAAATAATTTTTTAAAAATAAATAAATGAACACTGATCATTAACCAAAATTATGCTATAACTACATTGAAAGGGTGAAAGGTAGGAAGGGAGAAAGGAAGCAGTGGCAGGAAGAAAAGAGAGCTAAACCTTTATCTTCCATTATGCAAAGTCTATTGACAATGTTTAAAATTGAAAAATTAAGTAGTGATTGTTGTTCTTTGGTCCCTAAGTTGTGTATGACTCTTTTGCGACCCTATGGGCTATATATACCACCAGACTCCTCTGCCCATGGAATTCTCCAGGCAAGAATACTGGAGTGGGTTGCCATTTCCTTCTCCAGGGGATTTTCCCAACCNGTAGTGATTGTTGTTCTTTGGTCCCTAAGTTGTGTATGACTCTTTTGCGACCCTATGGGCTATATATACCACCAGACTCCTCTGCCCATGGAATTCTCCAGGCAAGAATACTGGAGTGGGTTGCCATTTCCTTCTCCAGGGGATTTTCCCAACCCAACTACCGAACCTGCGTCTCATGTATTATCAGCAGGTTCTTTACCACTGAGCAACTAGGGAAGCCCCCAGTTTCTGAGTAGAGGTTAGGAAAAGAGGTCAGACCCAGAGACCTCTTCCTGAATCATGTGTTCTCTGACATACTTTCCTGTCTCCATTTTTCTTTTTCTGCCAAATTCTCCCTTCCAGCATTGTTTTTATGGAGTGGAGCATGAACTTTGGGATCAGACTGCCAGATAGAATACTGGTCTATCACTTATTAGTCACTTAGGGGATTGGTTTTACCTCTTTGAGCCAAATTTTCTCACAATAAAATAGGATAAAAACCCAGTTGCCTCAGAGGTTTACTAGGAATACTAAATGAGTTAGTAGACATAAAGCAGTGAAAACAGCGCTTGTCACAAAAAATGTTAGCTGCTATCACCGTCATCTTCTTCATCATTACTTTATCTCACTTCACAGAGGTGGCATGTTCCCTGTGTTGTTGTCTGAAAGAATATCTGATCATATCCCTGTTCAATTCAAAAACTTTTGAAGAATCCATTCCATTATCTTTAGAATAAAGTTTCAGTCCTTTGGAAGAATTTGAGAAGGATCAATATAAGTACCTCTCTGTACATTTGGTAAAATTCTGCAGTGAAACCTTCTGGTCCTGGACTTTTGTCTGTTGGAATTTTTTTTTCATTACAAGTCCTATTTCATTTCTAGTGATTGGTCTGTTCAGGTTATCTATCGCTTCTTGATTGGGTTTTAGAATGGAGTTTCAGCTTCAGAGTTTCTCATGTTTTCATGATCTAGCTCCAACATTGGGCCCTGGAGTGTTAGAATGAAATGGGGCCTCAGAAATCATCCAGCTCAATTTCTGCATTTTTACAAGGAATAAATGGTAGTGTCAATCCAGACTTTTTTCTTATTGTACCTGTGCTACTCCATGTCCCATTCCAGGCTCCTGCATAAGACTGAAGATGTCACCATTCTCTTGAAAACCAGAACTACACTTTTATTTGTCCATTTGATCACTTAGTTCTAGAGTAGCTCATGAGGCTTTATAACTTCTACACTCTGTCTCATCTTACCTCAGACCTTCCAACGAAGAGAGTGCTATACCTTTCTTCTTTGCTTTAATTGGTAACCTCTCCCTCTTTCCCTGTGGATGGGCAGACAAAGGAGCAGCTGTTTAAAGCCCACTGTTAGTGTCCTGATGTAAATAAACTTGGTAAGGAAACTAAGGCTTCCAAGGAACTCCAGTTTATTTATATGAGAGAAACTCATAGAAAGACCTAGCAAAATATCCCAGAGTCATATTGGGTGGAGGTATACTCTTCGATAGCCTAATAAGGCATCTAGATGGGGAAACAGTAAAGGTGTAGATGGTGGCTGCTGCTGTTTTTCCAGCTATTATTGTAAAACAAAAGTTTAAGTGGAGCTCTAGGTAGCCCACCGGGGGCTAATGACTTGGAAGGCCATTAGAGACTACCCAGCCCTGCAGATTAGCTCTTGGTGATGTGATCAGACATCTTGCATCCCATGTGATCTTTTTTCCCATTATTTTCAGGTCATTTAGTTTTAATTACTTACAGTAAATTTAGGGAAGGTGATTAAACTGTAGTCATGTGAGACTTGATTACCCTGATGCCATTACATCTGGACTAAATGGCAGAGTAGGAGCATGAATTTGTCTAGAAAGGAGTTTCTCATATTCTTGGTCTGCTTGTCTCTGCCAGCAGTGGTTTGGACAGTGGCTTGAACACCTGCCCGGGGTCCTCAGGGCTTGAAGGATGTTAATAGAACCACCTTGGGAAAGGTGTAGGCAAGACTATGCAGAGATGGCTTCTGCCTGTCTTTCTCATTTTCTGCCACTTCCAATTTATATGACAGCTGATGCTCAGCAATCCAAAGTATAGTGAAAACTTAATTGTCAATCCCATGCTTTGCGTCTTTAATTTTCTGGTCTTGAGTAACATCTGCATTTCCTCCTAGTCCAAGGTGAATGACCCAAGCAGCAGTCTAGGGTAACACCTTCGGGGAACCAGGATTTTACCTGGATTTCCCATGCTTTCTACAGGCAGCAAGTGCAGCCCTCCAAACCAAAGACAATATTACTGTTTCGCATTGTTACCCTTGAGTGTCCTCTGTACCGACACTTAACCCACTTTCCTGCTCACTGAGCCCCTTATCTTTCCACTCTCCTTAGTCCTGACATTGACTCTGCCTGAGTTGTCTCTTTCTAGAGATCTTTACCTGTAGAAATCCTACCCATATTTCAAGGTCCAATATGTATTCCAGTTGTTTCATGCTGTTTTCTTGAATTTTCCTAGCCAGATATTATCTCCCCCACCTCTGTGTTCCTGGTGTAACCATCACTTATGCTTGTGTGATATTTAATGCATCTTTCTTTTTTCCTCAACTAGACTATAATTTCTACAGAAATACTTCTCATATGTCTTTGTATCCCTTAATTCACGGTACTGTACTTTTCATGTACTAGATACCTTGTAAGTATTTACAAAACGAAAAAGAGAGATCCCTGATTTAAGCCCTCCTACTGTAATTGACTGATTTCTGTCAAGAGAGCCCTGTTTACTTCTAGAAAAGTGGAGTAAATACTTAACTCCTTGAAACTCACCAAGATGAAAACAAAACCAGAGAAGGAAGCTTCATCTGTAATAAAACTAGATAACTGTCATGTACCCATACACAGACTAGAGAATATCTGCCAGACACAATGAAATTTAGGTCAAATCCAAAAAGAACACCAAGACTGGACCAGCATCAGGAACAGTGAGTTGGGCAGTCCAAAGGAGAAATAGTAAACACCACTTTCACAAAATCTCAGGGCACAGAGAAAGGAGAAAACCAGGCTGGCCTCATACTTTTCTATGACATTTAAGGCCAGAAGACAGTAAAACAACATTTAGAAAATTTGGAAGGAACAGTTGTGACTTAAGAATCCTATAGATAGTGAAGTTAGGGTTAAAGTATAAAATCATCAAAAATACTCCAAGGCTTAGGAGATGTGGTGCCCGTGAACCCTCTAGAAAACTCTGCTTGAAGACATAATAAAGCCAAGTAGGTAATGAAACAAAATACTGATAAATGGGTAGGTTGAGTGTAAGTCTGTGGCAGTGAGAGTTGCAGAAAGATCATAATCATTAAAAAAATTCTGTCCATGTTTCTTCAATAACACTTTTATTTTTAAAAAAAGCAAATTAAAAAACTGACAAGATCCCCTAGACTTAAGGGGCTCCTTAGGACTTTTGATTCATTCTCTATTTGAACTGTTTGCACTAAAGCCATCTTCCGAGAATACTCCAGCTTATTTCTTTTAAGATTGTTACATCTTGGAAACTCCTTGGCAGCCCAATGGTTAGGACTCTATGCTTTCACTATTGTGGGCCCAGATTCAATCCCTGGTTGGGGAACGAAGATCCTGCAAGTCATGTGGTGTGGCCAAAAAGATAATAATAATATATATATTTTTAAATTGTTACCTCTTTGATTCCCTCCCAAGCCCTTCTTTTTCCTTTTCTTTGCCTCTGCTTAGGGAATATAATTCAATTTCTTAGGCGGGAGACATTTTTACCACTAAACCTTTGTGTAACCTTTGTGTAAGGTTGTGAAGGGAGACATAGAACTAAAAGGAGGAAATGTTCAGCCTACTTGCTGGAGACAGTACATTTTACTTATTTATTTTTTGGCTGCACTGGGTCTTCAGCGCTGGGCATGGACTTTCTCTAGCAGTAGAGAGTGGGGGCTACTCTTCGTTGGAGTGTGGGCTTCTCATTGTGTTGAATTCTCTTGTTGTGGAGCACAGGATCTAGGTGCACAGGCT
This sequence comes from Oreotragus oreotragus, assembly GCA_006410675.1. NCBI lineage: Eukaryota > Metazoa > Chordata > Mammalia > Artiodactyla > Bovidae > Oreotragus > Oreotragus oreotragus. The sequence continues at coordinate 476,595 of SJYX01022835.1, read as the reverse complement.
CAGTAGTTGTGGCGCACAGGCTTAGTTGCCTCTCAGCATGTGGGATCTTCCTGGACCAGGAATCAAACCCACGTCCCCTGCATTGGAAGGCAGATTCTTAACCACTGGACCACCAGGGAAGTCCCCAAGACAGAACATATTAATCTACAGGACCCAAGAGCAAGAGTGACTAGAGACAGAAAGAAAGTGAGATATTTTTACAAGTATTATATCTCATTACATGAATTAACCTGGGTAAATGTCACAGATATGATGTTGCAGGGGAAATAAGGAAGTTGCACTAGGATATATAGATGTAGAGAATGATAACATTTATATAAAACTTTTAAAACTTGCAAAATAATACAATATATCATTTACTATTATATGAAGTAAAAATGCTTAAGAACAATAAATACCAGAGTCAAACAGTAGTTACCTCTGGAAGGAGAAGGGGGTAAATGTGAGCAAAGAAAATTGCTGTATTTTTGTATTATTTTTTGAAGGGTTCTTTATATTCTCTGTATTTTTCTCTGCTGTGCTGAGTGCTAAGTTGCTTCAGTCGTGTCCGACTCTTGGTGACTCTGTGGACTGTAGCCTGCTAGGCTCCTCTGTCCATGGGATTCTCCAGGCAAGAACACTGGAGTGGGTTGCCGTGCCCTTCTCCAGGGCATCTTCCCGACCCAGGGGTCAAACCTGCGTCTCTTACATATCCTGCACTGGCAGGCAGGTTCTTTACCACTAATAGCACCTGGGACTTATCTATGCCTGAAATATTTCATGAAAAATAATACATGATTCTTCTTCTAAAAGAAGAAGACACCTGGACCAGAGTCCCCTTGGGCCAAGGCAAGGAGCCTCTGGCATCTGGAGAGATATGGGCAACTCAGCCATAATCTTTGGACTAAAGCAGTAGATGGGCCTAGAGTGGACCTTTAGTCATATGCCTAAAAAGCTTTTCTCCCCCAAGGTTATGAGTAAATTTAGCAAGCTTGCCAGCTAATCCCCAGAGAAGAACCTGCCTGTCCTCAGAGTTACTGAAAAGTTTCATGGCTCTTTGCCAAACACTGCCAGTCAGCAGCTGAGGCAGAAGCCTGTAGTACAGTGGAGAGTCACTTCCCACTGTGTAGGCTTGGGAACATGGCTTAATCTCTGTGAGCCCCAGTTTTTTGTGTAAAAATTAGAATAAATACCACCATTCCTGCAGGTTTGCTAAAAGGATTAAGTTACATAATGAATATAAAGTGCTTTGTGTAGTGACTGAGCTGTATTAGACATTACATTTATGTAAGTTCCCTTCTTTCCTGAAATAAACTGAAAAAAGTCCTAACTAAAACCAGAAGAGGAATGAGAATTTGGAGGCATCCCTGATTCCCAGGTGAGGGCTTCTTCCTCATGTCATGTGCCATAGTATGGCATGGTGTGCCTGGCTAAGCAGTGATCTTACTGTAGGCCTCTGTGTTTTTCTTATGGCCTCCTGTCCACTGAAGCTTTAGGGTTTTCAGGGTAATTTCCCAAGGCTTGCAGCTTTGCTTAAAATTTGATAGCATTAATGACCAGGAGCCAGCTTCCAGTTGTCCTCTCCTTGTTGTTCAAAGTGTGGCAACAAGCAGGGTATTTCCAAACAGGGAAACACTGAAACTTGGTGTCCAGGGTTTTTACTGGCGCTCAGCACGTAAGCATGGCTGACCATCCCCTTGGCTGACCTTCATCTCCAGCCCCGCCAGAGGTCAAATTGATTCTGCATAGCCCAAGGCTCCCTCGTAAATCACTCTGTTAACAGAACTGTCTGCTGTGGCCCCAGGCCCCAAGTAAACCAAGACACTGGTCATCACCAGACAGAACATTACCAGAGCTCAGCGCTTTCTTTACAGAAGCAGGGCAAGAGCCAAGCCTTCCTAGGATGAGATTGATCCTTTAATGCACAGGTAGGATACTGGAGGGGTTTCCCAGGTGGCTCTAGGGGTAAAAAATCTGCCTGCCAATGCAGGAGACGTGGGTTTGATCCCTGGATGGAGGAGATCCCCTGGAGGAGGGCATGGCAACGCACTCCAGTATTCTTGCCTGGGAAATCCCATGGACAGAGGANAGATCAAAAGTCCATTAATCTTAGCCATCTCCAAGCAGATTCCTAGAGAACACAGCCAGGCATCAGCACAGCAGAGTCCTTAGTACCCAACTGAGAGCTTAAAGTAGAATGTAGAAGCTGTAGTTCTGGTACTAGAGCCGAGTCTTTTCATGAGCTATATAGGAGGTCATCTCCCCTCCTACTTTAAGCACAAGGCAGTCTTTACTGTGGACTGGCAGCGTAGAGGGGGCTTGTTAGGTATGGTAGTGTCTGTCCTTCCCCTGCAGCCTGAGCAAACACACATACTTCCAGTAAAATCCTTAACCACAGGGGGAAAGCTAAATTGACTTAAAATTTTTCCAGAGTACCTCAGCCTTACTAATGAAGGTGACTTGTGACTGCAACAGTGATCATGGGAAACAACTGAAGAAACAAGTAGTAGAAAATAGTTTCACACTCACTAAGGCCTTTTTTCAGGTGTTCACCTCAAAGCCTTCCACAGATCCACTGACCAAGAGCTTCCAGTTTTTCCCGATCACATCTGCAGATTCACTAGTGGTGGTTTATTTGTCTAAGGGAGTTACACACAAACTAGATGAAACAAGCAACAAAGCAATATGGGCGGTTCCTGAAGATCTCAGTCAGACCTGTAAAACATAAGAACCCATGCCCTCCTTTGCTGTAGAAATCTGACCTCAGTCATTCCAGACTCTTCCTTCCAGAGATGGTTCCCATTTGTGTTCCAGAGTCCAAAATAGTCATTTAGTACTCTCTGATGATGGCTGCTTGAGTTTCTGTTGGCTCTTTCTCGTTTACTCTGTTTACCTCTTGCCTAACTCCAGAGCATACTATATACTCTTAAGCTACTGAGCAAGAAGCATCTCCTTACTTCCATTTTGAAAAAAGAAGTGAGACTTTTCAATGACATACTAGCAGCCAGTTATAAACCTACTGCTATATCTCAGAAGCCTCTGTGTCTGAAGCTTTCTGTATACTTCCTTACTACTCTTTTGGGGTGAGTTTTCACCCAGGATCAGGAATCACCCTAACTGTTGATTGGACTGCTTTCTCTCAGGGAGGGCAAATTGAAAAGTTCTGGAAGGTCCCTTAATGCCCACTCACTGAGTATATCCTGAGTTTGAGCCAAAAAAACTAGTACTGATACTTCCCTGGTGGACCAGTGGTTGAGACTCCATGCTTCTATTGTAGGGGGCATGGGTTTGATCCCTGGTTGAGAACTAAGATCCCACATGCCTCACCAAGCAGCCAAAAAAAAAACCTAATATTTTCTCTACGCATCTCTAGCCCACACCAGAGTGCTATGGCTTTGACCTTTGCTGCTTTCTGACAAGCTGTAACCTTCTAGAAGAATAAAGAAGGCTCTGAAATGCCATAAATGCTGGAATTTTTTGCATTTTACTAAAGTTTTGGCACTTGGCAAGAATCTTTTTTATGGCCTGTGGATGATAGTTTCAGTCCTTGGAATGGCCTCTTTTCCATCCCCCGTGCCTCTTGGATTGCTTGAGGATTTTTCTTTAGTTGATGTTTTATTTTGTTTAAATGGACACTCAGACCATTCCTACTTACCTCCTCCCCTCCAGCTGCCCACTTCTGACTCTTTAGGTACTGAATATTCCCTTATTAGGATAGATCTCATTCCACAGAGCCATCTTGGCCCAGAAAAACAACTCGGCAGTCCCAGGCTTCCTCTAGTCTTCTCCCCTAATTTCTTTGTTTGACCATGCATGTATGGATTTTGGAGTCAGGCAGACTTAGTTTTGAAATTGCTACTTGGCTGTTAATGTGGTTTTAGGTAAATGGTTAAACTTCTCTTAATTTGTCATCTCATCTACAAAATTTGGTTATTTTATCAGAGGTAAAAATGATACTCCTAGAACCATCTAGGTGAGTCACTTCTGTAATGTATGTAGACTGCTTAGCACAGTGCTTGGCCTGAAGTAGGTATGTAATAAATGCTAGTGAAGATTTTCAGAAGGACTTTTCCCCTACCCACCCATCCTCGGAAGCCAAGAGGATGCTTTTTAAACACATTCAAATGCTAAGAGCCAGTGGTGCTACTCTTGAGAATGTGGCTTTAGGGTCTAGAGTAGTCTCTTATATATCCTATTTTTCTAAATAATTATGGTTTTGATTAACCAGGGTCTGTGGTAAGAGCTGTGGGGTACCCATTATTTCTATAGCTTATCTCCTAGGAAGATTCACTGGATCTGAGCCTCCACTGAAATTTTTTATATATTCCCAGATGAGAGGCAGAAGCAATGGATCAGCCCAGGGGTCAGGGCCAGCTTCCACCCCCAGACCAAAGGGTGGAATTTAGACCTCCAGGTCTGGGGTGCCTAAAGAACTGAAGTCATACTGTTTGCTCTTTTCAGGCTTTGGGTGAATATCATTATGAGCATATACAGACTCTGGACTTCTCTAAAGCCCAATCCTCTCTTGAGGCATTCTGTCTTCTAGCATAAGCATGTAACCATTAACTAGACTAGCCAGCTATTCCTAGCATATGGAGGAACCAGAACCTCCAACCCATAACTATGAGGATGGTGATGAGCAACTCAGACACTCCCTAATTTGGCTACTGTGTTACAGAAGCAACATCCAGAGCAGCGTCATCTGCAACAACGCTGTAATTGAGAAGGGAGCAGACATCAAGAACTGCCTAATTGGAAGCAGCCAGAGGATTGAAGCCAAAGGTAAACCAGAACCCAAATTACAATCACAGATGCCAATGTTTTCATATCACACTAACACAGATAACGCTCCGTGCTGATGAGAACTGGGGAACAAGCATATGCATACCCAACAGGTGAGAACATATAAATTGATAAAAGCCATCTTAGGAGGGCAGTTGACATCACTGTCAAATTTTTTAATTCTGACTTCACAGTTCCATCATGAAAATTTATCTTATTAGATAAGTCTTCATATATATTTATGCAGCCTTATTACCAAAAAATTTAAAACATACCAGAAATAATCTAATGACCCAGATTGGCACCAATACTTTACAGTGGCTGTCAGGCATAAAAGAAAAGGGCCAGTGATCAACAGAGGCTCTGGAACTATTTCTGGCAGCCTCCTGCAGACCTTGGGTATTTCATCTGATCTGGTAGTTAAGGGAGAGGAGTCCCATGGATTCTTGGCCTGGAAGAAGGTTAGTAGCTTCTTGAAAGCCATTGTCTCAGTGCCATCCTCAACTGCTTAGAGATGCTTTAGTGTTAGCTTGCTCTGCTCTGTAGTTATAGAAAGTCTATGTAATGCTTAAAAGACATACAAACACCAGGGTCTTCCTGCTGGGCTGGGCAAATTGGAATGGTCCACAATTTGGCTGAGGATTTTTAACCAAAAAGTAGCCAAAGCTCAAGATCAGTAAAGAGGGCACATTGCTTTTCAGATTATTCCTTAGACCTAAACTAGGGTGGCGTAGGAGAGTTGCTGAATCCACCAGTTCTGAGTTGGTGGAAGCCATCTTTTCCTTCTTCCAGTAAGTAAAGGCTTTCTTCCATTTTTTCTCCTTCCCTTTTTATTTTAAAGTCATATACCTCTCCTGTGAGCTTTAGACTCAAAACAGACCTAGGTTCAGGTCTCAGCTGTGCAAATCATTGGATGGGCACCGGGTTGTTTTTAATTTCTAGGCCTCAGATGTTTGAAACTAGAGAAACTGAGACAATAATAACTTATTTTAGAGGATCGTTGTGAGAACTAAATACAGTTAAATGTTGTGAGGATTACACATGATTTCTGGACCATACCACGGGGCTTAGAGCTCTACATATGCACCATGCTCTTGTGCCTCTCCATGCTTTTGCACATGTCCTCTCTCTGTCTGAAATTCTTAATGATTCTGCCCAAGTGTTTTCTCTATAGAACCTTCCTGATTCTTTCCATGACTCCTCACAGTCAAACTGAGCATTCCTTCCTCCTCCACATTGTCAACACCTTAATTAAAGCACATATACAAATGGCAATTATCTATGAATCTATCTTCCCTACTAAACTAAGAACCTCAGACCAAGGACTGATTTATTTCAGTATGTGTCCCTGTCTCTCGGAACAGGTCCTAGTTTTTAGTAGACGTGGGAAGTGTAGAGATGAGCAAATGAATTTTGGATCCCTTGGTAAAGGGAATTTGGGGGCATTTCAGGGCACAGAGTTAGGGTTCCAAAAAAGACATTTGTGAGACAGTTGCAATTATCATGAGATCTCTTCTGACTTTTTTTCTAAACTTACGCTGATGAGAGAACCAAATGCAACACTGATAAATGAACTGAGGAGATGCTGCCTTTGCCTGAAACCACCCTTCAGCCTTATTTCTTCACTAGAGACTAAACATAACTCTTCTTCTCACTGCCTTTCCTCTCACATTTCAAATACTTTCTTCCTCTACATGTGAGAATTGTCATTTCTAAAAGGCTTTTTCTGAGTAATACTAGTTTACCAATAAAGTTCTTTGTTGTAAGCAATATAAACTAACTCTGGGTGATTTAAACTGATAAAGAATTCATTAGATAGCTCACAGCTCCACAGTGGCTGCAGAATCAAGCTTAGAAAATGGGTCATAGCCAAGATTTGCCCTCCAGATCATTCTGGTGAGGACACTGCTGCCATCCTCACTGAACACTGGATGCTACATGCTTGCTCTGCTGCTCCAGCCGCCCAGCAGCCCCAAAGTGGAATCTCTTTGGTTCCTGTATTTTTGTGTTCCCAGCTCACGGTTTCAGGTGGCTGCACTAACAGGTCAAACCTAGGTTATCTATCCATGCCTTGCTGCAGGGTTGGCTGGCATTTTTAGTTCAGTCTGTAGGGGACAAACTCCACCTGGTGTCTCACCAGAGAGCCTTTGAGCTGGAGTGTTGGTCAGCAGTGGCTTCCCAGCTGTTGGTACCTTCTGCCATGATCCCGTGCAAGCTGAAGGTATGAGCCTAGGTGAGAGGGCTGGGACACCAGCACAAGGGGAAGGATGGCACTGCCTTCCTGAGGGGGCCACTGGCTTAGGGCTATTGTATACAGCTTTAAAATGTTGTCTCGTGCGCTCTCTTAATGGGTTCTCATGAAAGCCCTCTGAGGTAGGGATTCTTTATTGACCCGTTTGGTAAAGTGGAAACTGAGACTTTGAAAGCTGAAATTTACCAAAAGTGGAGATCAGTCCTGGGTGTTCTTTGGAAGGAATGATGCTAAAGCTGAAACTCCAGTACTTTGGCCACCTCATGCGAAGAGTTGACTCATTGGAAAAGACTCTGATGCTGGGAGGGATTGGGGACAGGAAGAGAAGGGAACGACAGAGGATGAGATGGCTGGATGGTATCACCGACTCAATAAAGAGTCGGACACGACTGAGCAACTGAACTGACTGAACACAGCTAGTACATGACACAACTGGGTCTTCAGCCTGAGCTATTGACAGCCTCCAAAAAGACCAGAGGAGGAAGCCACTCCTGGCTTGCCTAGCAAAATTTAACCAGTGATATTCTTTTTCTCCCTTTAGTCCATCTTTCCCCAACAGGTAGGAAAAATATATTTGGCCTCCATATCCTGGCTCTTTCTCTCCTCAGGAACCTCAGGTCTTAGCTCTTTCTCCTGCTCAATGTACCAGTTCACCCATACCTACCCTTGGCTTGAATAGAAATTTGGTTTTTGATCATCTAGGGCCTATTGGTTGTTTCTTTAAAATAGAATTCAGAACCTCAGCGTATTCTCTGACTTTGTGGAAGGCCTTAGAAGGGATCCTTCAAAAGCAGGATAGGATAATCCCATCCACTCCCTGACTCCTCATTACATTTCTCTGTCCTTTTTGTTCGCTTCTATTTGGGTTTGTGGCTCCATGCAATGTTTCTTCTACCTCCTTCTTGCCTCTTTGCTTTGTAAATTAGCTCATGCTCAGCAAAAAAGTAGAAATACCCCAGTGCTTTCTTGTTTTAGTCCCTCCTAGAGCCAGGAGATGCTTCTTTTTGTTGTTTTTACAGGCATATTTGAATGTGTGAACTCCATTTGCCACTGACCTACAGGGTCGTACCCCCCCTCGCCCCCGCTTTCTTACATGCTGGAACCTGGAACCTCAAGGTTTCTCCTCCTTCCTCTCCCCACTTCCAACAAAGTCATAGTGCGCCTTTCTTTTCCTTTGCAAGGACCCCTCTTAGTTTTGTGTGCAGAATGCATGAATGAATAATGAATGCCAGACAGTGAGGGTTTGAGGCACATCATCTCCCATCAAGGAGCACAGGGCTGGGCTTGCCACACCCCTAAGATGTCACAGGCTGCAATGTCTCCTGGGCTTTCTGGTTCTAACTAACACTGTGTGCCCTCTCGTTAAGGGTCCTGAAGAAGGGGCCAGGGAAGTCTTTAAACTGGAGATCCCCAACATTCCTTGCTCTGTCCTCTATGCTAGAGGGATCGCTGCAGCCAGCACAGTAGTCAGTGCCTTCCTGCCACAGGTATTCCTGGCCAGTCAGCCTGTCCCCACTATCACTTTTCTTTGAGGCTGAGCTATATTGAGAAAGCAAATTCCCGGCCATCAGTGTAGCAATCTCGACCTGTTACTATGGATGACCTAGACAAACATCAACTAAGGTCCTCACTAGCAAAGAAGTCAGGAGATAGCAAGGTCCCCAGTCAGTCTTTCTCCCATGGAGGGATTTTAGGAAAAAACATTCATCCTCAGAAGTAATACTGTCCCCTCTCCAAATCCCAGTCATTTGCATGCCACAGAGTCACCACATCCATAGCAAAAATGGGACTCTACACCAAAAACAGGACTCTCATAACCCAGTGTAGGCCCCACTGCCCTTTTCTAGCATTACTGGGAAAACAAGGCATTTTCTAGTAATTCCAGCCTTTCTCACCCCACCCAGCATGCTCAGTTAATGAGATTATCTCTGGCAAAAATCCTGGCAGCCAAGTTTGACCTCCTGCTCAAGCCAACTGAAAAGCTACAGCCAACAAAGTCAAAACCTGGGAGACTAATTGGACATTTCATCTGAGTCTCTCATTACTTTCAGAGAGAGAACTTGGATCTCTTCCCTGGGACCACAGTGATCAGTCCTTTGGCCATGAAAGTAGATCTGATGGGTACATAGGTCAAGTCCTGCCTAGCAGGAATCCTCCCCAGCCTCCCAACAGTGCAGCTTCTCGTATGTGATTTGTCATTCCCCTCTGTCTCATTGGTTTTTCCCCAGCTTACTTTCCTCCCTTGTGCTCTTCTCTTTAGGATCTTTGCTGACCTGATTCTAGCCCAGAACTTTTCCAGTGCGTTTATTGGCGCCCACTTCCAATCCTGGCCAGGCAGAACTAGCACTGCTTGTTTTTCCCCTTCAGGTTTCCTCCTTACTGAAAGTCTCCATAAAAACACATCTTCCCCCAAAATGCCAGATACGATATTTCTCCCCTCAATCCCAGTGAGCAAGCCAGAGAAGGTGCAGGTATTTATTTGGAGCCTAGCAGAGCAGAATAAGATGTTGTTTGCCTCAGCCTGACACCTCATTCACCCCTCTGGTCTGGAGCACCAAGGACCAAGAGTGTTAATAAAACTGGGACTGTCTTCAGAACATTCCAGTGGCCTGGAAACTAGGAGGAGACTGGGTGAAGGGAAAGCAGATGTCAGAATCTAGATATGAGATGAAATGGCTAACTCATAGCCACAGAGGGGATAAGGGCCAAGAGGAACTTCTGGAGGCTCCTGGGAAGCTAGCCCAAGATGCATTTCCTTGGTTCTTTTCTGATCAGTCTTACCTCAAGGTCGAGCCTGACTGACAGTCACACTCCAAGACCAGCCCCAGCCCTTGGAAGTGTAGAAGCCTGAGCACTGTCTGGGCCTCCCTCCCTTCTTCTCACGGAAGGAAGCAGATGGCTTCCTAGGGCAGGACCACACAAGCCAAACCCAGGTGCATTCTGTAACTTCCGTTTAATTCTTACCAAGGCTCTTTACATCAGTTATCTTACTGAATCCCCACAACTTTATAAGGAAACCAAAGCCCAAAGACATGCAATAATGTGATCAAAGTCCAATGAAAATTCAAAGTTCTGTGGCTCGGAGCTCTCCTATTCTGCATTGTCACCTTTTCTTCTCACGTGAGATTGCCTCTGTCAAATACAATGCTATAACAGAAACTTTGTGAAAGGCCTAGACCTGGGTTCCTCTTCCTACTGGAGAGCATTAGAGAGAGAGGCCCAAAGATGCTCTCGACCCCTAGCGCCTTTGTTGTGATGCACCAGTTGTGTTCTCTTCGGCAAGGGGATTGGAGGCCTTCTCCTCTCTACGTGCTCCTCTTCCTTCTGCTGTACCCTCACATAACCACCGAGAACACACATGCTTCCTTCCATAATACCACCTCCTATATTCTAGGCTCTGGGAGACTAGGGGTGTCAAGATGAGTAAGACTTGCCTTTTACTGTCCAGCTGCTCAGTCTATTATAGAGACACAGATAAGAACTAAGTACAAGTAAAGTTTCACGGGTATGATGTCAGGGTTCATTAAGGACAGAAAAGAGAAATCATTCATTCTTGGCACAAGGATCAGGCATACCATCTCAAAGGAAGGAATTTAGGCTAAATTTTAAAATTGCTGGCTATACACCAAATATACAAAAGGGAAGAACCTCTCAAACTAAGGGGAACCAGGCAAGCAAAAAACAGTCTCTTGTGCTGGGAACTGCAAATCATCTGGAAAATCTAGAATACAGTATGTAAAGGAAATGTAGTGAGAAACAAAGTTAGAAAGGTGGGTAGAACAGAAGACATGTCTGAAATCTCAAAGTTTCCAGAGCTTCAGTCAGAAACCCCCTTTCTACTGGCAGAGCAGAAGTAGGCTCTAGGCTGTGGACTGAAACATCTCATATTATCAAACTTGGTACCATTATCAACGGTTTTCATTTTGCTTCCCCAAACCCTTCTGAGGCTGAAGTAGAGCTGCAGGAAAGTCAAGAGTTTCTGCCTTACCTATCAGGGTCACACTTAAAGTCCCAAGTATGGCAATAAAGATGTTGGACCTTTAGAGGTTAGGCTCACCCAGAAAGAATCCATTGTCAGCCAGATGGTCAGCCTTTTCTGTCTGAGTCAGTAGAAGGCTGAACACTCCCCTTTCCCCTACATCTGCCCCAGGCCCTCAGGGAAGAAGGCATGCCTGGTTTCCCCTGCCCCTTCCAGACCATTGGTTTACTGCCTCCTTTCTATAGCTCCTACTTGTTGAAAGTTAACCCTCTTCTTACCTTTTATCGCATAATTGGTCAGCTCCCAGGGAAGTCTCCTAAACGTATCAAGGGTTCACAGTCTTCCCACTTCCTCCCTCTCTTTTTCCAAACATCTTGGACAACTTCAACGTATTCGTCAATGAACCATCCAGCCCCTCAGCTTCACCATTCCCTGATCTTCTCAACTTTACCAACCTTCACTTCCTTGCAACTTTAGACACAGTCACACCCTATCCTTGTCATTTAACTACAGACCTCTGAAATCTTTTATGTGCCAGCAGCTGTGCTAGATATGATCATAAATCCACTGCCTCTGCACTCAAGATCCTTACAGAGAAATAGAGATACATCCGAGGTAGAATGTTTTCACAAACCAGGAAATGAACGGTTCAGAAGGGAAGGCACCACATAGTGGAGATGCTTGATTAGGTTATTTCGGGTGAGTAGGGAGGAGAAGAAAGGCATTTGAGACAGAGGAAATAAATTAAAAGACGCTTACTCCTTGGAAGAAAAGTTATGACCAACCTAGATAGCATATCAAAAAGGAGAGACATTACTTTGCCGACTAAGGTCCGTCTAGTCAAGGCTATGGTTTTTCCTGTGGTCATGTATGGATGTGAGAGTTGGACTGTGAAGAAGGCTGAGCGCCGAAGAATTGAGGCTTTTGAACTGTGGTGTTGAAGAAGACTCTTGAGAGTCCCTTGGACTGCAAGGAGATCCAACCAGTCCATTCTGAAGGAGATCAGCCCTGGGATTTCTTTGGAAGGAATGATGCTGAAGCTGAAACTCCAGTACTTTGGCCACCTCATGCGAAGAGTTGACTCATTGGAAAAGACTTTGATGCTGGGAGGGATTGGGGGCAGGAAGAGAAGGGGATGACAGAGAATGAGATGGCTAGATGGCATCACTGACTTGATGGACGTGAGTCTGAGTGAACTCTGGGAGTTGGTGATGGACAGGGAGGCCTGGCGTGCTGCGATTCATGGGGTCACAGAGAGTCGGACACGACTGAGTGAATGAACTGAACTGAACTGAAGGTCTAGAGCTACAAAACAGTGTGGCTTCCAAGTACAACTGGAAAAAGATGGAAGGTAAAACTGGAGAGATAGACAAGGGTCAGGTCATAGAGAGCCTTATGGGTTTGAACTTTACAAAAATAATAACCACTGTTTATCAAACACTCAGTATGCAGTATGCATTAACCCGAATTCTCACAATAACCCTACTGAGCATGCAATATTATTTACATATGACATGGGAGACATCTCCCTTTCTCCTTTGAGTATCTCCACTTAACTATTTAGCCTCTTTTCCTCTCACTCTTTTCCCCCTTACCCTATCCTGCTGCTGCTGCTGCTAAGTCACTTCAGTCGTGTCCGACTCTGTGTGACCCCATAGACGGCAGCCCACCAGGCTCCCCCATCCCCGGGATTCTCCAGGCAAGAATACTGGAGTGGGTTGCCATTTCCTTCTCCAATGCATGAAAGAGAAAAGTGAAAGTGAAGTCGCTCAGTCTGTCCGACTGTTAGCGACCCCATGGACTGCAGCCCACCAGGCTACTCCGTCCATTGGATTTTCCAGGCAGGAGTACTGGGGTGGGGTGCCGTTGCCTTCCCCTTACCTTATCCTACACCAGAGTTTTTCACATTCCTCTTTCTTATATCTTTATGTCTTTGCTCATGCTGTTTTAAGAGCCTGAAATGCCTTCCCCTTGATACACTGCCTGAAAAAACTCTATTCATCCTTTGAGACTCAGTTCCAGTTCCCCTCTGATGGAACGTCTCTGAAAGCCAGGTGTATAGAGTCAGTCCCCACCTCCTGGGTGGGAAGATGCTGTCTCTCCCAAAGACCTTTTGGCAAGTTGTTTTTCCCAAGAGCTTCTAAAGAGCAGAACCACATCGGAGAGGAATAAATGTTTATGAACACAGAATTAGAAGTAATCGGATTTGCAATGAAATCATTTGCTTCCAGTTCTCAAACAACCTTTTCTTTTTCTTTTATAGCCAAACGAGTGAACGAGGTGATCGTGGGGAATGACCATCTCATGGAGATCTGAGTTCTGAGCAAGTCAGACTCCTTCTTTTTGGCCCCGAGAACTACAGATGTTGGCTGGCCCACCTGTTTGACTCTGTATTTATTTCCCAATAAAAGAAGGGCTCCCAAAGGCATTCTGGAGACTCATGGAGTAGTCGGGCTCCAAGGATACAGTGTATGTTCCTGTTGGAAAAACTGTCAAGAGCCAGCGTGTGAGACAAGATAGGACACGTAGCCTGGCTCTTATACACTAAGGTTATCAGGCAGGGGCAGCAGCTGTCCGGTGGTGAACCTCCCAGGAGGCCAGTTTCCAACTGGCTGGCCCAGTCTAGCCCTTAAAAGCATCTCCCACCTGAAAGAACTTGAGGGTCCATCAGCCCCCAACCCTAATCAGGCTTTCTAGATTTGCAGGCCTAGTTGCTGGCATTGCTACCTCTGCATGTGATGCGCCTCCTGCAGCTGCCAGTGTGGGCAGCCTTGCCCCTGAATCTCAGCCCAAGACTTAACTACTCTGCTCCCGTACCTGCCCACACAGGTTCCTGGCCCTTCACCATGCCACCCCAGCCTCACCCTCCCACCCCTGCCATTTACTTCCCATCCTCCCAGTGCCTGGGAGGCATCCAGCCCAACTGTTATACCCTGGAGACCCTTAAAGCAAGCAGGAGGCGGCCCTGCCTAGCCAACAATGCTATCCCCACAGGTTTTAGTGGAAGCAAGGACAATAAAAGAAAGCTGTGGGCTGAGAGAAGCCAGACCCCTTCTCACCTCTTCTTAGTGAGGTCTGCCCAACTGGGAAAGGAAGAGCCAGGAACCCAGATCATCATTTGAAATTCTTACTGATTCTTCTCCAGCTGCACTCCTTTATATCCTAATTATATAGACTCTGCTGCTTCAGATAATTGAGAAATGAGACTTCGATTCTCACAGCTCCTCTGGAACCCCATCCACCTTGTCTTCACCACCCCCACTCCCAGATACTCTGCTCCTGCCTCTCCCTACACCACTTTTACCACCTGCAGGTGTTTGCTGGAAGATGAAAGTGGTTCCTGGGGTGAGATTTTACCTCCTAGAATTATCAAAGTAAAGGTTTCTCTTGATGTGTTCACTGTGGGTGGCAGTAATTATAAAGAATGATTTGAAATACTGGTTTCTACATTGCTTCAAAAACCTGAAATCTCTCAAGTTCATTTGAGTGATCCTGCCTGAATCTTAGTTGCTCTCATTGGACTTGTGAGAGACTAACTGAGCATTCATCCTCTGGGGGAGCTCCACCTCCACCAGCCTTCTGGGTTGCTCTAGAGCTCCACATTCTCCCAGGACAAGGTTTCTGAAAGTCTACCCTCATCAGAGAGAAGCGGAAATGGCCCAGCAGAGTGGTTGAAACCAAGAGGACTGTGGGGAGGTAGAAATAAAGAGCTGTGGTGGTGCCCAAGATGATCCCTTTTGGAGCTGAAATTAAATGTGTGGGGCAGTGATGGTGCTGGAGACAGTTCTGGCCTGGTAGAAGACCTGCGCTCTGGAATGTAGTCTGGCTTTGGACAGGTCACTTTCTGCCATTAAGTTTACACACATGCAAAATGGAAAAGTTGAACTGAGTGACTTTTAAGGGCCCTTTTAATCTCAGGTTTTATCCCCTCTCAGAGCTTTCTGCCGCTTGGGGTCCAGGTGCAGAGATGGCTAGAGGTGGGTGGGTTTCGAGGAAGAGTGGGGTCAGGGAAAGGGAAGGATTGGCTATACTGTCCCAGAACCTTCCCACTCTCCTTTCTGATCTTCCCCATCGTGCCCTTGGCTAGAGGAAAGGGCCTCTCTTCTGCCTTCCCTTGTTCCTGCTCCAAGGAGAGAAGGGAGCCTTCCCCAGGGGAAGGCCTTTGCTGAGTTTGAGTCCCAGCTGGGAGCAGCCCCAGCTTGGGATGCTGCTGCTGTCTCCACCAACTCCCAAACTGGCTGGGTGCCCAAGATGCTTTCATTTCTCTTCTGTTCACTCTCTGCCAGAAGGCAGGACAGTTTTTGTTTTGGCAACATCTCCAGAGGTTTGAAATAGAATGAGCAACTGAATGTCCACTGGCCAGCTACCTCTTCATGGGACAGAAGGCTAGGCAGGCAAAAGAATTGACAGGCTTTGCCCTGCCCCTCCGAGTGGAGCTGCATGAAGGGAGTGAAGGAGAGGGGCAGGGAGCCTTTAATGGCAAATCAAGGAGGTCTCTGAGGAGGTGTTGAGAAATGGGGTTCTGGGAGCTTGCTAGATCAGACACAATTTGATGGCTGCTGCTCCAAGAACCCCCACCCCCATCCCCAGTAACACCTTTCCCCTACTTGCTAGCAAGAGCTCCCTGAGCCTATAAAGGGAGTGACTGCCAAGGCCAGAAGCTGGACTTCTTCCCACTTCTTCACCACATTACTCTTACTAGCCCACTCCCATCTGCATGGGAAAGTGTGGGGAAAACTCTCTAGCTGGACCCCCAAGAGTGATCTAGGGGTCTGCACAGGCTAGTTTAGAAGCTGTTTCTGTTTCCAGAGAATTGCAAAGAGTATACTTTTTTTTTTAATCCACAAGCATCCCTCCCCCTAAGGAAGTATTAATACATAAGCCAGGTCTTTGTATACTGCTTTCTAAATAGTTAAATGTGTCTGAGGAAAGAGGAGAGGGGTGTGGGAAGGACCACCCAGACAGAAGGTCTAGAAAGCTCAGCTCTGATGGAGCTGACGGGGAAAGAGGCTAAGCAGGATAACATATTCTACTAGAGGTCAGGATCCCCTGTCCTCAACCTGAGCTATCTGCCACCACTCAGAAGGCAGGGGCTTTTCTGCCGTGGATAAACGGAAATTCTACTCTTATTTTTTTGGCTGCACCAGGTCTTAGTTGTGGCATATGGGATCTAGTTCCCCGACCAGGGATCGAACCCAACCCCCTGCACTGGGGACACAAAGTCTTAGCCACTGAACCATCAGGAAAGTACCTCTCCTTTGATTCTTAATCCTCTCTCCTTACGTCACCATCAAGGTAAAAGGCCATTCTCTGATCTCTGGTTGCATCCTCTAGCACTAGAGACTTGGCAGGTCTTATTGGCATAAATCTGCCTAGAGGGAAGGGGCATACAGTCCTAGACGTGGACCCTAAACATAGTGGGTGGCAGTGGGGGGCTGCTAGGGCCTTTGCTTCTCTCCTCCACATCTCAGGGTTATTGACTTTGGCCCAGATAACAGAAGCCAGCCCAAAGCCAAAGCGTGGTGAGTGAGTAGCTTGGGGAATGGCAGGGAAAGAAAGCCTGACTTACTCTGCCCTCATGGACCCTACCCTGAAGCCAGGCTGACCACTTTCCCCAACAGTATGACTATGTATGTTTCGCCTCACCTTTCCTGGCACGGCTCCTAGCCTGCATATATTATCTCCTTTAAACCTTAGGGAAATGTCACACTATGTAATCTGCCCAAGATCTCATAGCCGGCAAATGAAAGATTCAGACCTTGAACCATGTCCTTTCCTTTTAGATTCTGTCACCCTCCCACTTCTTCCATCCAGTTCCTCTCACTTCTGGAAATTTCCCTGAGTATTCTAGCTCACAGTGGTTTCCCCTGTGGTCCCTGTGCTCCCTCTTAGGCTATGAAGTTTTAAAAAGCAGGTACCCTACAACCTCAGAGCTTAGAAAAGGGTGGATCCATAAGAGACTTTAAGGAATGTTTGTCCCTTGGATCAGTAGTTAGATTTACTCCTTGGTGGTGATGAAGGATTGCTTTTCTCTTTTATTTGTCTTTGGAGAATTTCTCTGGTTTGGGCCAAAGACACATACCCAGGTCCAGTGGAAGTGACTGTGAACCAGGCTATTCCATAGTTGAAGCAAGTTGCTTATAGAGGGAAAAGAGGAGCTTCTTCCTTCCCGGTTCCCTGGGGTCTGTGGCTTTAGATCACCACTGGCTGAGCTCAGCTATGCTTAGGAACTCACTTTGTTGGGGAGAAGAAAGGTCACTTTGGAGCTCCAAGCAGCCAGAGGGCACTAGGCCCTGGTTGGAACTGCAGACCAATTCCTCTCACCATGATCTTTGGACTTTACAAAGCAAGAAATTTTCTCAGGAGGCAGGCCCTGCCTTTAAAGCATCCATGGATGTGCTGGACTTTACCACTATTAGCAGTGGTGGGTCTGCTGTGGAAACAGAGTCCCAAGGCCCAGATGACTATAAATCTATTTTTCCATGGACTTTATGTCTGCAAATCTAGCAAGAAGGAAGTCTCAAGAAGTACTTACAGCAAATCCTCTCTACTTCTAGTCCTGATGACACCCAGCCATACCCATCTTTTGCTGGAACAGCAAAAACAATCTAAGGGCCCATACAACCTAGTTTAGAAGCTATTTCTATTTCCAGAGAATTGCTAAGGGTATGCTTAAAAAAAAAAAAAAGTTTGTTGGTTTGTGGGGGGGCATTTTGGGGCTGCACTGGTATTTAGTTGCAGCATGTGAACTCTTAGTTGCAGTATGTGGAATCTAGTTCCCTGCCCAGTGATGGAACCTGGACTCCTGCATTGGGNTAAAAAAAAAAAAAAGTTTGTTGGTTTGTGGGGGGGCATTTTGGGGCTGCACTGGTATTTAGTTGCAGCATGTGAACTCTTAGTTGCAGTATGTGGAATCTAGTTCCCTGCCCAGTGATGGAACCTGGACTCCTGCATTGGGAAAACTGAGCCACTGGACCACCAGGGACGTTCCCTCGGGTACACTTTCTTTATCTATAACAAGACCGTCTTCTATATGACAGGGAGGAACAAAGTGCTATGCACATATGCTGTTTTTACCATGTAGTCACTACCTGGCCAACAGCATCACACATGTACTAGTTCCTCCAAGGCATTTTGCTGGATGAACACCCACTAGGTATTCACCCCCTCGGCCTAAAATTCCCCTTTCCCCAGAACTGAGGAGAGATCTCCAGGGAGATTATGTTAGTTGACACAAGTTTTCAAGAAGCAGTTTGGCAATATGTAGCAAGAGCCATAAAAAATGTTCATACTTTTTGACCCAACACACTTCTGGGAATCTGTCCTAAGGACATTCTCCAAATGACTGATACAGAGACAATGCAGTAATATGAAATGTTTATGATGTAATCATAAATCTGAAAGAATTGATCAAGATATTGGCCAGAGATAATAGTAATTGTGTTATAGTAATGCATTTATTGGAGATTCTTTTTATGTTTCTCAAACTTTACATCCTGGTATATTGATTTTACCCTCCTCTGCCATTCAGGGTTAATCAGTCGGGAACCTGCAGAAACAGCATGCTCAGAGGCCAGATAGTTGATGAAAGTTTAATAAAGGGACTATTTTCTCTTTCCAAGTCATTTCCAAGACTAGTTTCTGCAACTCTCAAATGACTCATTCAACAATTATTGAACACCTACTTATTATCTAGTGAGGCAGGCAGACTTTCAAGTACATAAATTGTATCAAGTGCAATAATATATAAATTAAGTGTTATAAGGAGCACAAAGAAAGATGCAACTATCTGTTAGGAGGTGGTGTGAATTAAGAAAGGCTTCAAAGGGACATGGTTAACTCATCTCAGTTTCAGGGGTTTTTTGTTTTGATTTGGTTTTTGGTTTTGGGAGGTTGGCCACACCACTTGAGCCTGTTCCCCACTAGGGACTGAACCCCGTTACTTTGGCAGTGAAAGCGCAAAGGCCTAATCACTGGACTGCCACAGAGTTTCCTCAAGTTCAGTTTTGAAGATGGTCTGCCAAAGCAAAAGGGCCCCAACATGTACAAAGGCAGAGAAATACATGGCATAACATGGTGGGTTTAGGAAATTCCGTGTAACTGCAGGGCTGGAAGGAACACGGGGTGGGTGTGAAGGAACTATGGGAGAGAAGATTTTAGATCCTGCAGGGCCCTGTACTCCACGTGGGCTTTGTGTTTTGGAGCTATAATCAGATTTGCATTTTTAGAGAGATGACTATGGCCTCAGTGGAGAGAAGGAACTGAATGGGGAGAGAATGCACGCAGAGAACTGTAGAAAGAAGTCTCTGGGTCTTGGCTGGGTCGACACCTTAGCACTGATCTCTCCTGACTTACTTTTGGCCAACGCCTCGCCTCTCCAGGATCTCCCTCCCTCCTCCTCCCTGAGGGCCCGGCGGACGCGCGGGCGGGGGAGCAAGGCAAAGGGTGGCCCTGCCTGGGTGGTCTCCTGCCCCGCCCCCCCGCGGCCCCGTTGCCTGGCAGCAGATCCGGCCGCTAGGCTCCGTGTAATTTGCGGGAGACTCAGCCAATGGGAGGGCGTAGCCCCAGCCCGCTCCCTTTTTCTAGGACTCCAGACGCTTCCTCGGCACTGCGGTCGCCAACCCCAGCCGTGCCGGGCCAGTTCCTGCACGCGGGACCCACTTCGGCTCCCGGTCTGCGCCCCGAGCCGCCCTGCCCCACTCCTCACGCTCCCGGACACCACTGCACATCCGTACCCGCGTCTTAGCTGCCCGGCTGAATTCCGACTCGTAGTTCAGCGGTACACCGGACCAGGCCAGTCTATGGGGGCTCCCAGATAACGCAGGTTGGGGGCGCCCATGCCCCCACCTCGTACCCGCCAGCATGGCTCGGCTGCCACCTCTCGGGGAGCTGCCCCCGGGCTACACACCCCCAGCTCGACCTGCAACACCCCAGGTGAGTGGAGGGGAAGGCGGAAGAAGGAACCCGGTCTGCAAAGTGCAACGTCTCTAAATCTTGGGAAAACTCTGTGTGTGTGTGTATCCTCAGCATCTGCCCAGTGAGAGGGTGTCTGTGTCGACCTCAGT
This sequence comes from Oreotragus oreotragus, assembly GCA_006410675.1. Taxonomy (NCBI): domain Eukaryota; kingdom Metazoa; phylum Chordata; class Mammalia; order Artiodactyla; family Bovidae; genus Oreotragus; species Oreotragus oreotragus. Next base: position 456,539 of record SJYX01022835.1, on the reverse strand, counting down.
CCACCTGAGAACCCGTATGTGAGTGTGTGTGTGTGTGTGCGTGTGTGTATCCTATTTCAGAAAACGAATCTATGCCTTCTTCAAGTCTGTATTGGGTGGGAGGCAGGGAATGGAGTTAAATTTTTTCCAAGTTTGGGCCTGTGTCTGTGTAGGTCCTCCCTGTCTTGCATCCAGAAACCAAGAAGCCAGAGCTTGGCAGAGGGTGGAATAAAGAGAAAGGGAAAGGTTTCACGGGTGGTTGCAGTAATGCCTGGCTGACCCTTCTTTTTCTATCCCAGGTCCTAGCTGGGAGCCTGAAGGCTCCGCTCTGGCTCCGTGCTTACTTCCAGGGCCTGCTCTTCTCTTTGGGCTGTGGGATCCAGAGACACTGTGGCAAAGTGCTCTTCCTGGGACTGTTGGCCTTTGGGGCCCTAGCACTGGGTCTCCGCGTGGCCATCATTGAGACAGACCTAGAACAGCTCTGGGTGGAAGGTGAGTTGTGGGCACTGGCTGTAGTTGCTTGGATGTGGTAAGCCCAAGACAGGAATAGGGTGAGAAGCTGGCTATTGAGTTCTAGTGGGCTTTGCTCTGGGTGGAGGGGGCACCTGCCTGCCAGAGCCTGGGCATCTGGGAGCACTGCTCCTCTCATACCCATAAACGGACATATGCAGATGGTGGAGCCTGGTGAGTAGGCATATGGAGCCTGTGAGTGTATGTGTGTTTATTTAACATTTATTGGCAATCTTTTATATGTATTTGACTGCACTGCAGTGTCTGCAAGGCAACTAAAACAAGACCCATCTTTCAGTAGCAAGGAAAGTAAAATATATGCTGGGATGTAATATACAATATAATACAAAGCAGAAAACAATTGTGTCATGTAAGAGAAGGCAGGGAGAGATCACATCTGACTAGGAGAAATAGAAGTGTTAGAACTAGAAGGCTGGGGGAACTGATAAATCATCTGGCAGGCCTCTAGGGAGAGGTCCCATACACCGAGGCCCCCCTGCAAGTGTTTAATGGAAAAGTGTCACAGAATCTGCACTTTGTGGCAACAGCGGCGTCAGATGGAACCAGATCTTCACTTCCTAAGGGAAGCATTAGATTAAAATGATTTCTTATTAATAGTTTTGACATAACTCTCCTTTCTTGGGGCCTGGTATGATAACCCTTTAACAGAGTCAAACTCCTCTCTGTTCTTTCCTGGGAAATTTGCATTTGTGGGCTCCCCTGAACCTCCCCCAACCCTGGCCCACACCCAAAGGCAGAGCCAGGTTAGACTCTCACACCCCTAAGTTATTTTAAATGCTGGCACTCCTGAGGATCCAGAGCAGATGTTTCTTGGAGCCTGTCTGCTTGTTAGGATCCCACACCTCATCCTACCCTACCCCCCACCCTCTGCAAACTCTCACATCTATACACACTCCAGGCCAGCCCTGGGGTCCAGAGCAGATGTTTCTCTGTGCCTGCCTGCCTGCCTGCCCCCAGCCCCAGGACAAACATGTGCATACACGAACAGACACTTACCCCCACCCACACCACTGCTGCCTGGGTGGTCCCAAATGACTCTTGGATTTCCTGCCACAATAGAGGCTGTCTCCCACCCCTTCTTGCTTCTCCATTCCCCAGACCTTCCCATTCTAAACACTGCTTGAACCTCCATGTTTCCTTATCCTCTCTCCTGCATTCCAGCACAGGCCAGGCTTGATCTCACTGGATTTTTGGTGATCTTTGTGGGAGGGTCATGTAAGAGGGCAGAATCAATTCCTAGGTCTTTTTCCTTTGTTTTGGAACATCACTCTGCTCTCTATTGGGGCTGGAGGTGAGTTGAAAGCAGTGATCCTGAGCTGGACTTTTCTCTGAAGCTTCTTCCAGCAATACCATCGGCAATGAGGACTGAAAGGTAGTCTCCATTCCTTTCCTGTTTTGCTAATACAGAAAGCAAGGAGAGAAGCATGGCATTAGCGCTGAGATTTCTAGACTCTCCAGCTTTGCCATGGGGAGATTTGGAATGTGACTTCTTTCCTGGTCAGTGTTAAAGGTGAAGGACTCAAGAGATAAATTCTCTAAAATAAAAATCCCAGGAAATTCCCTGGTGGTCCAGTGGTTAGGACTCTGCGCTTTCACTGCCGAGGGCCCTGTTCAGTCCTTGGTCAGGGAACTAAGATCTTGCAAACCAGGTGGTGTAGCCAAAAAAATAATAACAAGAAAGCAAAGAAAAATCACAACGTAGAGTCCAACTAGTACTTTCAGAAACAGTGATAGAAATGGTTTGAAATTGGAGCTGTCCCTGAAGATAAGGAACATACAGCCCTTCTGTCTAGAAGGCAGGTGACAGCCATGTATCAATTGGTAGAACCACTATTCACCCAGATTCCCAAGGCTGAAACCTTGAGAGTCAGTCTCAGTTCTTCTTACTCAGTTAATTGGTTACTAAACAATTAAAATTCTTCCTTCTCAGCCTCTCTCATAAGGGATCCCTTCTTCCCACCCTTGTAGCAGTCACTCTAGCTAAGGCCTGGCAGTACACTCCTTACTGTATCATTTAGAATGCGTTTAGCCACATTAAGGAGAGAGAAAGGGAAACAGGGAGAAAGGAAGAGGATTGATTTATTATTTCCCTCCTCAAAGTCTAGCAGTAGAGAGTAGAGAAGTTCCACCATGGATAATTCAGCAACCTAAGGACATCAGCAAAAAGTTCTTTCTGTCTTTCTCCTCTGCCTTCTTCTGTATGTTGGGCTTTTGCCCTCAGGTTTATCACACTTTCTCCCTAGGTGGCTGCTGCCATGGTAGAAAAGGGAAGCATGCCTATCTTGCACACCTTTTTTGAAAGTGAGGAAAATATTATTACCCACCCCTTCCCACCACTCACCCCCACAGACTTCCCATTTGGTTATTTTGGCAAGAACTGTATAGCATCCTATGTCTAAATCCTTCACTTGGCAAAGACAGTGGAATTATAAGTGATTGACTTCTTAGACTCATCAAATTTCAGCTTCTAAGGCTGAGGAGGGGCCCAATTGCCCTGAATCACTAGGCCTTTCTGAGGATGGCCCAGGAAATCTAGGTCTGTTAAGGGACTGCCCTTACCTTTAAACCTGCCTCCACACCTCCCTTCTGTGGTGCATGTAAATCTGACCAAATCAGTCTCTGCTTAGTGCTTCCCTTAGTACTTAGTGCTTAGTGCTACGGTGACCCTTTATAGAATCTGCCCGCAATGCCAGAAACCCGGATTCAATCCCTGGGTCGGAAAGATCCCCTTGAGGAGAGAATGGCAACCCACTCCAGTATCTTGCCTGGAGAATCCCATGGACAAAGTAGCCTGGTGGGCTACCGTCCATGGGGTCACAAAGAGTCAGACACAACTGAAGTGGCTTAGCACGCACATGCCCACAGAGTCCTTCCACCACTCTCCACTGGCTTCCTGGGAGTCTCCAGAATCAAGTCCAAGCCCCCTAGCAGAAGGCAGTGGCACCCCACTCCAGTACTCTTGCCTGGAAAATCCCATGGACGGAAGAGCCTGGTAGGCTGCCATCCATGGGGTCGCTAAGAGTCAGACATGACTGAGCGACTTCACTTTCACTTTCACTTTCATGCATTGGAGAAGGAAATGGCAACCCACTCCAGTGTTCTTGCCTGAAGAATCCCAGGGACGGGGGAGCCTGGTGGGCTGCCGTCTGTGGGGTCGCACAAACTCAGACACTACTGAAGCGACTTAGCAGCAGCAGCAGCACACTCTAGGTTGCTTACCCAGCTTTGTCTCTCCCTCACTCTTAGCAGCCTAGCGATGCTGAGCCCCTGACAGTTACCTGTACACACTTAGTCCAGAACCCCTTTCCCTGGCTTCTTACCCTGGCCAACTCCTGTTCATCATTCACAATTCAGCTCTGGAATATATTAGGTGATGAAAAAGCCAGGTCATCTCCACTTCTCTGCTCAAAACCTCCCATGGCTCCCATTTCATACAGAGACAGCCTGAGTCCCTACAAAAGCTTACAGGTCCTTACATGTGAAATTTATAGACCGAAGATTGTGAACATTTCTGTGGGTCCTAAAACATATTGCAGTATCGTATGTGCTCAGTCTGACTCTTTGTGACCCCCATGGACTGCAGCATCTCCTGAAGTTACTTTACTATCTCCTGAAGTTTGCTCAAACTCATGTCCACTGAGTCAGTGATGCTATCTCAAGATGGTTGAAAGATAGCAAGTTGCATTTATTGGATTACCTATAAAGCGGACTCTGTCCATGCTCTAACCAGTTATATTATCCCTTTTGTAAAGTCTTTAACAGGTGTGATGATTTTGAGTCTCCTTCCCCTGTTCTGCCTTTCTCCCCACTTACTTACAGTCTCTTTTTTTTCTTCAGTTCTTTCTCATGTTTCTGCCACATCATTTCTCTCCCAGCAACTATTGAATAACAATTCTGTATCTGTGCCTCTTGGGTACTGGACAACTTCCTAAGTACTTTGCTCATGTTGGTTCTGTGTCTTTATTTTTGGCTGCGCTCTGTCTTTGTTGCAGCACACAGCAACAAAGTTGCTTTCTGTAGTTGCGGGGAGCAAGGGCTACTCTCTAGTTTCGGCAGTTGCAGCGACTCCTAGTGTGCAGAGCGTGGGCTACCGGGTGTGGACTCCGTAGTTGTGACACGTGGGCTTAGTCGCTCCGAGGCATGTGGAATTTTCCTTGACCAGGGATCAAACCGAGGCATGGGGAACTTTCCTTGACCAGGGATCAAACCAGTGTGCCCTGCATTGGCAGGCAGATTCTTAACCACTGGACCACCAGGGAAATCCCATCACATTGATTCTCAATCCACCAAGGTGGGCATTGTCCCCATTTCTCAGATGAGGAAATTGCAGGTCAGAGAGACTGAGTACCCCCAGCATCAGAGCCAAGACCCAAAGCCGAGTCTGTCTGGAAGCCTTTGCGCTCCCCGACATCTGCTGTCTCCTCTGGCAGGCACAGGACACCCCGTTTATCTGTCCTCAAACTGTCACCGTCACTGTCAGCCAAAACATTGCTTTCTCCTCCTTATTTTCTCTGAGGACTCCTTATTCTCTTTGATACTATATTTTATTATTTCTAACATTTATATATTTACTTGGCTGTGTCGGGTCTTAGTTGCAGGACTCGGAATCTTCATTGCAGTATGTAGGATCTTTCATTGAGCCGAGTGGGCTTGCTTAATTGCCCCAAGGCATGTGGGGTTTTATTAACTCCCCTATCAGGGACTGAACCCATGCCCCTTGCACTGTAAGGCAGATTCTTAACCACTGGACCAGAGAAGTCCTTTGATACTGTTTTAAATTATGCCTGTCCTTTTCTCTTGCTTTCTCATTAGCTCTCTCTGGTTGCTTCTTTCTCCCAAACCTCAGTCCCCTCAGCAAACTGCCTTCCTCTGGGGAGCTTATCTCTGCCCTCCACTCCTGTCCCTCCTTGTGGCAGCTCTGGCCTAAGCCTGGTGAAGTAAACACTGTGGTGCAGGTCTGCAGAAGAGGGGAGTCAGGAGACGAGGAAAAGAAGTATGTGGAATTGACAGCAGAGAGGCAGGATGGCTGTGTGAGACTGTTCATGAGGGGAGGGTCAGGAACGTGACTGGGAGCGGGCATGCGCAAAGGAGTGAATCTGTGATGAATACGACCAAGGGTTTGGGGCTCTCATGAGTGAGAGGATTATGCGGGTTTGAAAGAGATGGGGCGGGGATGGTGATCCCAAGTGGGACTGGAGTCTTGGAGAAGCAGTCCAGTGGGCCCAGGGGTGGCAGTGACCTACAGGAAGAGGCCCCAGATCAGGGAAAGCAGAACTGAGCCTAAGACCAGGCCAAGTCCAGAAAGCCTCCAGGGTGGTTTGGCCTTAGCCCTTGCCTCACTCAAACCACAGTCAGGTCATAGCATCCCACAAACCTCCCCGCCTCCCCAGGCCTCTGGTACAGATCTGGCCTCCACAGCCAGGGTAATACAGGACTCGATCAAGAAGATGAGGCAGACCTGGTCCTGGGATTCCTCAGTGTCTGGACTGAGAAACTGGTGAACGGGATCTTCTTCCCCCAGCCCACTTTGATGCCACCTCTGCCAGGGGCCTGGAGCTATTTCCTGGGGGGAAGTGGTATGCTGGCAGCGCCACACTGAAAGGCCGTGTGACCCCCCCGCCGACCTGTGCCGCTACAGAGCCATTATTGGCAGACACTGACCCAGCCACCCACCCTCTTTACAGAGCGGTTTGCAGAAAGGTGTATGGATATAAACCACTGTCTGGGACAACCTGAACTAGGAGCCAGCCCCAGCACTAGACCTGTTCCTTCAGGAGACCCTCCAACAGCAGCCTCCCTGTTGGCCCCTTTGCCCCTCATTGTCCTCCCCGCCAGAACAGAGAGACTGAGTGGAGGCCCCCTTACCAGGACCCCCAAAGCCCCATCCTGGCCCCGCTCCTGTGGATCTCTCATGTTTAAGTTATTTGCTCTAAACACAGCCAGCCGGGTTCATGCTGAAACCTTAGGTCTCACAAGAGTCCCAAAGAGCTACACAGCTGGGCCTCTCCACTCCAGATTCTGAAACGAGGGCCAGGAGCCTGGGGCCTCAGCATGGCCATCAAGGAGAAGTTTTTCCCACTTGTCCTGGGAGGCCTCTGGAGTTGGGGTCCCACACTCCCTGGAGCTTGGATCCACCAAGGCTCTTGCCCCCCAGCTTTCTCTCTCTGCTCTGGCAGCGGGCAGCCGGGTGAGCCAGGAACTGGAATACACCAAGGAGAAGCTGGGGGAGGAGGCTGCATATACCTCCCAGATGTTGATACAGACCCCGCGCCAGGAGGGGGAGAACATCCTCACGCCCGAGGCACTTGACCTCCACCTCCAGGCAGCCCTCACCGCCAGTAAAGTGCAAGTATCCCTCTATGGAAAGTGAGTCTGGCTGAGCCCCTGAGCAGCTGGGAGCGAGAGGTGCCACAGCAGGGCTGAAGCCGGAGTCGGCCTCTTCTACTGACGTCTCATGCCCCTGGCTATTGCAGGTCCTGGGATCTGAACAAAATCTGCTACAAGTCAGGAGTTCCCCTAATTGAAAATGGAATGATTGAGCGGGTGAGTCTCCTGCAGTGTTCTCTGAGACAGGGTAGAGTGGAGCCTTCTCTGCAGTAGGGGAAGTGGGGTGGGTGGAGTAGCAGGCATTGCGGGGGCAGGACTGATGTTTGGCCTGGGATGTCCCTGACAGATGATTGAGAAGCTGTTTCCCTGTGTGATCCTCACCCCCCTCGACTGCTTCTGGGAGGGAGCCAAACTCCAAGGGGGCTCTGCCTACTTGCCGTGAGTGCTGCTGCTGCTGCTGCTCCCAAGCCCTGCTTCATCCCCTGCCAGGACTTCCCCAACAGAAAGGAGGGATGGTGAGCAAAAGCTCACCAGGGCCTGATTACCACCCAGGCCAGGGTCAGAGCACAGGCAGCCTCAAGGCTCTCTCCTCATCCCCCTTCCCCTCACCTCCGAAGGAAAGGCAGGCCTGAATTATTTAGATAAAACACGAAGATCTGTAAGATCTGAACAAAGGAGAAAAAAGATCCCAAGGAGGATGGATATGTATATGTATGGCTGAGTCCCTTTGCTGTCCACCTGAAACTATCACAACATTATTTATTGGCTGTATTCCAATATAAAATCAGAAGTTTTTTTTAAGAAAAGATCCTCAGAAAGAGACTTTGCCAGGGAGAGTTAGCTGGATGTCAACTCAGCTGTTGCCCAGGCAGTAAAGAAAACCTGTTACAGGCAGGCGCCTGTACGGTTATGTATGAAACCAAGGATAGACAGTTTGGGAAGGAATGAAATGGGGCTTTTGTGGGTCTTTTCCTTGTGTTAAGTACCATCTGTCTTGAGTTCCATCTCAGCTCCTGTATCCATTGAGTTCACTGCAGCAACCTGCTGGACTGAGCCTCCACAGAGAGAGACAGATGAGCAGCTAGGAGTGGGGTGGGCTACCCCATGGGTCCCATGGCAGCAGTCTGGAGGATGGGCATTGATCCCTGATCCTCACCAACCACAAGCTCTCCCCGCAGGGGCCGCCCGGACATCCAGTGGACCAACCTGGACCCAGAGCAGCTGCTGGAGGAGCTGGGCCCCTTTGCCTCCCTTGAGGGCTTCCGGGAGCTGCTAGACAAGGCACAGGTGGGCCAGGCCTACGTGGGGCGGCCCTGTCTGCACCCTGACGACCTCCACTGCCCACCCAGTGCCCCTAACCATCACAGCAGGCAGGTGGGTTCCAGCCAGGTCTGCTGGGGAAAGGTTATTTCCTTCCCTTTCCCCTGGTGTTCCCCTTTTCCTGGAGACAGCAGACTGCTCTATGCTCTTCCCCATACTTCCTGGACACTGTTACCCTCTCCACACTGCACTCGACACCTAGAGTTTTCCATTCCCATTCAGCTCTCCTAAGGACTCTTCAAGTAGCATATGAATCCTTTTGGCTTTTTCTAAGCCCAGAAAGGCTGGACTTCATCAAAACACACGTGTACAGAGAGACAAGACAAATTAGATAAGCATGGGGGTCATACCTGGTTTCCTGAGTGTCTGTGTGGCCCTGTGAATGTGGACCTTTTCCCAAAACCACCAAAGTTCAGCCAGCTCCTCCCTGCAGCGTATTTCTAGGCCTCTGCTCCCTCTTGTGGCCTCCTCCCTGCCAGACTAGCTGTTAGCTTACAGGGCAAGCAAGAGGCTCAGCACAACAGTATGTACACCCCAGGCCCACAGAGCTCTGTGGCAAGCATGGTTCCTGGAGGTGCCCGCTCAGAGACACCTAGTTACCCACAAGTAGGACCTGGAGTAACGAGCTTCTCTTCACCCCTCCAGGCTCCCAACGTGGCTCAGGAGTTGAGTGGGGGCTGCCATGGCTTCTCCCACAAGTTTATGCACTGGCAGGAGGAGCTGCTGCTGGGAGGCATGGCCAGAGACCCCCAAGGACAGCTGCTGAGGTACACCGCCACCCCCCGCCCCAGAGTTGCCAAGGGGACGCCCCAGGCATGAGGAGCCACACCCTGATGCCAGGCAGCTCTGGCAAACGCCCCTTGCACACGCCCTCCTGGTCGTTGAGACCAGCCCTGACTCCTGCTTTTCCTACACCACCGCCAGGGCAGAGGCCCTGCAGAGCACCTTCCTGCTAATGAGCCCCCGCCAGCTCTACGAGCACTTCCGGGGTGACTACCAGACACACGATATCGGCTGGAGCGAGGAGCAGGCCGGCACGGTCCTTCAGGCCTGGCAGCGACGCTTTGTGCAGGTCAGCGTGGAGCCAACGAGCGCAGCGCCCGAGGACACTGCTTCCTCCTGCGCCTCACACCACCCTGTCTCTCCAGCTGGCCCAGGAGGCCCTGCCCGAGAATGCGTCCCAGCAGATCCACGCCTTCTCCTCTACCACCCTGGATGACATCCTACACACCTTCTCTGAAGTCAGCGCTGCCCGCATGGTGGGGGGCTACCTGCTCATGGTGGGTCCTCTTGGTGCCTTGCCCCCTACCACCAGCTCCCCCTGGGAGCCCCCATCCCAGACTGCCCTCTCTCTCTCCCTACAGCTAGCCTACGCCTGTGTGACGATGCTGCGGTGGGACTGTGCCCAGTCCCAGGGTGCAGTGGGCCTCGCTGGGGTGCTGCTGGTGGCCCTGGCGGTGGCCTCAGGCCTGGGGCTCTGTGCCCTGTTGGGCATTGCCTTCAACGCTGCCACTACCCAGGTAGGCCAGGTCTGCGGGCAGACTTGGGGCCCACAGCCCGGGCTGCTCAGATCCTCCAACTGCCTGCCCCCATGCCCCTCCAGGTGCTGCCTTTCTTGGCGCTTGGCATCGGCGTGGATGACATATTCCTGCTGGCACACGCCTTCACAGAGGCTCCACCTGGCACCCCTCTCCAGGTGAGGCTTCATCCTCCTGCCTGGGTTCATCCCAGGCCATGCCGCTGAGGGGCTTAGAGCCTCTTGGTTTAAGGGACTTTGGGCTGGTAATAAGCCTCTCTGTGCCTCACTTCTTCATCTGTAAACAGGGGTAATCATAGTGTTTGTGTGGTAAGGGTTGTGGTGAGGATCGGTAATTTGAGTGCTTAGAACAGGGCAATAAACGTCAGCTGCTGTGTGCTTCCTGCCCCTCCCCTGCTGTCCTTCACTTGGCCCTGTCCTGGCAGGAGCGCACGGGGGAGTGTCTGCAGCGCACGGGCACCAGCGTCACACTCACGTCCATCAACAACATGGTTGCCTTCTTCATGGCCGCCCTAGTTCCCATCCCTGCACTGCGGGCCTTCTCCTTGCAGGTGAGGCCTCATCCATGGGGCCCAGGCTCGGGTGGGCATGGAGCCTGGTGGACTTCACCCAGGTTTTGTGCCCCTCCTGTCCACCCGACAGGCAGCCATAGTGGTGGGCTGCAACTTCGCAGCCGTGATGCTTGTCTTCCCAGCGGTCCTCAGCCTGGACCTGCACCGGCGCCACTGCCAGCGCCTGGACGTGCTCTGCTGCTTCTCTAGGTACCCGTCCCACCGGGCCGGCCGTCCCTCCTGAGCCCCATCCCGTCCTGTCCCCTTGGCACCATTTCCAGACCCTCGCCCCCTCTCTGCCTCTTCCAGCCCCTGCTCTGCTCGGGTGATTCAGATTCTGCCCCAGGAGCTGGGGAACGGGACGGTACCAGTGGGCATTGCCCACCTGACTGCTACGGTTCAAGCCTTTGCCCACTGTGAAGCCAGCAGCCAACATGTGGTCACCATCTTGCCTCCCCAAGCCCACCTGGTGCCACCACCTTCTGACCCTTTGGGCTCTGAGCTCTTCAGCCCAGGAGGGTCCACACGGGACCTTCTAGGACAGGAGGAGGGGACAGGGCAGAAGGCAGCCTGCAAGTCCCTGCCCTGTGCCCGCTGGAGTCTTGCCCATTTCGCCCGCTCTCAGTTTGCACCCTTGTTGCTCCAGTCCCACACCAAGGTAAGCCTCCAGGCCCGGGCAGGTCGAGGTGGGACGCGGCACAGACTTCTTAGATGTCTCTGGGCCTCCAGCTTAGTCGCCTTTTCCCACAGGCTGTAGTACTGGTACTTTTTGGGGCTCTCCTGGGCCTGAGCCTCTATGGAGCAACCTTGGTGCAGGACGGCCTGGCCCTGACTGATGTGGTGCCGCGCGGCACCAAGGAGCATGCCTTCCTGAGCGCCCAGCTCAGGTACTTCTCCCTGTACGAGGTGGCTCTGGTAACACAGGGTGGCTTTGACTACGCCCACTCCCAACGCGCCCTCTTTGATCTGCACCAGCGCTTCAGTTCCCTCAAGGCCGTGCTGCCCCCACCGGCCACCCAGGCACCCCGCACCTGGCTGCACTACTATCGCAACTGGCTACAGGGTGAGAGGCGAGGAGACGGGCAGGGAGGCTGCGGCCGGTAGAAGCCCCCAGAGCCCTCAGGCCAACTGGACTCCTTCCCCGTCCTCTGCCAGGAATCCAGGCTGCGTTTGAGCAGGACTGGGCTTCTGGGCGCATCACCCGCCACTCATACCGCAATGGCTCTGAGGATGGGGCCCTGGCATACAAGCTGCTTGTCCAGACCGGGGATGCCCAGGAGCCTCTAGATTTCAGCCAGGTTGGAAGAAGACCGGAGGGCAGGGGAGCACAGAGGGGCTCCAGGCCCCGTGGGCCCAGCCTTAACCCCCTCTGCCTCTGCAGCTGACCACCAAGAAGCTGGTGGACAAAGAAGGGCTGATCCCACCCGAGCTCTTCTACATGGGGCTGACCGTGTGGGTGAGCAGTGACCCCCTGGGTCTGGCAGCCTCGCAGGCCAACTTCTATCCCCCACCTCCCGAGTGGCTGCATGACAAGTACGACACCACGGGAGAGAATCTTCGCAGTGAGTCCCGGGGGAGCCCTACCTGCCCTCCCCTGAAGCCCTGCCCACTGCTGCCCGTACTCACCAGCCGCCCCTCCCTCTCCCTCCACCCCCTCCCTCCACAGTCCCAGCGGCCCAGCCCTTGGAGTTTGCCCAGTTCCCCTTCCTCCTGCGCGGCCTCCAGAAGACTGCAGACTTCGTGGAGGCCATCGAGGGGGCCCGGGCAGCGTGTGCCGAGGCCGGCCAGGCCGGGGTGCGTGCCTACCCCAGTGGCTCCCCCTTCCTCTTCTGGGAGCAGTACCTGGGCCTGCGGCGCTGCTTCCTGCTGGCGGTCTGCATCCTGCTGCTGTGTACTTTCCTTGTCTGTGCCCTGCTGCTGCTCAACCCCTGGATGGCTGCGCTCATAGTGAGTCTTGCAGGAGTGGGGCTAGAGGGACCCATAGCTCCCCCACCTGCCCTGCCCAGGAGCCCTAGGTGAGCCCTGCCCTCCCCAGGTACTGGTCCTGGCGATGATGACTGTGGAGCTCTTTGGCATCATGGGTTTCCTGGGCATCAAGCTGAGTGCCATCCCAGTGGTGATTCTTGTGGCCTCCATAGGCATCGGTGTCGAGTTCACCGTCCACGTGGCTCTGGTGAGCACAGGCACTAGGAGGGGGCGGGCCAGCTGTTTCAGTTTTCGACAAATACTGTGTGCTCAGTACTGGGGAGATGAGAGCAATACAGACACACTTTACCTTCAAGAGTGTAGAGATAAACAATAAACAAGTAAATAAATGAATAGGCAGCCATTTCAGTAGAGAGGAGAGACAAAGGCCTGACCAGAATGGGATGAGGACAGAATGGACGGTGAGAAAATGGGAACTGACAGTTATTTGGGATGGATTTACTGTGAATCAGGGAGATGGGGTGGTAGCTGGATGACAGTGAGCATAAGGCGAGATCCTTCCAGGACAGAGATGCAGAACAGAGGTGGGCTGGCCTCTCCCACAGCTTCCAGTTCTCCGGCAGAGGAGGCGTGGGGGTAGAGTGGGGGCAGTGGACCCGTTGGGAGCTCCAACACAAACCTGGCCAGACCCCACAAACAGCTTCCTTCATTCTTCCCCAATAAAATCCTTATTATGTTTCTGATTATAAGAACAACATATACTTCTCGGGGGACAAAAAAGTCAGGATGCAGAAAAATACCAAGAAGAATCAGAAAGCCTCTGAAATGCCACCCTGAGAAGTATCCCTCCTTCTAGACCAGGCATCAGCAGACTTTTTCTGAAAAGAATCAAATAGTAATATCTTAGGCTTGTCAGGCTATATGTTCTTTCTACCAGTGTAGCACAAGAGCAGCCCCACACGACAGGTGCATGAATGGGTGTGGCTGTGTTTCAACAAAACTTTATTTACAAAAACATGGGACAAGCTATAGATGGCCAACCTAGTCTGAGTGAAAGTGAAAGTCGCTCAGTCATGTCCAACTCTTTGCCACCCCATGGACTATACAGTCCACAAAATTCTCCAGGCCAGAATACTGGAGTGGGTTCAGTTCTCCAGGGGAACTTCCCAACCCAGGAATCGAACTGGGTCTCCTGCATTGCAGGAGGATTCTTTACCAGCTGAGCTAGATGAATGAGACAGAGATGTCTAGAATAGGTTGGGCTTCCCTTGTGGCTCAGATGGTAATCTCCCTGTAATGTGGGAGACCTGGGTTCAATCCCTGGGTTGGGAAGATCCCCTGGAGGAGGGCATGGCAATCCACTCNGCTAGATGAATGAGACAGAGATGTCTAGAATAGGTTGGGCTTCCCTTGTGGCTCAGATGGTAATCTCCCTGTAATGTGGGAGACCTGGGTTCAATCCCTGGGTTGGGAAGATCCCCTGGAGGAGGGCATGGCAATCCACTCCAATATTCTTGCCTGGAGAATCCCCACGTACAGAGGAGCCTGGCAGACTACAGTCCATGGGGTCCCAAAGAGTCAGACACAACTGAGCGGCTAAGCACACACAGCACATCTCACTCATCTGTACAGGGCCACTTACATGGACTTGTGCTTGGGTCCTGCGCAGTTCCCAGGAGCTCGGTTCCCCTGGCCTTCTGTGGGCCAGGCATGAATGAGCCCTAGGCACACAGATGAGCTGGCCGTGGTTGGTCAAGGAGCAGCTCCAGGATGACTTTGTTCCCCCAGGGCTTCCTGACCGCTCAGGGTAGCCGGAACCTGCGGGCTGCCCGGGCCCTGGAGCGCACATTTGCCCCAGTGACCGATGGGGCCATCTCCACCTTGCTAGGTCTGCTCATGCTTGCTGGCTCCAACTTTGACTTCATCGTAAGGTAGGGGAGGGCTCAGGGCAAGGAGGCAGGGCTGGCCTGCACTGGATTCAGAACCTGACCGGGCTGACCCCTCTTAACACCCCCAGGTACTTCTTCGTGGTGCTGACAATACTTACACTCCTGGGCCTCCTCCACGGGCTCGTGCTGCTGCCGGTACTGCTGTCCATCCTGGGACCCCCACCAGAGGTGACCACACCATCCTGCTCCCAGCCCACGGGGCGGGGTGGGATAGAACCAAGACTAAACACCCTCGCTGACCAATAGACAGGGCTCAACTCACAGGGCCCCTTCCCCATGAAGTACCACCAGCTGAAGTTAGCGGCATCCTCTTTTGCCCAGACATCATGTCCCTGCCCTTCAGCCCTCTTGACTTCTTCCTGAGATCCACCTTAGCTTTTAGGTGTAGGATTGGCCCCTGATCTCAACATCTTGTCCCTTGTTAGCTCTTGTCTCCTGCTGGGAGCCACCAAAGACCCCAGCTTCCCAACCAGGAAGTTGCTGAAGGGGGCTGAGTCCCCAGCAGCCCCCAGGCTCTTGAAAGAGCAGCCGAAGCATGGAGACCCCATTGAGGCCACATGAAGTCACTGGGAAGCAGTGGGGCATTGCTGAAGACAGGGCGGACTCCTGGGGAGCCCTGCTGCTGCCGCCACCTCATCCCCTCCCCTGGCCGGGCCATCGGAGACCTCCCCGAAATCCACACAAAGCCACCACTGTCTAGGCTGTGAGCAGCCTTGCATGCCCGGCTCCTCTGGGCCTGGGGCTGTGTCTGGGTGGGGTAAAAGCCTGCACTTCAGGCTGCAGTGCAGCCCAGACCCTCCTCCCCCGCGACACTGCTGCCCCAGCAGACCAAGCTGAGGGATCGTTAGCACCCTTTGCTGGGCCTGGTCCCCACTGCTTGGTGACCCCTGAGGAGGCGCTCTGTATCCCTGCCCATCTCTCACCACATAAATTATTTATATGGAGATGTTTATTTTTGTAGTTTGGATGTTAGCTATGCTGAAAGTTTTATTTTTAAAAGAGTGAAATATATTCTATGTGAACTCATCTCAATTGACGTTGGTGCTTTGTATTTGTAGTTGTGAGTTTGCACATAGAAGTGTCAGGGCCTGAGGTCCTAGCCCTCTAGTCCTCCGTGTGTTTATTCACCTGGCAAGTGAAGATGATGTGCAGCAAATGTGTTGGTCACATACTTGGTAACATGGTCTAGCTGAAGTGCTTAGCACACAAAATGATACAAATGTTTTTGGTGTCAAAACCCTACTGTGCAGTTTTCAGAGCCATCATAGTCCAGCCTGGTGTTCCTCTCCAGGCTCATTGGCCAGCTCCTGTTTCAGCAGCCTGGGGGGATGGGCAGAGGGACACAGGCAGGCAACAGGTGAGAGGTGAAGTGGAAGCAGATCAACAAAGTGGCCAAGGGAATTCCCTGGTGGTCCTGTGGTTAAGACCCAGTGCTCTCATTGCCAGGGGCCTAGGTTTGATCCCTGGCTGGGGAATTAAGATCCCACAAGCCTCCAGACATGAC
>SJYX01022835.1:406115-434828 GCA_006410675.1 Oreotragus oreotragus | reverse complement strand
CACCTCATGAGAAGAGCTGACTCACTGGAAAAGACTCTGATGCTGGGAGGAATTGGGGGCAGGAGGAGAAGGGGACGACCAAGGATGAGATGGCTGGATGGCATCACGGACTGGATGGACATGAGTCTGAGTGAACTCCAGGAGATGGTGATGGACAGGGAGGCCTGGTGTGCTGCGATTCATGGGATCGCAAAGAGTCGAACATGACTGAGCGACTGAACTGAACTGAACTGGAAAAACCATAGTTTGACTAGCAACCAGTGAGGCACTATCTTTAAGCTGTTTGCTCTGTAAAGGTTAACAATCCCATTGTACAGAGGTCTGGACAATTCTGGCCACACCCCTGGGTGTAGTCTCATCTGATGGATGGGAGGGAGAGGTCTTTTAGTGCCCTTCTCCAATTATCCCAGGGCTCAATCTCAGCTAACACACATATACACCCTGGGCTCCAGCCACACACTCACCAGGAACAATCCCACCCCCAGAGCAATGCCTTCTCACACCCCACCCCACCCCACCCCACCCCACCAAGCCAAAGGCTGGAAAATCATGTTCTCACCTAACGCTGGGAGTGGAGAGGGGAGACGTCTACTGCAGCTGAATCAACACTGAATCAAAAAAGAGAAGGTGGTTGGCTTGGAATCAAGGGTAGGGGGTGCATCCAGTATGCCCAAGAGATAGACCCTGGATTTGGGTCCAGTGGTGTTTGGGTCACTATGGAGCAGCTTTGAGGTAGGGCAGGAGAGCTCACCAGGCTGTAACAGTGCAAAAGACGTCGTCACCCCCCACCCCCAGTTCCACTTACCAGCTGAGTGAGCTGCAAAAATCAGACATCCTCTCTGAGCCTCAGCGTCTTCATCTGTGAAATGGAAGATTACAGTCCATTTTGTAGGCTGCTGGTTTTTCCATTTAGGATTGTAAATGAAATATTCATGTAAGAAATGGCCTGGCTTCTCACAGGCGCTCTCTGCTTTTGTAGTTTGTGATATTTTAGCTATGTTGAAAGTTTGTGCTCTGATCAAATGCTTAGTCAATAAACCTAAAACACGGAACGGCGTGGTGATATGGCACTAGCTGAAGGATTCCAGCCAACTGGAGCGGGACCGCCCCAGGAATACTCAGTCCCAGGGCACTGACCACAGCCAGTCTTGGGGACAAGTCCCAGTGTTTGCAAGGCAAACCACCCTGTGTGGCACTGCACTCAGCCCTCTGACTTCAACACCATTTCATGGCTCCCCATTGTTGATCATAACAAGATCAAAGCCAAGGCCTTTCAGGCCTAACTGGATCTAGCCTCTGCCATCTTCCCAGCTCTCTCAAGACAGCTAATGGCCAGATTCACGCCCTCATTCAGACACACCACACCCTACTCCAGACAGGCTGAATTACTTTCGATGTTCACCTCCCACGACTTCACAGAGGCTTTTCGAGAACTCGTTTCCACCTCCCATTCAATGGAACTATCCTTCCAGATAAGTTGGATGCCATTTCGGGGTCTGCGGGTATGAAATGACAGGGCTTTAACGTCACCCTCGGTAAGGAAGCGTCGGTTTCCTGGGGGTCCCGCAAAGAGAGAGCGCGGCAGCCCTGAGGCGCCCAGAGCGCCGCCCGGCTGGGCGGGTGAATGGCGTCACCCAGCGGCGGAGCCGCCTTCAATTTGCATACCCATAGTGCACCACGAAAAGACGATTTCACGCGCTTGAATTCCAACCCCACGGGGGTTTGTCCACTGTTGGAGCGGACAGTACCTATTAGAAACGTACGGTCTGTGCAAATTCCACTCAGGGTGCCCAAACCGCGCGGAGGCGGAGCAACCATAAGTGAACAGAGTGTTACGTCGCTCTGGGAGGTTCCAAGCGGCCCTGTGAAGACATACTCTGGTTTCTCTTCAGATCGTATAAATCTTTCGCCTTTTACTAAAGATTTCCGTGGAGAGGAACAATTCTGAGTCTTTACCCAATTTTTTGAGGCCTCGTTTTTAACGAGGCTACATTTTTTAAGGTTAAAAGTCAGAACTCAACAATTATAAGTACTTTATGAGAGAAAAGTTAAGTTTGCTAAATATACTCACTGTTGTTGATTTCTCTCTGTGTGGGGTTTTTTTTCTGTGTTTTATTTGTATATTTCTGCAGAGTCTTTTTTAAAGCTGGTAGATAAAATGGGAAAGTCACGTATTGAAAGCATCAACTGCTTCCCAGATGGCAGAAAAACACAGCTAGATGTAAAAAACATGGGTTTGTTCACTCCTTGGATCCGGAAGATGCCTTGGAGGAGGGAATGGCAGCTAAATTTGTTATTTTTGCGTGGAGAATTCCTTAGACAGAGAGACCTGGCAGGTAGCAGTCCCATAGAGACACTATGTAGCCCGCCAGGCACCTCTCTCCCTGGGGATTCTCCAGGCAAGAACACTGGAGTGGGCTTCTAAGGGATTTTCCCCACTCAGGGAGTGAACCCAGGCCGTCCATATTACAGGCGGATTCTTTACCGTCTGAACCACCAGGAAAGTCCCATCAGACTACCTGGTTCCTTTCCCAGAGGTTATCTGAGGAAAATTAGCTGAGGCACTCTGGTATGACTTATTTCAGACTGTCTGTTCACTCACTCACTCAATGCCACTTTTCCATTCTCAACCTTTCCGTTAAGGAGCTTAATTTTTTGGTGGAACCAAGAACTTAAGAAAAAAGGGAGATAATACATAATCTCTATGAAAAGTGCCCTACAGAAACAGCATTATGAGAGAACAAGGCTAGCTACCTAGATCTACATTCTCTCTAGGGGAAATCACCTAGGCCTGTGGATTTTAGTGAAAGCCGCTCAGTTGTGTCCGACTCTGTGACCCCTTGGACTGTAGCCTGCCAGGCTCCTCTGTCCATGGAATTCTCCAGGCAAGAATATTGGAGTGGGTTTCCTTTTTTTTTTTCCCAGGGGGGATCTTTCCCACCCAGAGATTGAATCCAGGTCTCCTGCGTTACAGGTGGCCTCTTTACCATCTGAACCACCAGGGAAGTGACTTTTAAGTGATTATCATCTCATACTTGGTGTCCTCCAGATTCACAGCCATTAGCAGATCCCACCAACTCCATATTCATATTCATGTGTGTGCTTCGTGCAAACACATTTTACCTCCTCAAATGTTACCAAGCTAAGAGCAAGGAAAACTTTTCCTCCCAATATTATCTTTTCTTTCAGCAAAAGGAATCATGCTCTGCTTGGTCTGCACTGTGCTTTGCTCACCAAAGACCATGGATTTTTTTTTTAATATCACTGTAAGGACTATACCATAGTTAATTTAACCAGCCCTCTAAATTAAATCAGTCTTCCAGGACTTACAGCTTTTCTTCTTCAGTTTTCATTATCTAAGGTGGTATTAAGTGTAACCACATTTTCAGTCTTGAGAGATACACTAACAAATAACTATTTTTAACCCATGTACAACATATTTTTATGTAAAGTCCATGAGAAAGAAGAATAATTTTATTTTTTTTTCCAAATAGTCAACTAGGGACTTCCCTGGGGGTCCAGTGGTTAAAACTCCCCATTCCCACTGCAGGGGGCACCAGTTATTAAAAGATTCCTGGTCAGGGATGCTGCAAGTCCAGAGGCACAGCCAAAATAAAGTCAGTCCCTAATTTCATATTTATAGTATCTTAATGGAATAAAATAATATTTAAATAAAAAAGCAAAGTCGTCACTGTTCAGTTTACAGAACACTGATTATGTGTCAGGGACTGGGGAAGCAGAAATGAATTAGGCTCCACTCCTGGCCCCAGAGATCTTTCTTCAGGGAGATCTGGATCCTCAGGAAGACAAAATGCACAACAAATGAAAGGAGAACATGGGGAGTCCTCAATAACAGAGAGGAAATCTGCATTTTTATTTTTGGCTGCGCTGTGTATTCATTGCTGTGCACGGGCTCACTCTAGTTGCAGCAAGTGAGGGTTGCTCTTCGTTGGGGTGTGAGGGCTTCTCGTTGCCATAGCTTCTCTTGTTGCCTAGCACAGGCTCTAGGTGCTTAGGCATCAGTAGTTGCAGGCTTGAGGCCTCTAGAGCTCAGGTTCAGTAGTTGGGGCCCACAGCCTTAGTTGCTACAAAGCATGTGGAATATTCCTGGACCAGGGATAGAACTCATTTCTCCTGTACTGGCAGGCAGATTTTTATCTACTGTGCCACTAGGAAGTCTGAAGACTAGTGCATTTTTGCAAAGGTAGTAGTTGAGAGAAAATTTTCTAATATTTGGAACCACTAGTATTTTGAGTGCTCTAAAAGTGAAACAGATTATATTTTGTCCAAAGGGCAGTGGGTAAATACAGAAAAAAAGGGCATAGGGCTGACAATTTTAGACAGGTCGAGAGGCACTGTGGGAAATGATTGGGGAGGAGGTCTCCACTGTAGTGAAAGCAAGAAGATTACTAAGAGCCTGTGGCAGTAATTCCTGCCACAGATAGGACTGGTTGAACTGGGGTAAGAGAACTGAACCAGGGGTACTCTTTCTAACCCCCTTCTGATGACTATGTCGGAAGCTTTCTCTATCTCCTTTATACTTTAATAAAACTTTATTACACACACACACACAAAGAGAACTGAACCAACTGGAAAGATCTTGTAGGAAAGGAAAACTAATTTTCCCTCTACTCTCTGAGTTCTTGGCTGAGACCTTTGTAATGAGACAGCTTAACCAGAGAAACAAAAATGGAAGTTTATTAACATGTATATCTCACATATACATGGGAGATACCCAGGGAAAAATTAGTAACTCCCAGAGGTGGCCAAAAATACCTGCTTAAATACTTCCTTCAGCTAATGACAAAAGAAAGAAAAGTGGGGAGGCCAGATATGGGAAGGCCATCAGGAAAAAGCACCGAAAGCAAGGTTTATTAAGCAAATCTTAGTGATTTCACAGGAAGTCTCCTGTAAATTAGTCATCCTTCTGTAGAAAGAGGGAGACACCCTTCCCAATGTAGATTTAGTTTATAAAAATTTCCCTTACAAAAGGGTAACTTTTCTGTTTTCAGAACGTCTCCTTTTTCTCAAAATAATCAGCTTAAAACAACCCTATGCCAAAACAGCATATTTTGGGGTGGCATATTCTGCTTTCAGTCTCTTAAGAAATAGAAGCCATGGGAGGCAAGTGTGAAGAATAAAGCAAGGATTACATCTAGGTTTCTGGCTTTGGCACCCATGGAGATGAGAAACACGATGGGGGCAGAACTGGGGAAAGATGAGGGGCAAGCACAATTTTGGATTGAGTCTTAAGTGTCTGTAGGACATGTGGAAAGAGATCGCCAGGAGCCAGGTCTGGAGTTAAAGAGGGGGCTGAGTTGAAAAGATATGTGGGAATTACAAGAGTAAAGGAGGCGGGCGGTAGTGCTCAGAGACAGGCTGTAGAGCCACAGCACGGGAGCAAAGAAACTGCTTTGGCGCTTTGCGCAGGGTTGGAGGCCAAGGCTCAGCGGAAGACTGCATTGTTCAGGCCCGCCCACCACCGGAACCTCACCCATAGCGCCTGCGTTTGGCACACCGGTCCTTCCCGCCCCGACTTCCGAAGCATTCTGGGAGCGGAAGCCAGCTTTGAGCGCGGAGCGTGTTGGGAGCTGCAGTTTAAGAGAGGTGCAGAATGCTTCACAAGTCATGGCACTGGTCACTTAAAGGGCAGATCCAAAAAACGATGATGCTCCCGAGGTAAGGTGCCCCTCCGGCGGCGGCACGGGGTGCCCCGGGCCGCATCCCCTCTCCGCAGAGCGTGACACTTCCACGCCTCCACGATCTGTTCCACCTGCAAGGGATGCGAATCACCGCGGAGTCCCGCAGTGCCCACCTTACCCTGAACCACGCCCCCCTCGCCTCCCCCCACACTATCCGAGACGTGTACCCCGCGTCCGCACCGGGATGAGCGGCTCCCGCCGGTTCTGTTCTTCCAGGGCGCTCAGCTCTGCCGGAGCCAGCAAGGCCAGTCTCAGCTCCCGCACCACCGGTGCCGCCACCTCGGCTACAGGCCGCTCTAGTACCGCCTACGGACGTCAGCACTGAACCTGGGCGGGCGGGGGCACCTGCGCAACCGCCTGCTCTCCTGGTTCCTGCAGCTAGAGCCTCTTTCAGCACCCCTACCTCCCACTCCCTTCAGCCCCTGCTCACCGCGCCTACGCGCGCCCAACTCCGGGCTGCCAGGACCAGCTCGGCCTCGTCCACACAGAGCTTGTCGCTACGCAGCAGGGGCAGCAACGCAGGCGCGGACAGCTCCAGGAAACCACGGGTCCGGAGGGTTTCCTATGGGTCCGCGATTGGGTCAGGGAGGAGCAGAACGAGGGGTGTGGGGTAGGGAGTATGCAGTGGGGAGTACCTGGCTGTGGGCCTCAATGAAAGCCACACAACGCTCCTGCAGCTGTCCCAGGCCAAAGGTTACAGCAACCTGAGAGCAGAATGAAGGGAGTCAGGCTGGAGATGGAGAGGCTGGGCGGCCCGGCCCTCCACACCGGAACCTTCTGCAAGCCTGTCCAGCGACACCCACCTGCAGGGCCTCGCAAACCAGCTCCACGTCCAGTGCCTTCCCCACAAACTCCAGACACAGCTGGGAACAGAAGAAGGTGGGCTGTGCCCAGATGTCCCTGTTCCAAGGCCCCAGCCCCAGCCCCAAAACAGTGAACAGCCTTGGAGCAGTGAGCCACCCAGGCTACTGGCAGCCCCAGGCCCACGCAGACCTCCCAGGCCAAGGGAGGCAGGGAATCACTAAGGCCTGAGACTAGGAACTAGCAAAGCCAAGCCCAGCAGCCCACCTTTTAGTACAGTCCTCACTAATCAGACTAGATAAAAGCCATGTGAAAATTCCACTCTCCTTTTCTTTCAATACACTTATCTTTTTCCACACTTTTCTCTGAACTCAAAGACACTATTTTAACTAGAAACTTGAATTCATCTGTGACATCTCGCTCTCACCCCCCACATCCAGAAAAGCCCTGGGTAATGCCAGTTCACAGGGTCAAACCAGCCAATCCTAAAGGGAATCAACCCTGAATATTCACTGGAAGGACAGATGCCAAAGCAAAAACTCCAGTACTTTGGCTGCCTGAAGTAAAGAACAGACTCACTGAAAAAGACCCTGATGCTGGGAAAAATTGAGGGCAGGAGGAGAAGGGGGAGACTGAGGATGAGATGGTTGGATGGCATCAGTGACTCGATGGACATGAGTTTGAGCAAACTCGGAGATAATGAAGGACAGGGACGTCTGCAGTCCATGGAGTCACAGAGACAACTGAGCCACTGAACAACAGCACTGGCTGCTAGTGCAACCTCAGTTTCTACAGCAACTGAACTGTGAGCAGTGCCAGTTCCACTCCTCTCAAAGGCAGGCACTTCTTTCCTGGGCAACCACTGCCACCCGTGTCCCTACGGGACTGGCGAGCCCTTCCCTTGGCTCCCAGTCCCTTCTCCTCTTAGCTTCCAAATCCTCACTACCTGAAACCTCCACTGAAACTCCACTGCCCTCTGGGTAAAGGAAGTCCAAATTTTTTGAAGGGCCTACAGGAACCAGCTCCCGGCACCCTCTCCAATCTCATTTCTTCCTCTCTTCCTTTCACTCTTAGTCCTCTTAGTCTAGCTACACTAAATGTCTCACCAGTTCCTTTTGTGCCTCTGTGACTAGAATACCATCTTTCCTCTCCCTGCTGAACAAAAATCTTACCTGTTCTACCCGATACAACACAAATGCTTCCTTCTCCAGGACGTATTCCCCTCCTCCTCCTGGTGAGACTAGAGAGACTCTCCGTACAGTCTCAGCACCATGTGCCCTTCTCTGTCACACTTAGGCCACTGGGTTAAGCGTTTTGCTTGTGCCTGCCTCTCTTTGAAGAACAGGGATCAAGGCTAGCTTACCCAGGTATCTACACCCCCATATGGCCCCACAGGGCACACACATATCCTTTTGCACATAGACATGCATCAATGCCTGTTTATATAGAGATACCCATACTTCTTTCTGTGTTGGTGCACATTCCTCTCCAGATCAGCGGGTGCGTGAGGCAGGGTGCGAACCGTGCCCATAAGAGGCAGGGGAAAGGAGACGGCTACCCATGAACCCACCTCTCGAAGTTCCTCCAGCCCATACTCCACAGCCGCCGTCAACACCTCAAGCACCTGCAGAATGGGTAGTTGGCATGGTAGAAGAGAGTCTTCCCGCCCCTCAGCCACCCAGAACTTGCCCACCCAGACCCTTGCCCAGTGGGCTCACAGAGTGGCGTTGCAGCTTGGCACTGTTGGTATACAGAAACTCCAGCACTGCCAGGAAGGCCTCAGCTGGCACGGTACTCAGCACCACAGGGCTAGGCACCCCAGGGCCTGGCTCTGAGCTTAGAAGTCGCTGGAAGAAGTTGCATCTACACGCCAGCAAGCACCGGTGGGCAAACACCTCCTGCCGTTCTTGACCGACCACAAAGCAAACATCACTGTGGGAGAGAGGGGCAGAGAGCCAGGAAGAAGAGGCTAGAATCTCTGTGTAACTCTAGACTTTGCCTTTGCCCTCTCTAGGCCTCCATTTCCTTATCTGCCATATAAGAGGCAGTCCCTCTAGCAAAAGGTCTGGGTCACACAGGCCTGGTTCTAATCACAGCTACAGCTAGGCAAGTGAAGCCTAGGGAAGAAATTTCTGACCTACTGCCTCTCAGTTTTCTCATCCCTGAAATGAGATGCTCATCCCAAACCCTAGGGTGGCTAACATTAGGTGGCTGTGTTTGATCACTGAGGGGGCACCAGGGCTGATACAAGATCAATTCCAATGTCCCTCTCCTCCCCAGCCTGTGACTCCGGTGAAGGGAAACTCTTTTTGGCTTCTCCTCCAGACTGCAAACTCAGCTTTTTCAGCCTCCTCCAGACAGGAGCGGGGAGGAGGAGGGTGTGGAGGGCACTGACTGCAAATAGACACGTCAGTGATGCACTATCGTGGGCCAGACCACATTTTCCATTTTCATGATACTTCCGGCCCCAGCTGCTGGGCCTCTGAACAGCACAGTGGGTAAGGGACAAATGATGAAGCCTGAGCTTCCTGGAGCCTTCTAGGCTCACGTCCAAGGTCTGGGGGGCGGGGGGTGGTGGGAATCCACCATTGCTCAGACCAGACTGTGACGCCCAAAGCAGTAGGGTTACAGAAATTGCCAACCTGTGGGAGGACCCCAGCTCTGAAGCAGTGGAGACAGAAAGCTGCATTCTGATTCTTCTGACCGGCCCTGCCCTGTGCTTGGTCCCCGGTTAGAGAGCCCCAGGCAGTACACTTGAACTACTTCCTGTCTGCGACTCTGGCTCAATCTTGAGCTCTCACTGTTGAGCTTTGTTCCCCTTACAAGTCCTCAGTTCCCAGAATAGGATTGTCTGTTCCTCTGCCTCCCCAGGGAGGCACTCAAGTTACACTCCATTTCTCAGGATCCACAGGGCAGAGGGCTTTTCTCTGCCAGGAGCCCAAGATCCAAAAAAGGAAGGCCTTTCCCTGAAGTCACATAGCTGCTCTGAGCACTAGTCCCCACTGCCCCCACCTCTGGCTCTCAGGCTATCACAGACACTGCGTGATCAGTAGCCATCCTCTACACTCCACTTCCCCAGACTGAGCTCACCCTGGAGGAGGGTCAAGTCCTAATTCTCCACTTCCTCTGTACTCAGAGATTCCTCAGAGTCATGGGTCCCAGCAGAGCCAGTTAGGGAAAACCCACAAACAGGCGCCCCTCTCACCTGTATAAGGGGTTGTTGACGAGGCTCCGGAGTGCTGTGGAAAAAGGCTCAGCCTCCCCATGCACAACCAGTCCTGGGGTCTCCATGGGTGGGGCAAGGGGCTAAGCAGGAGGAATAGCCTAGGAGGCTTGTTATGTGTGGGAGAGACAGAACGTGGAAGGAGCAGGAGGCCTGGCTGAGCCCTAGAGCTGGTGAGCTAGAAAGGCCTGAGAGGGAGGGGCAAGAGATCCAGAGGCCTGTTTGCTGAGAAGCTAAAGTTTAGGAATGAGGCAGGAGAGGCCCAGAAGGCATCAGAGGCCAGTGGAAGAGGCCAGAGGCTTGGGGACTCAGGGAGGGGACCAAGAGAGGCTGAGGTGGAGCAGACTGAACCGGGGAGGAGAGGCTGGCTGCAGATGAGGCCCCAGCTGGAAGCCTGCCCAGGCAGCTGGGGTGGGAAGCCTGTGGGTTTCCACGGAAACTAGAGCCCCGCCAGAGAGGAGGCCCCGCCCAGCTCCCACATGCCCAGGGAAAACTTCAGCCCCAGAGGGGCCCTAAACAGAGTTGGAGGGTCTTAGCATCCTGGCCCCTGCCTGTCCTGAGTTCAGAGTTCAAATTTCCTTCCCCTCTCTCCCCTCCCCCTACAAGCATACAGGTTAAGCGGACCTGAAGAACTCCCATCAACAGGGAAAGTCCTTGCCCCCATGGACCATTTCAGGGTCCAGAGCTGGCTTGTTTGGGAGGTGGCAGTCCTGGGGCTCCCAAAGAGGGTTCAGGTGAGGAGGTGTCAACACTGACAGAGGCATCATGGTCTCTGGCGTCCCTGAAGTGCAACCACAGTGCGGCTGGGGGCAGTCTGGGCACTAGGGCACACAAGAGGTGTGGACAGCGGGGGGCTAGGCCCAGGACACTCAAGTTAGATCAGCAGGACTCACTGAGGAGTGAAGTCACCACTGTTGCATCAGATCTGAGTTCCAATGGGTCTCCCTTCCCCCTCCCCCAGCCCAGAACTGAGGAAGTCATCCAAGCCCCACCCTAGCTGTATACAAGGAACGGAAATGTTTGTCCTAATTGAGGCTGATGGGGAGACGATAGGGCCATGACGTGCTCCTTCCTGTAGGCCCCATCCTGATTCCTGAGCAGCCACCCCAGCAGCCTCAGGGTTTCCCCATATCCCAGGCCTCTGCAACTTGCTCACAAGTAGAGAGCCAGCCTTCACAAGGGGAGAAATGGACAGTGGCTCAAGAGCCCTGGGGTAGGGGGACACCTTTCTGACCAGAGCCCCCCTCTACATCTGCCCCGTCACCGCACACTTGTATGACCTTAGGCTCTAACCCCGTTGATCCCCCCTCCCCTGATGACTCAGCCACCAGGCATTCAATCAACATGTGCTTACAGTAACACTCCCAGGTTAAGCCAGAGCCAGGACTGGTGAGAGGGAACCAGGAAGAGGCGTGAGTGCTTGCCCAGCAACCCAGGGCAACTCCACAACACAGGCAAGGGGCCCTTACCCTCCTACCTGCCAGTCAGGCCAGTCGGGCAAGGGCTGTTAGAAGAGCGCCTGGAGGACACAGGTGGCTCAGGTGCCTAAGGAGTTTGGGGAAGAGAGGGCAGCCATCCCAGAACTGACTCTGGAGGTAGGGTCAGAAGCCAAAAACAGGCTGAAGGACCACCCTGAGTCACCTAGCCCCAGGCTCTGCCAGACGCCCTAAGAGCAGGGACGGGTGGAGGATGGCCGGATTCAAGACTCACAGGGACTAGAAGGATCTGTGGGCTGAAGGAGCTGGATCTGTCTGGTTGGGGGGTGGAGGCGAAGCACTGTCTAGGCGCAGCACTTGTCTAACATCCACAGTGCTCAGGTGAAGTGGAGCTCAGGGGGTAGGGAGAGATGATAGTCTGAGCAGCGTCTCTTCCCTTGTCCCTAACAGCCCTTAACCCTCTAAGCACCCAGGAACCCACGCAGCCAGGAACTATTTGATTCACCGGTCCGAAAAACACAGGTAAGGGGGGATTAGAGGGTGAAAACTCATCACTGAGTAAGAGACTAGATGGTGTGCAAAGATAGCTAGTGAGGGCCATCCCAGCCAAGTGTGGGTCTTCCAGCCGGCAGGTCCATGGCTGGCAGGCCTGTGCCCCTCGGACGCCAGGAGGAGGAGGCCAAAGACCATGGGCTGAAACTATCAGCAGCGCGGCCTCTAGGCCACCTGCCCAGCATCGATGAAACCCGACCAGCTGGCCTGGGCCCGGCCTCCCGCCGTGGCTCCGTGCTAGGGCCGGTCTTGTCCTTTTCACGCCGCAACTCGCTGGCAGGGCCAAGTGGAGGCCCTGGGGGTCGACGCCCATCCCTGGGCCCCGTGCCCCCTCTAAGCTCGCGGGTCAGCTTCTCTGGCTTGCCCCTGGCGCCCGCCCGCCGGATGGCGCCTTCGTATCGCACGGAGCCGGCGCCGGGGGAGCGCTGGGAGGCCGCGCGCGCACAGCAGGCCCTGGAGGCGGTGTTGGCCGAGGGACTGCGGGATGCGTGCTACTCGGGCACGGAGGCCGGGCGGCTGGCGCAGGAGCTGTGCGAGCTGGTGCGCATGCGCCTGCGCGAACTCAGCCCGCCGCGCTACAAGCTGGTGTGCAGCGTGGTGCTGGGGCAGCGCGCCGGCCAGGGCGCGTCCGCGTGGTCAGCCGCGCGCTGTGCGACGCCGCGCGCGACGGGTTGGCTTCGGCTGCCGTCACCAACGCGTCGCTCTTCGCCGTGGCCACGGTCCACGGACTCTACTGCGAGTGAGGACGCCCTCGAGTTGTGCAAAAACGGTTTATTATCCCAGAAGGAAGCCCTTCGTGGGGCTCACCTCCCAATAAATAAATGTCAATAAATAAAAGTGGTCCATAAATAACGCCCCCTAGCGGGGGGCTAAGGCTCAGGCTTTTCTTGGAGAAGGGGTGGGAGGCCGCGCGCGCACAGCAGGCCCTGCGGCCTCCAACCCCAGTAAAGCTGGTCCCTGATTCCCTGGGGGATTCGGCCCGAAGCCCCCAGTGAGGCACCAAAAGAACAGGGAGGGCCACAAGGCGAGGGCCAGAGCCTGACAGGCCCAGACCTCAGGCCTGAGGGCTTGAGTGGTAGCCGGGCTCGCAGACTGTGGCCTAGACAGGGCAACGGTCACGGAGCAGGCGCAGAGCATAGTGAAGCCGCTGCCGCAGATCTGGGGAGCAGCCCAGCTGCTGAAGGTGGGAAGCGAGGTAAGTACAAGCACTGCGATTGCGGGCCACGAAAGTCACAAGGAGGGGCTCCCAGCCACTGAGGATCAGCTTGGTGTGGTCTCCGTAGAAGTTCACCTGTGCACAGGAGGGTGGCACTGATCAGGGCCTAGCGCCCAGATCGTTTCCTCCCCAGCACCCTGGACCTCCCAGTCCTCGCCCCCAACTCCAGGTGGAGCTCTTACCTGGATGGTGCCATCACTAAAGAGCATGAGTAGGGCCTGATCGGTCTTGACCCACTGCAGCAGGAGTGGGGGCACAGGCACCTCCACCTCTTCCACACTGGGCAGATCTCCACCCTGGGAACAGGGGCTGGTCACTTGTCTGACACAGTCAGTCCTCTCCCTATTCATGCCTCCCTTAGAAGGTCAGCTTCTAGCTTCAACACCCAGCTCACTGTCCACCCACCCCCAAAGGGGACAAGGAGGGGATCAGGATGTGTTAGTCCCGAATGTGCCAACTCCCCCTGCCCCAACCCCGGACCCAGTCCACAAACCTTCATGAGGCGCTGCTCCATGTAGGAGGCGAAATACTTCAGGACACCCAGCTGAGGCTGCAGAGCCCGAGGCACAGCGCCCACAGAGAAGGAGAAGTGCTTAGTGCTGGTGGGGTTGTAGTGCACAGTCCTGGAGGAAGCAGACAGAGGTCAGAGGGAGCCCGGCACCCACAGCCCCTCCTCAGAGACTGCAGGACCGGGAGCCCAGGAGCAGTGTTGCAGCACTGCTGGGTACAGAGGCCTGGATACAAGGCACCCCATCATAGCACTTACTTTCTGTTGGCTGACAGGGCCATGTGTGTGCCATTGTTGAAGAGCACAGCCACACGGCGGCTGGACAGTTGATACCCAAAGCCAAACTTGTTGGAGTAGTCAACCCACTTGCTGACCCACACCAGAGGTTCTGGTTGTGCCAGGGGAGCTGGGTTCTGTTCAGCTGTCATAGAAGAGGTAGGAATGAGGACTTGTTCCTGGCTTCCCAGTCAAAGAACTCCCACCACCATTCACATGTGTCAGGCCCCAGCCTCACCTGGGGGCATGAAGGCCAGGCAGTTTCTCAGAGCACAGAGGGCTGACTCCACCACTGTGGCCACAGTCAGACCTTCTTCAAACCCTGAAGGGAACAGGACACTGAGAATTAGGCAATAGTCCCACAAGCCCTAGACAATGACTCTCCACCCACCCCTTCCCTCCAGGCTTGGTCTCAGCCCCCGCAACCTCGAGCAGCCTTCACCCTCCTGGTGGCTTACCATCTCCACTGCTTGCCAGTGTCCCACGGGGTGAACTGTCTTCTGGTGCTGTCTCTACCAGGCTGAGGGGAGCTGCTGCACCTGAAGCTGCTGGAGCCTGGAGGGTTGGGTAGGGAAAAGGAGTGAGACAGGCCCCGAAATCCAGATCCTTGAGAGTCCATGGCTCGCCCTGCCCTGGCACCTAGGGCACCCCAGGTCACCCGGCCTGACTGATGAGACACAGCCAATTAGGCCACCACGAGGCTAGATGCTTCACCAGCCTCTTTCATCCCAGGCTTCCTGCAGCTGCTAGGGTGGGGGTGAGTCAGGGGAATACCGTCCACGTGAGCACCTCACCTTGGCCCTGGCATCCTGATGGCCAATGGACGTCCGAGTGAGGCCATTCACCAAACAGGAGACCTCGTCCCGCTCCTCCGGATGGTTCTTATCTGGGTGGGGGGAGATAGAACCCTCAGAATCCTGCCCAGACCCCCTGCTTCCCGAAGAGATGACACAGGCATAGCCAAGTGCCTGTGTAATGCATGCTATCCCCAGGGGTCCCCAGGGGCCCTACACTCACACCCCCACATGTATGTGACAAGCCCCCTGCTGCTCTGTACCCTCAAATCTGCTGACATCTCAGACTTACTCTTATTCTTCTTTCTCCCAAAGAGGCTCTTGGTAACTTTGACAAACAGAATCCTAGCTGGGTTAAGGGGTGTCAGGTCTGGGACTGTCACACAGCTGCTGACAGGGAGCCGGTCCGGGGTGTAGCCCTGAGGAGAGAAAGTGTGTGAGCAGAGAAGAGCAGCCTGGGGTCCTGTCCCCTGCTCCCAATTCAGTCCCTGGGGAATCTGCAGACTGGACGTGACTGGGCGCCACAAACCTTGGTAAAGAAGTCGTGGCGCAGGATCTGGTCAATTGAGGGGCGGTCTTGGGGTGAAGCTCGAAGGATGGCGGCCAGCAGCTGCCGGGCAGGCGGTGAGAGGCTGGCAGGCAGCGTGTAGTGAACCTGCTTGATGCAGCGGTACGTCTCCTTCAGGTCAACGGTCTCAAAGGGGGGACTCCCACATAGCAGCGTGTACCTGTGGGGCAGAGAACAGGTGGTCAGGGGCCAAGTGGAACATGGGCCCCCGGGCACCCTCTGTGTACACATGACCCTGGCACTCACATGACACAGCCCAGGGACCACACGTCTGCCTCCGGGCCGTGACCCTGTCTCCGCAGCACTTCGGGGGCCACGTAGTTGGGGGTGCCACAGATGGTCCTGGCAGGGGATAGGGAGGAGGAGAGGGCAAGGTTCAGAGGCAGCCTGACTGGCCCCTCATCCCTGCCCCCACTGAGAGTCCAGACAAAGCAGCTGCCTGTCACCAAAGGCCAGAGAACTCCTGTTTGTTCTGAGACAATGGAGCCGGCGATGGCAGCTGAGTCCCTGCCCACTCGCCTGGCCCAGCTGCTCAGCGACTCTGCAGGATGGGGGAGTTCCTGACCCCTAACCCAGCCTCCTCCTCCAGGTCAACAGAGGGTCCATCACTGATGCCTTCCTCCTTCCCCTACTCCCACCACAGGCTGTCACCTCCTGTGGTCTGTGCTGTACACACTAACATCAGCTGTCACATTCCCCATGAACACTACTGCCACACATGCTGTGTAACATTCCCAGTCCTCATGGCCACAGCAGGGTTTTCTGACACACACAGGGTGTCATGTCCACCATCTCCACACTGTCTGTCTCACACACACACTGCTCATGTCACCATCCACACTCACACACAGGACTGGTCATACACCTTCAAGAATCCTTACACCCCCTCCATCTTAGGACCAGCAGCCTCGCCACCATTCCTAGGAACCCAGGCTGCCACCGGCACCTTCACACACACACACAGAGCCCATCATCCCTCCCATCAATCACACGGTCACATCAGGCAATCATCGTGCTTCCTACAGATATATACTCAGTGTCTGTCACTCACGTCATCTGTGTCACACAGACTGTGGCCACCCCCCCACCACCCAAACACTCACTTCTTCCTATGCTCTGGGGGCTCCAACCGGGTTGCCAGTCCAAAATCCCCCATCTTCAGTTCCATGTTTTCAGTGATAAAAAAATTTCCTGAACAGGGCGGAGAAATGTGTCAGACGCCTTTTTCTCTGCCTCCCCAGTCCCCATCCTGGTGGCCCAGAGGAGTCTCACCTAGCTTGAGATCCCGGTGCAAGATGCCCCGCTGGTGCAAGTACTTGAGTCCAGAAAGGATCTGCCGAAGGTAGTAGCGCACCTCTGGCTCCAACAGGGTGTGCCGGGCCTTCCAGATGTGGGCCAGGGACTGCAGAGAGCGGCGGCCTCAGCCCCTCGTCCGCCCTCCCCGACCCTCCCTCCGTGTGTTCGCCGAGGAAGAACAGGGCTCCAACTTTGGGTCGTAAGGTCCCTACTCCCTCCCCTACCTCCACCATCCCTCACCTTTCGGCTGCAGAGCTCCAGGAAAATGTATATGTTGTCAGCATCCTCAAAGTGGTGCGAGAAACGCACGATGTGGCGGTGCTGCAGGCCGCGGTGCAGCTCAATCTCGTTTAGGATCTGCAGTGGCGGCGCGGGGTTACCATCCGTCAAGGGCTCCCTCGTCACCGTCCCCACCCCACCCGTCGCCCGCTGGGCCAAGGGCCCTGGCTCACCTTCTCACGCTGATGCGGCTTGGTAATGCGGCTCTGCGAGATGACTTTGACCGCGTAGGCATTGCCGGTCTCTGTGTCAGTGGCCTCGTAGCAGCGGGCAAAACCCCCCTATGAGGAGAAGGCATCAGGCAGGTCTGGCCCGCAGACGTCCCCATGCCGAGGCCAAACGGCCCCGCCCCGCTCCGCGAGGGCAAAGAAGTCGCCAGGGCTCCCCTACCCTCGCTGGCACCACTCCCCAGCTCACCTTGCCCAACAGGCGGCCTTTGAAGTAGGTGCGGCCGCTCCGTGGGTCGGTGATGAGGCGCCCAGGGTCCGGTGCCGGAGTTTCGGCCAGGACCTCTGGCTCGGATCCAGGCTTGGGACTTCCAGGCGGCCCGGGTCCGGCGGGGGGCGCTGGCGGAGCGGCCGCACGAGGGAAGGGTCGNCATTGGAAAAGACTCTGATGCTGGGAGGGATTGAGGGCAGGAGGAGAAGGGGACGACGGAGGATGAGATGGCTGGGTGGCATCACAGACTCGATGGACGTGAGTCTGAGTGAACTCTGGGAGATGGTGATGAACAGGGAGGCCTGGTGTGCTGCGATTCATGGGGTCACAAAGAGTCAGACACGACTGAGCAACTGAACTGAACTAAACTGTTGGACAAGGAAACCTGGCATGCTGCAGTCATTGGAGTTTCAAAGAGTAGCACAAGACTGAATGACTAAACTCAACTGATAATAATAGATATTACAATTTAAAAAATACTTAGAGACAATTAGCAATATTTTTATCATACACACATCAGTGAAGGAATGATACATTAGTAGAATTACAAATTGATGAAATCACTCTTAAAGGCACTAAGTTGCAATTCGTTATATAGCAAACTGGGAATATCTATTATTTGCCCTCAATATTCTACATTCACAATCTTATCCTATATTATTTTCAAATTTGTGAGAGGTAATCTAATGTAGAAGTTAAAAAAAAATGGTTTTACATCCAAACTTCTTTCTAATCCAGCTCAACAATTTACTGTATGTGTGAACTTTAGAAAACAGTATTCTCTTATTTATTTTCAACATATATGAAAATGAAAA
The DNA here is from genome assembly GCA_006410675.1 of Oreotragus oreotragus. Classification (NCBI taxonomy): domain Eukaryota; kingdom Metazoa; phylum Chordata; class Mammalia; order Artiodactyla; family Bovidae; genus Oreotragus; species Oreotragus oreotragus. The sequence continues at coordinate 416,924 of SJYX01022835.1, read as the reverse complement.
TAGCAAAAAGCACCTCTTTCATAAGATTGATGATGATCTAACTTTATAGTGTGTCTTAGAAGAGTTTCTGGTGTAGAGTAGGTGCTGCATAAGAGCTTTTTGTCATTAAATGTATGCAAAGAAATGTGTAAAATGAGATTAATCATAGTGCCTTAATAGAAAAAAGTAGAAGGAAAATAGCGATAAGTAAAATTCTATATAGTTATAGTTATGGATAGGGAATTTTATGTATTTTTATTATAAAATATAAGAGATATAACTATTATGCAAATATACATCTGCTGATATGAAACTCTTACCAGCATACATGCTTATAACAAAACATGAAATTGTGGAATAAAGCATAGATATACTTCAATATGTGGAATGTTTTAAGAATCTATCCATATATCATTTATATTTAAGGTAAATAGCATTTTTTTGAAAAACCACAAGAAAATCTTGTCAGAATTTTTAGAGTGAAGATCTGGATATCTGGTTTGTGAATGAGCCTTTTTTTTTTCCAGTATATACTTTTTTATTTTATTTGAACTTATATCATATATATATGTGTGTATATATATGTATATAGGCTTTGAATAAGCAAAATGATTGATAAAATAACTCAGCAAAATGCCTTCATTTATGGTCCAAATTTGTGTAGATTCAAGTATTAATTGGGAAGGAATGAAGTCAATATTATTCACAGCAGTATTATGATAAATTAATAGCATTAATTCAATGTTTAGGGCTTTGTCAGATTTGAGTTTCTTAATATTTATAAAACAGTTTTGTTCTTCTAGCCTTTCATAATAAGGGCTGCTGCAGAAAAGTTTTTCAAATAACATTAAAAGCTTTATGATGCATTAATATAAAAGAAATATGGATTATATAGAGGATTGAGACAAGCAAAACTTGTTCAAAGGCCAAAGTGGTTTAATAAGAGAATATGCTTTATGAATTCAATTATTGATCTGTAATAAAAAAGAAAAACCTACACATTACTATTATTACATTAGAATGATCTTATAAACTGAAATATAAATGAATATTTAATTTATTAACCAAGATGCAAGTTATAATTATTATTTAAAATGTGGTCTAAAGCTTTTCAAATATATATATTTTTTTCTCAGCTGTATGTAGAAACAGAGTAATTTATTAGGTACTGTGTTGAACCTTAACTCACTTCTTTCTCTTGGAAATATCTTCACTTGGGCAAAAAGGAGCTGGGAATTTTCAAGACTTACTGAATAAACTCTTAGGTTGAGAAAAGTGTATTTATGATTGAGTATGCCAAATGAGCATAAATTCAAATTTTATTTAAACATTTGACAATCAGTTTATTTTACACTGAGTTTACATGTATCCCATTTGCAAGTCAAAGTGAGTACGTTTTTATTTTTTATTTTTTAAATATAAATTTATTTATTTTAATTTGAGGTTAATTACTTTATAATATTGTATTGGTTTTGCCATACATCAGCATGAATCAGCCACAGGTATACACGTGTTCCCCATCCTGAAACCCCCTCCCTCCTCCCTCCCTGTACCATCCCTCTGGGTCGTCTCAGTGCACCAGCCCCAAGCATCCAGTATCATGCATTGAACCTGGACTGATGATTCGTTTCATGTATGATATTATACATGTTTCAATGCCATTAAAGTGAAGTAAGCCAGGAAGAAAAACAACGATACAGTATACTAACACATATATATGGAATTTAGAAAGCGAGTAAGTTTTTAAAAAACAATAACATATTTCTCATAGTGAGTTGAATTTGTTCTTATCTGATAAACATGGTTATAAAATCCTCTGAAAACTTTCTGAATATATTTTGAAGAGAAATTTAAAACATGAAAATTATTCATAAGTATATTTATGCATTTATATCTAGATGCTAAAGGTAAATTGAGAAGGATGATTTTTTTTTTCCTACTGCCTGCTTTCATGCTCAGTCACTAAGTCATATCTGATTCTTTGTGACCAAATGGGCTGCAGCCCACCAGGCTCCTCTGTCTGTGTGATTTCCCAGGCAAGAATACTGGAGTGGGTTACCACTATTTAAATATAAATACTAGATAATGGAGTTTAATTGGGAAAGTTATTTGAAAGAGTAACTTATGAGCTGGGCTTCCCCTATGACTTAGCAGTAAAGAATCAACCTGCAATATAGGAAACACAGGATATACCAGTTTGATCACTGCACTGGGAAGATCCCCTGGAGAAGAAAATTGTAACTTGCTTCAGTACTGCTGCCTGAAAAATACCATGGATAGAGAGGAGCCTGGTGGGTTAGAGTCTGAAGGGTCCTAGGAAGTCAAATATCACTGAGTGACTGAATACACAACATATGAGTTAAGACATTTTTTTGTTAGTAAGAAACAGAGATAAAATTCCATTATCAAGTTGACCAACATAAAATAGTATTTCTTCTATTACTGAAAGTCCAGAGAGTCAGATTAAATTGTTTCTAAGCATGTTTCTTTGGAAACTATATGTTTCATTAGCTTAATATTATTATTTTTCATTAAAATGTTTATCTTGAGATATAGACTCATGTGATGAATATATCTACTACCGTGAGCAAGAATCCCATAAAAGAAATGGAGTAGCTCTCAGTCAACAAATACTGAAAGACAGTATGTGGCTGTGATCTCAGAAAGAACAGAATGATCTCAATTCATTTCCAAGACAAGTCAATCAAGATCAAAGTAATCCAAGTCTATGCCACAACCACTAACGCCAAAGAAACTGAAGCTGAATGATTCTATGAAGACATACAAGACCTTCTAGAATTAACATCCAAAAAAAGATATCCTTTTAATCATACATGACTGGAATGTAAAAGTAGGAAATCAAGACACACCTGGAATGACAAGCAATTTAGCATAGGAGGATAAAATGAAGCAGGGAAAAAACTAACAGAATTTTGCTAAGAGAAATCACTGATCATAGCAAACACCCTCTCCCAAAAACAAGAAATAACTCTACACAAGACATCATCAGATGGTCAACACCAAAATCAGACTGATAATCTTCTTTGCAGCTGAAGGTGGAGAAACTCTATATAGTCAGTAAAAACAAGACCTGGAGTTGACAGTGGCTCAGATCATGAGCTCCTTATAACAAAATTCAGGCTTAAATTGAAGAACATAGGGAAAACTACTAGGCCATTTAGTAAGATGAAGGCTACAGGAGAAGGGAAGGGCAAACCACTTCAGTATTCTTCCTTTGAGAACCCTATGTTAGGGGCTGAGAGGAATTGCATACTCCCAGCGGGGCTTGCCTGGAGTGGGGAGTGTGGAAGCCTGAGCTCCTATGCTGAGTCTTGAGATCAAACAGCCAAGCATTCAAGGCTTTTGTAACGAGCTAGGTCACATCTTCTGCTACCCTACACCCACAACCTTAAGGGGCAGATCTCATGTTCCGGAGGGGTGCCTATTCTCTTTCCCTGAAAACATCCACTGCCCTGCGTCCACAGCCAGAGGCCAGAAAGTGAAGAATGTTACTTGTATTTTCTCAAATCTAGCAAAGGACAACTGGGCAGGTGGTCCTGGGGCCACCTGAACCCCTAAACCTCTGGTCCATGCCCACCTTTCACAAGGCCAGAGACAGAGAGATGGGGCCTTTTTAAATTTATTTATTTTACTGAAGTATAGTTGATTTACAATGTTGTATAATTTCTATTGTACAGCAAAGTGACTAAGTTACACATATATCAATACATCCATTGTTTTTCATATTCTTTTCCATTATGGTTTATCACAGGCTATTCAATATAGTTTCCTGTGCAGTAGCGCTGTACTGTTTATCCATTCTAGGTGTAACAGTTTGCATCTGCTAATCTCAACTCCCCATCCATCTCCCCCTTGGCAACCACAAGTCTGTTTTCTGTCTGTGAGTCTGTTTCATGGGTAAGTTTGCGTCGTATTTTAGATTCCACATATAAATGATATCATACGGAATTTGTCTTTCTCTTTCTGGTATGATAATCTTCACTTGGTATGATAATTTTCCATGTTGCTGCTGCTGCTGCTAAGTCACTTCAGTCCCGTCCAACTCTGTGCGACCCCCACTGACAGGAGCCCACCAGGCTCCCCCGTCCCTGGGATTCTCCAGGCAAGAACACTGGAGTGGGTTGCCATTTCCTTCTCCAATGCATGAAAGTGAAAAGTGAAAGTGAAGTCGCTCAGTCGTGTCTGACTCTTAGCGACCCCATAGACCAGGCTCCTCCGTCCATGGGATTTTCCAGGCAAGAGTACTGGAGTGGGGTGCCATTGTATTACTTCATTCTTTTTATGGCAGAGCAGTAGTCCACTGTGTATTTGTGCCACATCTTTTTCCATTCATCTGTCAGTGGACATATATGTTGTTTCCATGTCTTGGCCATTGTAAATAGTGTTGCACTGAACATTGAGGTGCACGTATCTTTTTTAATTAGAATTTTTTCTGGATGTATACCTAGGAGTAGGATTGCTGGATCACATGGCGACTCTATTTTTAGTTTTTCGAGGAACATCCATACTGATTTCCATAGTGGCTGCACCGAGTTACATTCCCACCGACAGGTTAAGGTGGTTCTCTTTTATCCACACCCTCTCTAGCACTTTTTATAATAGTTTTAAATGATGGCCATTCTGACCCACGTGAGGTGGTAAAGAGGTGGAGTCTTAAACCCTCTGGATCCCAGGATCACAGGCTTCTTCCTGGCCTTGACCTTTCGCCTCTCTGTGCTCACTCTGTACCATCCAATCACTTATTAACCTTATTAACCTATCCAGTCCTCGAAGATCTGAGAGCCCTTGGTCAGTGCCCAAGCACTGTGTATATACCATTGGTCAAGGTTGCAGCCCTTGTTTAGTTTACATTCTGCTTAATGGAAACAGACAATAGGCAAGAATATAAACAAAGTAATTGCAGGCTGTGAAAAGTGCTGTGAAGGAAGTAAACAGGAGAGTAACCAAAGGGCTTACTTTAGAAAGAGTGGCCAGGAAAGTCAACAAATATTTATTTAGTACTCTATTGCTGTCAGTTTTATCTCCGAAATCTCTCTGAAATCTATGCAGTTCACTCCATCTTCCCCAGGCACTCTAATCTGGGTCACAGTCTCTCAAATCAGAATTACTGCTGCAGCTCCTTACTGGTCTCCATTTCATCTTTCCACATATGACCATCCCATCCCATCCCTCACCAGGCCCTCTAACCTTGTCTTCCATGTCCCCTGAATGGAGAACCAAACCAGCCTGAAATGTGGAGAAATAGTAGCTCAGATGAATGAGAGGGAGAGAGAGAGAGAGTGGGCAGGAAGGCCTTAAGTGCCATCCTCAGGAGTCTGGTCTTTATTCTACAGGTCAACACTTTTCCAGATGGGGAGATGGTAGAGGTAAGGCCAGAAAAAGCAAATCCACAGGGGAAATGGGGCTGAGGGTGTATAGTTTGACAAAGCTGTTCGATATTGCCATTTTGTATTTGGAAACTAAAGCGAAATGCCTTCGTATGAGTTTTCTAGGGTTGTCATAACAGCATTACTACAAACTAGGTGGCTTACACAATAGAAATTTATTTTCTCATACTTGCAGACGCTGGAAGGTCAAGGTAAGCTATTGACAAGACTGATTTCTTCTGAGGCCTCTCTCTTGGTTTGCCTTTGACTTCACATGACCTTTCTTCCCCTCCTTGGGACTGAACCTGTGCCCACTGCACTAGCAGTGTAGACTCTTGTCTGAGCCACCAGGCAAGTCCACATGATCTTTTCTGTGTGTCCTAATTACTTTTTCTCTTAAAGACATCAGTCAGATAAGATTAGGGTCTACCTGAGGACCTTGTTTTAACTTACTTACCTCTTTAAAGGTCCTTATCTCCAAATATAGTCACATTCTAAGGTACTGGGGGTTAGCAGAAGTCAAAACTCTACCCATCTTGGGTTTTCATACAGGGCTCTTTATTTTCAGTTTTGTATTTTTTATTGGTAGGCTTTATTTTTTTTAAGAATGATTTTAGATTTTTCAGAAAAATTGACCAGGTAGTGCAGAGTTGCCATATACCCTCCCGCATGCCCCCCTCACATACACACAGAGTTTCCTTTATTATCATCATCTCATTAGTTGGTACATTTCTTACAAGTAACTCTTCAGCGGTGTCCCTTTAGTCTGAGAATGAAATTCAGAATCCTTGAGATGGTTTGAGATGGTCTATAAAGTTCCCCATAGTCAGGCCCTGTCGACCTCTCTAAACAATCTCCTCTGGCCTGCTCTGCTCCAGTCAGAGAGGCCCTCTCTCTGTCTTTCTCACACATAATAGAACTGTTCCTGCCTCTGAGCCTTTGCACATTTATTCCCTCTGCCTGGAATACTTTTTCCCTAGTCTTTCAGTTCAGTTCAGTTGCTCAGTTGTGTCTGACTCTGCGACCCCATGAATCGCAGCACGCCAGGCCTCCCTGTTCATCACCATCTCCTGGAGTTCACTCAGACTCACGTCCATCGAGTCCGTGATGCCATCCAGCCATCTCATCCTCGGTCGTCCCCTTCTCCTCCTGCCCCCAGTCCCTCCCAGCATCAGAGTCTTCCAGTGAGTCAACTCTTCGCATGAGGTGGCCAAAGTACTGGAGTTTCAGCTTTAGCATCATTCCTTCCAAAGAAATCCCAGGGCTGATCTCCTTCAGAATGGACTGGTTGGATCTCCTTGCAGTTCAAGGGATTCTCAAGAGTCTTCTCCAACACCACAGTTCAAAAGCATCAATTCTTCGGCACTCAGCCTTCTTCACAGTCCAACTCTCACATCCATACATGACCACAGGAAAAACCATAGCCTTGACTAGACGGACCTTAGTCAGCAAAGTAATGTCTCTGCTTTTGAATATACTATCTAGGTTGGTGATAACTTTTCTTCCAAGGAGTAAGCGTCTTCTAATTTCATGGCTGCAGTCACCAACTGCAGTGATTTTGGAGCCCCCAAAAATAAAGTCTGACACTGTTTCCACTATTTCCCCATCTATTTCCCATGAAGTGATGGGACCAGATGCCATGATCTTCATTTTCTGAATGTTGGGCTTTCAGCCAACTTTTTCACTCTTCTCTTTCACTTTCATCAAGAGGCTTTTTAGTTCCTCTTCACTTTTAGTTCCTCTTCACTTTTAGTTCCTCTTTACTTTTAAGGGTAGTGTCATCTTCATATCTGACGTTATTGATATTTCTCCTGGCAATCTTGATTCGAGCTTGTGTTTCTTCCAGTCCTGCGTTTCTCGTGGTGTACTCTGCATAGAAGTTAAATAAGCAGGGTGACAATATACTAGTCCAACTCTCACATCCATACATGACCACAGGAAAAACCATAGCCTTGACTAGATGGACTTAGTCAGCCAAGTAATGTCTCTGCTTTTGAATATGCTATCTAGTTTGGTCATAACTTTTCTTCCAAGGAGTGAGCAGTACTTGGATGAAATCTCAAAAAAGACAGAATGATTTCTGTTTGCTTCCAAGGCAAACCATTTAATATCACGGTAATCCAAGTCTATGTACCAAACAATAATGCAGAAAGAAGCTGAAGTTGAATGGTTCTATGAAGGCCTACAGACCTTCTGAAACTAACCCCCCCCCCCAAAAAAAAAGATGTCCTTTTCATTATAGGGAACTAGAATGCAAGCGTAGGAAGTCAAGAAACACCTGGAATAACAGGCAAATTTGACCTTGCAGTACAGAAGCCTTTATTCAGAGGACAAAGGCTAACAGAATTTTGCAAAGGGAACACACTGGTCACAGCAAACCCCCTATTCCAACAACACAAGAGAAGGCTCTACACATGGACATCACCAGATGGTGAACACTGAAATCCGATTGATTACATTCTTTGCAACCAAAGATGTAGAAGCTCTATATAACCAGCAAAACAAGACCAGGAGATGACTGTGGCACAAATCATGAACTCTTATTGCCAAATTAAGACTTAAATGGAAGAAAGTAGGGAAATCCACTAGACCATTCAGGTATGACTTAAATCAAATCCCTTATAATTATACAGTAGAAGTGAGAAATGGATTCAAGGGGTTAGATCTGCTAAAGAGAGTGCCTGATGAACTATGGGTGTAGATTCATAACATTGTACAGGAGATAGGGATCAAGACCATCCCAAGAAAAAGAAATGCAAAAAACCAAAATGGCTGTCTGAAGAGGCCTTACAAATCACTGTGAAAAGAAGAGAAGTGAAAAGTAAAGGAGAAAATGAAAAATATGTGCATCTGAAAGCAGAGTTACAACTAAGAGCAAGGAGAGAAAAGAAAGCCTTCTTCAGTGATCAATGCAAAGAAATAGTAGAAAACAATAGAATGGGGAAGACTAGAGACCTCTTCAAAAAATTAGAGAAACTGAGGAAACATTTAATAAAAAGATGAGCTCAAGAAAGGACAGAAATGATATGGACCTAACACAAGCAGAAGATATTAAGAAGAGCTGTCAAGAACACACAGAAGGACTATACAAAAAAGTTCATGACCCAGATAATTATAATGGTATGGTCACTCACCTAGAGCCAGACATCTTGGAATGTGAAGTCAAGTGGGCCTTAGAAAGCATCACTATGAACAAAGCAAGTGGAGATGATGGAATTCCATTTGAGCTATTTCAAATCCTAAAAGATGATGCTGTGAAAGTGCTGCACTCAATATGCCAGCAAATTTGGAAAACTCAGCAGGTGCCACAGAACTGGGAAAGGTCAGGTTTCATTCAAATCTCAAAAAAAGGCAGTGGCAAAGTATGCTCAAACTGCTGTACAATTACACTCATGTCACACTCTAGTAAAGTAATGTTCAAAATTCTCCAAGCTAGGTTTCAACAATACACGACCTGTGAACTTCCAGATGTTCAAACTAGCTTTAGAAAAGGCAGAGGAATCAGAGGTCAAATTGCCAACATCTGCTGGATCATCAAAAAAGCAAGAGAGTTCCAGAATAGCATCTATTTCTGCTGTATTAACTATGTCAAATTCCTTGACCGTGTGGGTCACCACAAACTCTGGAAAATTCTTAAAAAGATGGGAATACCAGACTGCCTCTTGAGAAATCTGTATGCAGGTCAGGAAGCAACAGATAGAACTGGACTTGGAACAACAGACTGGTTGCAAACAGGGAAAGGAGTACATCAAGGTTGTATGTTGACACCCTGCTTGTTTAACTTATATGCATAGTACATCATGAGAAACACTGGACTGGATAAAGTACAAGCAGGAATCAAGATTGCTGGAAGAAATATCAATAACCTCAGACATGCAGATGACAACACCCTTATGGCAGAAAGCAAAGAGGAACTAAAGAGCCTCTTGATGAAAGTGAAAGAGGAGAGTGAAAATGTTAGCTTAAGGCTCAACATTCAGAAAACTAAGATCATTGCAACCAATTCCATCACTTCATGGCAAATAGATAGGAAAACAATGAAAACAGTGGGAGATTTTATTTTGGGGGGCTCCAAAATCACTGCAGATAGTAATTGCAGCCATGAAATTAAAATACACTTATTTCTTGGAAGCACTGTTATTACCAACCTAGACAGTACATTAAAAAGCAGAGACTATTTTGCCAGCAAAAGTCCGTTTAGTCAAATCTATGGTTTTCTTGTAGTCATGTATGGATATGAGAGTTGGATTTTAAAGGAAGCTGAGTGGTCACCCTTATGGCAGAAAGCAAAGAGGAACTAAAGAGCCTCTTGATGAAAGTGAAAGAGGAGAGTGAAAATGTTAGCTTAAGGCTCAACATTCAGAAAACTAAGATCATTGCAACCAATTCCATCACTTCATGGCAAATAGATAGGAAAACAATGAAAACAGTGGGAGATTTTATTTTGGGGGGCTCCAAAATCACTGCAGATAGTGATTGCAGCCATGAAATTAAAATACACTTATTTCTTGGAAGCACTGTTATTACCAACCTAGACAGTACATTAAAAAGCAGAGACTATTTTGCCAGCAAAAGTCCGTTTAGTCAAATCTATGGTTTTCTTGTAGTCATGTATGGATATGAGAGTTGGATTTTAAAGGAAGCTGAGTGGTGAAGAATTGTTGGATTTTAATTGTGGTGTTTGAGAGACTTTTGAGAGTCCTTTAGACTTCAAGGAGATCCAACCAGTCCATTCTAAAGAATATCAGGCCTGAGTATTAATTGGAAGGACTGATGTTGAAGCTGAAACTTCAACATGTGAGCCACCTGGTGCGAAGAACTGACTTATTTGAAAAGACCCTGATACTCGGAAAGATTGAAGGCAGGAGGAGAAGGGGATGACAGAGGATGACAGGGGATGACATCACTGGCTCTAAACACATGAGTCTGAGTAAACTCTGAGGGTTGGTGATGGACAGGGAGGGCTGGCGTGCAGTATTCCATGGGACTGCAAAGGGTCATACACAACCAAGGGACTGAACTGAATGGAACTAAAGAGCTTCTTGATAAGGGTGAAAGAGGAATGAAAAAGCTGGCTTAAACCTCAACATTCGAGAAACTAAGATCATGAGATTCAGTTCCTTCACTTCAGGGCCAATAAATGGGGAAAAAGTGGAAACAATAACAGATTTTAGTTATTAAGTATTTTTTGGGGGGGTTGGGGCACCAAAATCACTGTGGTTGGTGACCACAAAGTGAAAAGACATCAGCTCTTGGAAGGGAAGCTATGATAAACCTGGACAGTGTATTAGAAAGCAGAGACATCACTTTGCAAAAAAAATCTATATAATCAAATCTGTGGTATTTTCAGTGGTCATTTACAGTTGTGAGAGTTGACCATAAAGAATTTTTGGTAGAATTCAGCTGTGAAGCCGTCTGGACCTGGGCTTTTGTTTGCTGGAAG
>SJYX01022835.1:387843-402469 GCA_006410675.1 Oreotragus oreotragus | reverse complement strand
GGGGTTCTCAAGGCAAGAATACTGAAGTGGTTTGCCATTCCCTTCTCCAGTGGACCACATTCTGTCAGACCTTTCCACCATGACCTGCCCCTCTTGGGTGGCCTCACAGGCATGGCTTAGTTTCATTGAGTTAAACAGGCTTTGGTCCTAGTGTGATTAGATTGACTAGTTTTCTGTGATTATGGTTTCAGTGTGTCTGCCCTCTGATGCTCTCCTGCAACACCTACATACTGAGCATGGCCCTCCCCATCAGAACAAGACCCAGTTTCTTTCACAGTGTAGGGTCTTCTCTTGTGTTGTTGGAAGAGGGTGTTTGCTATGACCAGTGCATTTTCTTGGCAAAACTCTATCAGTCTTTGCCCTGTTTCATTCCATATTCCAAGGCCAAATTTGCCTGTTACTCCAGGTGTTTCTTGACTTCCTACTTTTGCTTTCATAAGCCTCTTGTTGTTACCTATCAGAGGACAGACAGAAACCAGATTGTGAAAACCACAATTGCAGAAAACTGATCAAACTGATCACATGGACCACAGCCTTGTCTAACTCAGTGAAGTTGAGTCATGTCATGTAGGGCCACCCAAAACGGACGGATCGTGGTGGAGAGTTCTGACAAAATGTGGTCCACTGGAGAAGGGAATGGCAAACCACTTCAGTATTCTTGCCTTGAGAACCCAGGAACAGTATGGGAAGCCTATACATGGGGGATATTCCAGGGGAAAATGAATAACTCCTCCATGTGGCTTAGAATTGAGATTTAAATACCAACTGAATAGAGAAAGGGGTAGGGGAATGTAGGCCTCTTAGGGGAGAGGAAATAATTTACAGGAAAGAGGTATGGGCNATTCTTGCCTTGAGAACCCAGGAACAGTATGGGAAGCCTATACATGGGGGATATTCCAGGGGAAAATGAATAACTCCTCCATGTGGCTTAGAATTGAGATTTAAATACCAACTGAATAGAGAAAGGGGTAGGGGAATGTAGGCCTCTTAGGGGAGAGGAAATAATTTACAGGAAAGAGGTATGGGCCCTTAGAAGACTGGATGGGAGATATGATAGTTTATGACAAAGTTGGTCTGGATATGATATAGAATTCCTGTGATATGAGATGAAACTCCCGGGAAGGGGATTTGTGATGATTGAGTTTCTTTGGAGGCTCCCTCTTCAGGCAGATAAGGTGAGTTCAGAGAAAGCCTCTCCCTGCATTTGCAATTTTTCAAGTGCCTATTTAGCTCAAAGTAACCAATATGCCAAAGTGGCACATTTGGGGGTGGCATGTTCTGTTACCCATCGTTGTCTCCTCCCCTTGGAAGGTTAACAATGTTCTGGCGCCCTCCTCTGGGACCCCGGGCATCAGGAGGACATCCTCCTGGATGCTGTAACTGAAGGGCCTGCCAGCCTACTCTGCCTCCTCCTTCAGTGTCACATAAGCTGCCATTAATGGATCTTATACACTGCCACAAACCAGGCACAGGGCTAAGCATTTATCTTCTGGACTGTTCACAGTCACCTTATGATGTCATGGGATTATTATCTCCATTTCACAGATGAGGAAACTGAGGCTCATGGGGCTAAGCCTTTTGCCCAAGGTTAAGGGGCAGAGCCAAGATCTGAACCCAAGATGCCTGACCCCACTATTCACCACTGCATGAGTTTTTAATTTATTCTTTGGCCGCATGGTATGCAGGATCTTAGTTCCCCAATCAGGGATCAAATGTGTGCCCCCTGCAGTGGAAATGTAACCACTGGACGGCCAGCGAATTCCCCTGCCTGACTTCTGGGAGTCTCTCGTTCTCTGTCCTTGCATCTGTCCTCCTATTCTACTCATCTCTCGGTGCCCTTTCTCCTCCCCACAAGATACTCACAACCTCTGACCAAGCTGAGGTTTTTCTGAGCTCTCTGAGTCTCCATATCCCAGAGGATGCTTTCAGGCGTGCTGCTCCTAGTTGAACACTTATCCCAAATGCCTACCCCTTGGCAGCTCAGAGTCAGAATCTCTTGAGGGTATCAGGTCACAGAGGTCAAAAGAGTCTTTCAAGAATGAAAGATGCAGGACTTCTCAGGTGATCCAGTGGCTAAGACTCTGCACTTCCAATGAAGGGGACACAGGTTTGATTCCTGGTCGGGGAACTAAGATCCCACATGTCTGTGTGGCCAAATAAATATATAAATTTAAAAAAATTAGTGAAAGATACCAAGTAATGTGAGGACTCAGGAGAAGCCTACTGGATTCAACAACAAGGAGATCTCAAGTGTCCTTGGTAGGGGCAGAGGTGAAAGTACAAGAGCTGCAACAGAAAGGAGAAGTTAATAGCTACAGGAGCATTTCATGCTTACCAAGCGCTGCATAAATATTAATTCATTTGATAGTCACAACAACTCTGTGAGATAGGTATTATCTTTGTTTCCCTACAGGGAAGTTAAGGACAGAGGTTAAACAGTTTGCTTAAGAACAAGGTCACAAAGGTAGTTTATGGTGGAGTCTGGATTTAAAAATATGGGCAGGGACTTCCCTGGTGGTTCAGTGGCTAAGATTCTATGCTTCCAGCACACGGGGCCTGGGTTCGATTCCTGGGCAGGGAACTAGACCCTATATATTACAACTAAGAATTCACATGCTGCAACTGAAGATCCCGCATGCTGCAAGTAACACCTGGTGCAGCCAAATACATAAATAAATATTGACTCAATGGACAAGAGTTTGGGCAAACTCTGGGAGATAGAGAACAGGGAAGCCTGTTGCACTGCAGTCCAAGGGGTCGCAAAGAGTTGGATACAACTTAGCAACTGAACAACAAAATAAATAAATGTATAAAACGTGCTCTTAAAAAAAATTATCTAGGCAGTCTGGCTCCAGACTCCATGCAATTAACTGCCAAGTCATATATCAGCTCTCAGCTGTGAGGAGGGGAGGGGCACTGGTGGTTAGGACCAGAAGAGAGGTGGGGGCAAGAGCTAGCAGAGGATAGAGAAGGGTGGGGAAAATGATTTACAGGTGGAGTGGTTCCCTCTCCTTGACCATAAACCAAAGGGACCTGTCAGCAACTGGGGAGGGAGATAAAGTGACTCAGGAAGGAGGGGCAGGGTGGGGCCTGGGGACTGCTCCCTCCTGGGGCAAGGCTTCAGGTTCTGTACCTTTACCCATGGCTCTGTGGGAAATTCACAGGCCAGGGATCCAGAGAGTTGGGTGACAGGCAGATGTGAGACAGCCTCAGATGGGGATGGGAGCTAAGGACTAAAACACAGCCAGTTGGAAGCACTGTCAAAGAAGTGATAGGACCTCAGGGCCCGAGCTCCCCAGGTACCAGAGACTCTTTAAGAGAAACAGTCCAGAATGCTCTAGGAAAGCCACAGATCAGAGCGTGGGAAGGGGCTGCAAGGCCAGGGGGTTAAGGCCCCAGAACTGGTATCTTGCCCTTTTGCAGGTCAGCTCGTGCGTTTTCCAGACCTCCAGGACAAACACACACAGAGTCCTGTTCTTTCTACATATGGACACCTCCCCTGAGCCTGGGAAAGAGAACATAACTCGTCAGGCCATGAGTTGGCTCTCAGACCTTGCTCATTCAGGGAGTTTCTTACAAAAAGTGGGGAGAGGGACCAGATGTCTTTCAGGTTAAGAGATACATGCACCCCAGTGTTCACAGCAGCACTGTTTACAATAGTCAAGACATGGAAGCAACCTAAATGTTCATCAGAGGAATGGATAAAGAAGATGTGGTATATATACACACACAATGGAATATTACTTAGCCATAAAAAATTAAATAATGCCATGGATGGACCTAGAGATTCTCATGCCGAGTGAAGTCAGAGAAAGACAAATATACTTATATATGGAATCTAAAAAAAAAAGGTATAAAAGAACTTATTTACAAAACAGAAATAGAATCACAGATGTAGAAACAAACTTATAGTTATGGGGGGAGGAGGTGGAGGGATATAAATTGGGGGATTGAAATTGATATATATACACTATTATATATAAAGTAGATAACTAATAAGGACCTGCTGTATAGCACAAGGAACTCAATAGTCTGTAATGGCCTATATGGGAAAACAATCTAAATAAAAGTGGATATATGCATATGCATAAGTGATTCACTTGGCTGTACAGCAGAAACAAACACAACATTGCAAATCAACTGTACTCTAATTTTAAAATTTTTTAAATAAAATAGAAAGAGAAAAGAAAAGCCTGCCTGGGTTCAAGTCCTCAGCTTTATTGAGATGAATCAAATGTAATCCTGTCCAAGGTCTTGTGGGCTGGAGGGGAGACCTCTTTGTAGAAGATTTTAGGGTGTTATGACTAACTGATTCAAGAGAGGACCTCAAAGGAGCAGTGAAAAGGAGCGAGGTCAGAGGCTGATGACGGCGGATGGAAGTGGGGGCATCTCATAGGCCATGTTAAAAGCCAGGACCTGGCACTGTTTGGCTTGGGGAGAGGCCTGCCAGGCATCCCAGGTTTTGAGAAGCAACAGTGGACAGCTAGGTGGAAATCAAAGGGAAAAGACTGGCTTTTCATGGTGATAGTTGCCCAGGATGAATGCCTGCATGCTCCAGGCTCCGGGCATTCTTGCTCTGAATATTCCCCACTGCCTTGTGAGGAAGGAGTTATTGATACTGTTTTACAGAGGAGCAAACTGAAGTTCAGAGAGATTAGGTATCTTGGACAAAGCCACAGAGAGGCAGAATTCAACCCCAGGTGTGTTGGCCTCGCAAACTTACATTCCTAACCACCTCTCAATGCTTCCTCTCTTCAGGAACCACTTGCAGGGAGAACCAGCTCACAGTGTGGGGAGGGAGCTTCCCAGGACAGGCCAGAGATTTGATGGACTGGCGCACTGGCACAGTGCCTGCCACTTAGTCAGTGCTCTGCCATCAGCAGCTGTTATGACACTTTATCATGCATCTGTCTTCTCACCTGGAGCGTGGGACAGTCAGTTCTGTCACCTTGGCTCCAAGGACATGGTGTGAGCTGTGGGGTCAATGCAGAGGCATTTATAGCACTCAAAGGCCAGCCCAGCCCTGCAGGCACAGGAAGACACAGCCAGTTCCCAGCACCAGGGGAAGCCAGGTGGCAGCCTCAATCCATCAATGATATCCTCAGTCCAGCCAAACTTTATGGGCCCAGGAGGTACTTAAGTGTTGTGGGGTGAAGGCTAGCTCAGTTCCCCTTCCTCGACACAGGCTGCTGTCTGGAGCAGGTAGGTAGGTGTGGGATGGGGGTCAGAGTGCCCTGTGCCTTGCGAGACCAACTATCAGCTTCGAGAGCAAGACCCCACGGTGTGTGGGGCTGGGCTACTGTTGAGTCTCCTGTCCTCAGCAGTTCAGGGGTTCCTCCTAGTCCTGCAAGTGGAAGAGGAGCTTGGGGCAGCCTCAGGCAGGAGAGGGTATAGATCTCAGCTCCCCTCTGCCCCATCTCATCCTGGTTTGACTCATGTGCCACTGAGTCCTAGGGGGCTGGGGGTGTGCTCTGTCTGCTTGTCTGCTTCCTTCCTACTGAAAAGGGGGAAGGCTGGGGTCGGGGGGTGACCAGAGCTGTGGGAGGTTACTTGGGGACCTAAGCTGGGTGATGAGAAGGCAGGCTAAGGAGGAGGTTTGTGGGAGAGAAGGACAGCTCCAAGGGCAGCTCTCACGACCTTCTGCCCCAGGCCACCAGCACCATGACGGTCTCCTACACCCTCAAAGTGGCGGAGGCCCGCTTCGGAGGCTTCTCTGGCCTGCTTCTCCGTTGGCGGGGAAGCATCTACAAGCTCCTCTACAAGGAGTTCCTCCTCTTCATCGCCCTGTATGCTCTGCTCAGCGTCACCTACCGGTGCGAGGGTGAGGGCAGGGTCTCAGGACTGGCCTGCGGGGGACTAGGTTGCCCACCTCCCTCTAACCCAGGCCCCACCTGACCTTCCCCAGGCTGCTGCTGACCCAGGAGCAGAAGCACGTGTATGCTCAGGTGGCCCGATACTGCAACCGCTCTGCGGACCTCATCCCCTTGTCCTTTGTACTGGGTAAGTTCAAAGGACAAGGGGTTCTTGCTTGCAGCCTCCTAGCCATCTTTCTTGACCTTTGGGCTGGACTGCTAGCTCTGAGGGTCAGAATTAGCCCAGCGGCACATCTGGAGGTCAACCAGAGCAGGCTCAGCAGACATGGGAGCTGTGTGCCGGGTCCAGGATTTCCAGAGGACTAGGCCCTGCCTTGGAGAAGGCAATGGCAACCCACTCCAGTACTCTTGCCTGGAAAATCCCATGGGCAGAGGAGCCTGGTGGGCTGCAGTCCATGGGATCACTAAGAGTGGAACACGACTGAAGCAACTTAGGAGCAGCAGCAGCAGCAGCAGCAGCAGGCCTTGCCTATCACCAGCCCGACCCTCACTCCAAACACAGCCCCAGCCTGTTGCTAGCCTCACAGCCCACTGCATCCTGCAGGGGAACTGGAGAGAGGTGACACCTCCCTCCATACCCTCATGGGAAGCAGGGCTCAAAGTTAACCACTGCCTGGACTTGAACCATAACTCTCTTCTGCCTGAGGAGGTCTGCAGTCTTCTTCCTCCCTGCCTGGTTTGGTCCATCAGGGCGTGGTCAGAGGATGAGGCTGTCCCTCTGACAAGCGAGGGAGAGTGCTGGAGTCAATGTGTCCTTCCCCCGCCTTGGTTCCACCTGGCTTGGACCAGGCGTTCTGGTTGCGGGCAGGACACACTGACTTCCAAGCCCTCCGTCTTCCCTTCCCGTCCCCACTACCCACGACGGCGACCAGGTTTCTACGTGACCATGGTGGTGAACCGCTGGTGGGCCCAGTACACAAGCATCCCGCTGCCGGACCAGCTGATGTGCGTCATCTCGGCCACCGTGCACGGCGTGGACCAGCGTGGCCGTCTGCTGCGCCGCACCCTCATCCGCTACGCCAACCTGGCTTCGGTGCTGGTGCTGCGCTCTGTCAGCACGCGCGTGCTCAAGCGCTTTCCCACCATGGAACACGTGGTGGACGCAGGTGCCACGCTCAGGGAGTCCTGGGAGGGACTGGACCGGACCTGCCCCGAGGGTCTCCTAGGCGGGGAGGTTTGACCACCAGGGGGAGCTCCAGGATCCCAGAGCGGTGAGTCCTGGAGGCTAAGGATGATACTTCATTTCTTTCTCTTCCATCCCTGCAGGTTTCATGTCCCAGGAAGAGAGGAAAAAGTTTGAAAGCCTGAAATCTGACTTCAATAAATACTGGATTCCTTGCGTCTGGTTCACCAACCTGGCGGCCCAGGCCCGGAAAGATGGGCGAATCCGTGATGACATTGCTCTCTGCCTGCTCCTGGAAGTGAGTCCACCTAGGACAGGGGGCATCTGCCCTCCTCCCCCTAGTTTTGCTTACTGCAATCATAATTTCAGTGCTTAACACCTACATGGTGTCGATTATGTAGCGCAGCAAGTGTGAGGAAGTGAGGAAACTGAGGCAAGGAGCGTAAAAAAAAAACTTGCCCAAGTCACAGAGCTAGTAAGTGGAGCTGATTCATCCTCAGACCTTCTGGCTCCAGGGTCTGTCCTTGCAGTCACTGTGCTAAACTGCCTTCCATCATAGGCACCCCGGCCTGACAACACCTCTGAAAGCAGAATGAGACCTAGCCCAGGCCTGATGTGTACTGGACTCCCCGTCCCCTTCTCCTTTCTCCCCTTCTGTCTCCACTGACTTCCTGTTCCTGCTGTTCCGCCAGGAGCTGAATAAGTACCGGGCCAAGTGCAGCATGCTCTTCCACTATGACTGGATCAGCATCCCCCTCGTCTACACCCAAGTAACTGCCTCTCACCTCCCCAGTCCCAGTGCCTACTGTATGTCCTGTGCTGTGTGTGACATTGAGAACTAGAGATGGTACCTGCCCAGGGGCAGTTCAGTCCAGTGAGACACTAAATAGCCAAGGGCTCATCCTCAAAGCCTCCCTGGGCCCTCACTAAGATGATCCCCTCCCATTTGGTGCTGCCATACCTTGCTATATTTTTTTTTTTTTTTTTTTTTTTTTTAATATTTATTTGGCTGGGTTGGGTCTTATTTGCAGCATGGGGGAGCTTTAGTTGGCACATGCAAACTCAAGGTGCAGCAACGTGAGATCTAGTTCCCTACATTGGGCGCTCACCCTCAGGGAAGTCCCCGCAACGTTTTAATTGCTTGTTAGATCTACCACTGACCCTCGGGGCAGAGACACTCAGCCTGGCATCCCCTCCTCCAGGTGGTGACCATAGCAGTATACTCCTTCTTTGCCCTCTCCTTGGTGGGCCGCCAGTTTGTGGAGCCAGTGGCAGGGGCTGCCAAACCTCGGGAGCCTCTGGAGCCAGGGCAAGCCGTAGGAGACCTGGACATGTACGTGCCTCTCACCACTCTGCTGCAGTTCTTCTTCTATGCTGGCTGGCTCAAGGTGGGCACTTCAGGGGGTGGAGATATGGACCCAGGACCCACCCACACTGTGGGGTTAGAAAGTAGCGCTCTGAGCCCAGAAAACACTCTTACCACCTGCAGGTGGCAGAACAGATCATCAATCCCTTTGGTGAGGATGACGATGACTTTGAAACCAACCAGCTTATAGACCGCAACTTGCAGGTGATTCAGGGTCTGGTGGCAGCTCCCTGGCAGTCGGGCTCTCCCTCCTTGCCAGCTCTCAGTCCGGGTTCGCAGAGGAGAAGGAGATTCTTGTGACCTGCTACTCCCAGGTATCCTTGCTCTCCGTGGATGACATGTACCAGAACCTGCCTCCCGCGGAGAAGGATGCGTACTGGGATGAGGACTCGGCGCAGCCGCCCTACACGGTGGCCACAGTGGCTGAGTCGCTGCGGCCTTCCTTCCTGGGCTCCACCTTTAACCTGCGGTGAGTTGCCCAGGCCGAGGCAGAACCTGAGTCAGTAACCAGGCTCCAGTTCCCCACCCACCCTCCGGGCGCCCAGGACTCAGTCCCTCCCAGTCCACCTGCTGTCAGAGGCTTGCTCACGCAGCCCTCCTGCCTGTCCGCAGCATGAGCGACGACCCTGAGCAAAGCCTGCAGGTGGAGGCGTCCCCTGGCCCAGCCCGGCCGGTGACCGCGCAGACCCCGCTGCTCGGCCGCTTCCTGGGCGTAGGTGCTCCCTCGCCAGCCATCAGCCTCCGGAACTTCGGCCGCGTCCGCGCCCCCCGTACCCCGCATCTGCTGCGCTTCCGGGCCGAAGAGGGCGGCGACATCGAGGCAGCGGACCGCATCGAGGAGGAGGCGTCAGGGTCAGAGAACGAGACCCAGGAGCCCTGAGCCAAACCAGCCGAGGCAGGCAGTCCAGCTGCCTCCCCCAGGCCCGCCCCCGCCCACTTTGCGGGCCCTGCAGAGCTATTAGAGCAGCATTCCCACGTGCCCTAAGCCTGGGCACCTAGGGACAGTTCCCGATGGCAGAAGGGCCTGAATCAGGTAGAGGATGCTTCCACATTGGCTTGGAGGTGAAGCTAGGACACAAGGGCGAGGCACAGAGGACTGGAGCCCAGGTGCACGGTTTATTTCCTCTATGATTTTGGGGTAGGCCAGTTCTTAAACTTGATGGAGCATCAGTATCACTGAAGGGCTGGTTAAAGTCTTGGGTATCACCCCCGGCATTTGATTCATTAAGTCTGGGATAGAGGTTAAGAATTTGCATATTTCTAGTAGGTTTCCAGGGAATGCTGCTGCTGCTACCCCCAGGGTCACATAAAAAGATGTTTAGAACATAACTTATTCTGATAACCTCACCCTGAAGAGGGGCCGAAGTGTGTACTGGGTACTTTTATCTGTTATGTTCAATTTGTTTACGATGACAATGTATTCATTTATTATTTGTGCAATTAAAATTGCTTAAAACTGAACTGGCATACTCTGAAGTGGGCTAAAGATAAGGGTTTGGGGGGGCAGGGCACGAAGGGTTTTTGAAAGTCTGCCCTGAAGTTGACAGAGATGTGAAGGGACCCAGCCTAGACTTGCAGCATCTGAACAAGCCCTTCTCTGCTCCCACCAAACGAAAGGACAATTTAAGGGGTGAAAACTGCAGGTCCATCTCTGTGGTGGGTCTGGGGCACTCAGCTGATGGGAGTTAACAGGGGGCCTTTGGAAAACAGCCTCACAGAGTACTAGAGTTGCTCCTAAACTGAGTTTCTCTAAGATTCCTTCTAAACAATTGGTGAATGCCAAAGCTGAATGTTAAAGCTAAAGGAAAACAAGTGCCAAAACTCAAAAATGGATGAACGGAGGGAGAGCTTGAGGACATGCAGCCTCTGGCACTGTTGACAGGATTACAATGCTGGGTTCTGCTTTCCTGCTGGGTGACGGGATGCTGAACTTTTCTCAGCCTTGGTTGACAAACCTATACTGTCCAGAAAAGGCACCTGGTCACCATTCACTCAGAAGGCACCCGAAGTGTTTTGGAAGGGTTGAGAGAGGTTGCTTCAGGTTGAGTGCTCATCAGGGAGAGCAGTGGAGATGTAGATAGATGCACTCAAGGCTCCTTTGTTGCTGTGCCACACCCAACACACAGCTCTCCGAGCAAACATCAGCTAATGACCAGGTGTTGTCAGATCACTGGGTGGGAAGGCAGAGGTCAGGTCTCCTCAGAATCACCGGAAAGGTTTTAAAGGGCTGGTCTTAGTGGTCCACCCTTTCCGACTGTTTGGCCAGAAGTCAGAATTACAGAAGTCTGCAATTAGCCAAGTTGATGAACCAATTTAGATTTGTAGCTCATTTAAGCCAAGTGCTTTTCAACCACTTTAAATTGGATAAAACCTTTTCTTTAGAACTCCTTAAAGTATATATTTGATTGGTATATTGCTGTGCTGCTTTCCAGGTACTAGAGATGCAGCAATAGACATACCCGTTTTCGCAGGAGATATATTTTAATAGAAGGTTCAAAATAAGATAAGCAAACAAACAAAATTTATGCCAAATAAGGGAAAAAAAACAGGGGCAAAAGATATGGCATGGAAGGGGAAGGGAGTGCTATTTAAAATTCTGTGAATAGGGAACTCACTGGACTGACAAAGATCTAAAAGGAGTGAGCAACGTGGGCATATGACAGAAAGCATTCCCAACAAAAGGAAAAGTAAGTGAATACATGTAAGGATGGCAGTCACCATAGAAGGGATTAGGTCTCATTGACTTCCATAGCTTCCGGTTGCAACTTTGAGATGGGATGCTGTGTAAAAAAATTTATCTTTTAGGGACTTCACTGGTGGTCTAGTGGTTAAGACTTTACATTCCAATGCAGGGGGCACAGGTTTGATTCCTGGTCGGGAACTAAGATCCCACAAGCTGTGCAGGCAAAAAACTAAACACAAAAGCAGTACTGTAACAAATTTAATAAAGACCATTAAAAATGGTTCATATCCAAAAGAAGTTAAAAAAAAATCTTATCTCTTTAAACTGATCACAGAGAGCTGGACTGTGCTGGAGAAAACAGAAGAGCAAAGCAGGATGCAGAAAAGCCGCCAGAGCAGCAGCTGTGCTTTGTGCTCGGTTGCCAGCTGTTTTCAACCCTTGGACTGCAACCCGCCAGGCTCCTCTGTCCATGGATTCTCCAGGCAATACTGGGATGGGTTGCCATGCCCACCTCCAGGGGATCTTCCCAACCCAGGGACCAAATCTGCATCTCTTATGTCTCCTGCACTGGCAGGCAGGTTCTTTACCACTAGCACCACACAAAATTTGGTGACATTTGATGTGGGAGTTATGACCCAAGGATAACCTAAGATTTAACCCGTCTTTAACCTAAAAGACCACTATTTGCTACAAATAACTGAGGAACTATGAAAAGGGAAAGCTGAAGAAACCAATTCAACAATTTAACAAACTAACTTTTGAGTAAGGAGAGGGGAAAGGATTAGAGCTCAAGAGAAAATTAAACACAATTTCAAGGTTTCTAGACCAAGAACCTGAAAAAAAAACCAAAAAACCCAAACCAAAGTCTGCATACAGGGTCTCTAAGAGAATTTTAGGGAGGCAACATGGCTTTAGTTCCAACGACGGTCCAGTCAACAGCCCATCCAGTCAACAGCCCAATACTGCAGGGGCCCCAAGCTGGGTTACCTCCCTCATAGTCTCTGCTCAACCTGCACAACACATCCCTGTTGCTGAAACTCAGCCTCAGGAGTGAGAACTGTTCCTCCTGCTAGACTCAGCCCTGTAACAGGCCTGGGCCTTCAGGCAGGGGGAGTTGGGGCGTTCTATAGTGTGCCAAACAATGAAGTATTCTCAGAACATGAACATGGCATAGAATAGTAAACGCCTTTATTAGATGAGCTAAGACAGGAGAGAAGAGGGTTTATTTGCCTTTCCGGGCCTTGATCTTCCTCAGATAGAACTCGAGCTCTTTTCCCTCTAGCACATAGCCGTCTGCTCGGCCACACTGGCCTGGTCTTGAAGCGATGCATGCTGCAAGAGAGTATGTGGTCCTCATGAAAATGACACTTGTGGCCCTATCGCTACCCTTAAGCGCCCATGTCGGTCCAGGTATCATGAGGGCAGACACGAAGCCCAAAGTCTCCTCAGATATACTTTATCATCACTTTGAAAATCAGTAGCAGAACTGGACAAAGTTTTCATCACTGAGACAATCCCCTCAGCCTGGACACAGACGAGTTCTCGAGATACTCCTGAAACTCGGAGGCCTAGACCAAGTTCAGGCCTATGGGCTCCTGCCCACTATCTTCCATTTCTGCTTCAAACTAACCAGATGATCAAATATTCTGATTTGTGCTTGTGCACTGTTATCAAACCCTTCTGGTGAACTCTCTAGCCTCCAGAGAGCACACCATATCTTGAGATGCCTCCTCCCCCAAATGCAGAAGTCATCTTACCAAGAAGCTTGCCCTGCTGGAACTGCTCCTCTAGAAGACTACTGATTTTTGCGTTCTTTTTCCTCTCATCGTATTTCTTCTGAATTTTCTTTGATCGTTTCTTGTTTAAAATCTCTTCCTCCTCAGGAGTCTGAATAAAGGATATACAGATGGCTTAGAGGGAGCTCCCCAAACCCTAGTTCAGGAATGTCACATCCCACAGCCCTGCCACCTTCCTCAGCACTAAAGGCTTTCATCTCTCTCCCTTCAGTAGCAGAACTGGACAGAATTTTCATCACAAGAAGGCTGAAATCAGGCTGGCCTCCCCCTGCACCCCCTACAATAAGTTGCTCCCCAAACACGCACCAGCTTGGCCCCCTTCTTGCGGCCCAGGGGCAGTGCATAGTGGGACTCGTACCACTGTCGGTACGGTGTGCTGTCGATAAGCACAATACAGTTCTTCACCAGGGTCTTGGTACGGACCAGTTCGTTGTTGGATGCATTATAGACAACATCGATTATTCTTGTCTTGCGTGTACAACCTGCTCACAGAAGAAATCCAGAATCAAACCAAGTAAACCTGATGCCAACAGTCTTCCATCCCCACCCTAGTAAGGTCTAAGAAGGGAAACTCTTAAGTCTCCATCGGGCCATAGAGCAACAGTTCATCTTCCACAAACCTATCTTTCCAGAGGTGGCTGGCACCCACATTGTCTCCAGATTCAACCCCAATCCCTGAGGCTATTCGAGTTAAGTGGCAGGACAGGATTGGAGGTAAGTCCCCAAAACTTCAAAGCTGTTCAACAGGAGAACTTTAGTATCTTGGTCCAGGCCATGGACTTCCTGCTAAAAGCACTTACTGAAGCTTGAAAACAAGGATTAGGTGCTGAGTTCCCACCCACGCCTGTAGGGCTTCACTCACACTCTGAGCCCCAGGAGAAGTTCCCCACGTCCAGCCTCAAGGCCCGGTACTTCTTGTTGCCTCCCCGNTTCCTGCTAAAAGCACTTACTGAAGCTTGAAAACAAGGATTAGGTGCTGAGTTCCCACCCACGCCTGTAGGGCTTCACTCACACTCTGAGCCCCAGGAGAAGTTCCCCACGTCCAGCCTCAAGGCCCGGTACTTCTTGTTGCCTCCCCGCACACGGACTGTGTGTATGCGGCGGGGGCCAATCTAGAAAACACAAGGAGACAGGAACTATGTTATCAAGGAGAAGCAAGAGAGAGAAGGGAACCCGGGGGCGACGGAGGTAACAGTCAGTGTAACTATGACAAGCCCTAGCACTGGCAAGTGGCACATAGGTGACCAAGACGGCCACAACCACGCCTAAGGATACTTTTTCATCATTCTAGTCACCTCCAAGAGACAAAGCCCGATTCCAAACATTGAAAATTAAGGCTCGGTGCGCCGAGAAGCCCACTCGCTCCGGGCGCCCTTGCAGGTACTACTAGGACATGGCAGCAGTCTCCATGCGATCTCAATATTTACCCAACACGCGAAGGCGAGGAGACCGCCTAGTCCCCACAGCAACTCAGAGCCCACAAAGATTCAACCGACGCCGCAGGAGCGACCTCCCGGGCGGCGAGGACCCGCACGCACCTTTGTGTTGGCAGCGGGCCGTCCCAGCTCATACTTCCGCTTCTTGTGGTAGGGCTTTCTCTTGCCCCCGGTCTTACGGCGCTTGTGCCAGTTGTCCCGAGAGATGCCTGCGTGTGGAAGCGGGGGGGCGGGAGCCTGAGGCAGGGAGCCCGGAGCCGAGGCCGCCAGCCCAACGCCCCACGCCGGCGGTCGCACGCTCAGCTCTCCAAGGTTAGCTCCCCCACAGCGCAGTCGGGAGGTCACAGCA
>SJYX01022835.1:353554-385093 GCA_006410675.1 Oreotragus oreotragus | reverse complement strand
GGGGGGCGGGAGCCTGAGGCAGGGAGCCCGGAGCCGAGGCCGCCAGCCCAACGCCCCACGCCGGCGGTCGCACGCTCAGCTCTCCAAGGTTAGCTCCCCCACAGCGCAGTCGGGAGGTCACAGCATTTCCAAGGTGTCATCATGCACGTGCGACGCAGCCCGGACCCTTCCCGTCCCGACCCCGGCAGCCATGATGGTGCCGCTCGCGGCCCCGAGTCCTGCGGCTCCAGGAATGGCCCCTGGAACGGTCCCGGCGGCCCAAGCCCGAGCACCACCCTCCTCGCGGGGGTTCCGTGTCCGGGGGCCCGGGAGCCCGCGCTGCCGGCTGGGCCCCGAAGTAGGA
The DNA here is from genome assembly GCA_006410675.1 of Oreotragus oreotragus. NCBI lineage: Eukaryota > Metazoa > Chordata > Mammalia > Artiodactyla > Bovidae > Oreotragus > Oreotragus oreotragus. The sequence goes on along the minus strand of SJYX01022835.1, from coordinate 384,750 downwards.
TGGCGCCGGATTGAGCTCGCGCCCGGATCCCGGCCCCGAAGCTGAGCGCCACTCACCCATCGCTCGGCGCTGGCTGGAAAGAGAAAACGCAGCACGTCACGGTCCGGTTTGTAATACGTAGCCCCGCCTCCTTACGTGTCTTCCGGGCGCCGCAGAGAGCGGCTTGGGGCGGGAGGGCGCTGTTGCTTACGTTTCTGGGGCGGTGACAGGCCTCGGGCTTAGGTGGGTCCTGAGAACGCTGCGCGGCGACCTAGGGCCGCGCGGGATCTCGAGGTGTCTGGCATGCGCGAGCGCCTCTGCTTCCAGGGCACAAACGCCGGCTAGGGTTGCCGGGCTTTACGTTTTGAAAAGACCCGTTTTATGTGAGAGCTGTGGGTGCGGGTGCGTTGAAGACAGTAGAGGGGGAATTAGGTTTCGTTTGATTTAGGGGAAAGGAGGTGTGTCAAGGAGTCCGAATTCCTCACGTGACCCGTTGGATGGATATTGGTGCCACTTAGTGAAAAGGGGTACGCTGAGGTAGGAGCTGGTCTGGTCTTGTTCATTCTGGTCTCTTGCTAACTCCTGCACGAGGGAATGACAGGCAGCTGGATGTTCGTGTCTGGTCATCCGCAGAGAAGGGGTCTGGACCGAAAATGCTGCTTTGGGACTCCTTGGCATATACATGGTAACCAAAGCTTCCAGAATGAATGGAACCTAGGGAGAAAGCATAACGCAAACTTTTCTTGGAAACGGTGAGCTAATACTTTGGCCTCTGTGGGCTCTAGGTTCTGCGTCACCACTACTCACTTTTCCTGCTGTAGTGTGAACCCAGCCATAGACAGTAGGAAACGAATGGATGTGACCGTGTCAATAAAATTGAAGGGATACTAGCATTCACCTGTCATGAGACGTAGTTTTGATTTTTTTTTCTCCCAGCATTTAAAACAAAAACCGGGACTTCCCTGGTGGTCCAGTGGCTAAGACTCTGTGCTCCCCACGCAGGTCAGGAAACTAGATCCCACATCGCATAAGTAAGAGTTTGCACGCAGTAACTAAAGATCCCGAGTGCCACAACTAAGACCTGGTACAGCCCAATAAATAAATGTTAAGAAACAAAACAAAAACAGGAAAACTATTCTTAGTTCATGGGCCCCATCAGCATACAGTAGTGTGCCAACTGGTGGCACACAAGGAGAATCTAGTACCAAGGCTTGAGGAATGGCAACATTTAAGGCCAGGTAGAGAAAAGGAGCTGGAGGGAGCAATTCGAGCGGCCAGGAAAGCCAGCACAGGGTGAGGTCATTGTCTAATGCTACTGTGACATCTAGTTAGAAGGAGGACTCAGTTCAGTTCAGTAAGTTCAGTCGTATCTGACTCTTTAAGACCCCATGGACTGCAGCATGCCAGGCTTCCCTGTCTATCGCCAATTTCCGGAGCTTGCTCAAACTCTTGTCCATCGAGTCGGTGATGCCATCCAACCATCTCATCCTCTGTCATCCCCTTCTCCTCTTCTGCCCTCAATCTTTCCCAGCATCAGGGTCTTTTCCAATGAGTCAGTTCTTCGCATCAGGTGGCCAGAGTATTGGAGTTTCAGCTTCAGCATCAGTCCTTCCAATGAATATTCCGAACTGATTTCCTTTATGATTGACTGGTTTGATCTCCTTGCAGTCCAAGGGACTCTCAAGAGTCTTCTCCAGCACCACAGTTCAAAAGCATCAATTCTTCAGTGCTCAGCTTTCTTTATAGTCCACCTCTCACTAGTGATTATTGGGTCGAGTGCTATATTGGAGTGGGGAAAATTTTGAAATGATTTTTCAAATTCAAACAGGAAATTTAAAAAGATACAGTATACGTAGATAATTCTTTTAACAAGTGTAACTTTAAAGAGGAGGAGTGAAGCTAGCTGGTGGCTGAAGAGAAACTCAAGCAGAGGGAAGTTTTTCCATAGAGTAAACTGCCTGATAAGACTCTTTTGCACTTGGCTCCAGATCCTATCCAATCCCATGCTGAAAGGATTCTCCCAGCATTATTCCATTCTCTCTCCTGTATCTTCAAGCTTCCATGGCTTCCCTGCACATTCAGTTCAGTTCAGTTCAGCTCAATCGATCAGTCGTGTCTGACTCTTTCAGTTCAGTTCAGTCGCTCAGTCGTGTCCAACTCTTTGCGACCCCATGAATCGCAGCATGCCAGGCCTCCCTGTCCATCACCATCTCCCGGAGTTCACTCAGACTCACGTCCATCGAGTCCGTGATGCCATCCAGCCATCTCATCCTCGGTCGTCCCCTTCTCCTCCCGCCCCCAATCCCTCCCAGCATCAGAGTCTTTTCCAATGAGTCAACTCTTCGCATGAGTTGGGCAAAGTACTGGAGTTTCAGCTTTAGCATCATTCCTTCCAAAGAAATCCCAGGGCTGATCTCCTTCAGAATGGACTGGTTGGATCTCCTTGCAGTCCAAGGGACTCTCAAGAGTCTTCTCCAACACCACAGTTCAAAAGCATCAATTCTTCGGCGCTCAGCTTTCTTCACAGTCCAACTTTCACATCCATACATGACCACAGGAAAAACCATAGCCTTGACTAGGCGGACCTTAGTCGGCAAAGTAATGTCTCTGCTTTTGAATATACTATCCAGGTTGGTCATAACTTTTCTTCCAAGGAGTAAGCGTCTTTTAATTTCATGGCTGCAGTCACCATCTGCAGTGATTTTGGAGCCCCAAAAAATAAAGTCTGACACTGTTTCCACTGTTTCCCCATCTATTTCCCATGAAGTGATGGGACCGGATGCCATGATCTTCGTTTTCTGAATGTTGAGCTTTAAGCCAACTTTTTCACTCTCCTCCTTCACTTTCATCAAGAGGCTTTTTAGCTCCTCCTCACTTTCTGCCATAAGGGTGGTGTCATCAGCATATCTGAGGTTATTGATATTTCTCCCGGCAATCTTGATTCCAGCTTGTGTTTCTTCCAGTCCAGCGTTTCTCATGATGTACTCTGCATATAAGTTAAATAAGCAGGGAGACAATATACAGCCTTGACGTACTCCTTTTCCTATTTGGAACCAGTCTGTTGTTCCATGTCCAGTTCTAACTGTTGCTTCCTGACCTGCATACAGATTTCTCAAGAGGCAGGTTAGGTGGTCTGGTATTCCCATCTCTTTCAGAATTTTCCACAGTTTATTGTGATCCACACAGTCAAAGGCTTTGGCATAGTCAATAAAGCAGAAATAGATGTTTTTCTGGAACTCTCTTGCTTTTTCCATGATCCAGCGGATGTTGGCAATTTGATCTCTGGTTCCTCTGCCTGTTCTAAAACCAGCTTGAACATCAGGGAGTTCACGGTTCACATATTGCTGAAGCCTGGCTTGGAGAATTTTGAGCATTACTTTACTAGCGTGTGAGATGAGTGCAATTGTGCGGTAGTTTGAGCATTCTTTGGCATTGCCTTTCTTTGGAATTGGAATGAAAACTGACCTTTTCCAGTCCTGTGGCCACTGCTGAGTTTTCCAAATTTGCTGGCATATTGAGTGCAGCACTTTCACAGCATCATCTTCCAGGATTTGAAACAGCTCAACTGGAATTCCATCACCTCCACTAGCTTTGTTCTTAGTGATGCTTTCTAAGGCCCACTTGACTTCACATTCCAAGATGTCTGGCTCTAGATTAGTGATCACATCCTCATGATTATCTGGGTCGTGAAGATCTTTTCTGTACAGTTCTTCTGTGTATTCTTGCCACCTCTTCTTAATATCTTCTGCTTCTGTTAGGTCCATACCATTTCTATCCTTTATCGAGCCCATCTTTGCATGAAATGTTCCCTTGGTATCTCCAATTCTCTTGAAGAGATCTCTAGTCTTTCCCATTCTGTTGTTTTCCTCTATCTCTTTGCATTGATTGCTGAAGAAGGCTTTCTTATCTCTTCTTGCTATTCTTTGGAACTCTGCATTCAGATGCTTATATCTTTTCTTTTCTCCTTTGCTTTTCGCCTCTCTTCTTTTCAGTGCTATTTGTAAGGCTTCTCCAGACAGCCATTTTGCTTTTTTGCATTTCTTTTCCATGGGGATGGTCTTGATCCCTGTCTCCTGTACAATGTCACGAACCTCATTCCATAGTTCATCAGGAACTCTGTCTATCAGATCTAGGCCCTTAAATCTATTTCTCACTTCCACTGTATAATCATAAGGGATTTGATTTAGGTCATACCTGAATGGTCTAGCGGTTTTCCCTACTTTCTTCAATTTAAGTCTGAATTTGGAAATAAGGAGTTCATGATCTGAGCCACAGTCAGCTCCTGGTCTTGTTTTTGTTGACTGTATAGAGCTTCTCCATCTTTGGCTGCAAAGAATATAATCAATCTGATTTCGGTGTTGACCATCTGGTGATGTCCATGTGTAGAGTCTTCTCTTGTGTTGCTGGAAGAGGGTGTTTGCTATGACCAGTGCATTTTCTTGGCAAAACTCTATTAGTCTTTGCCCTGCTTCATTCCGCATTCCAAGGCCAAATTTGCCTGTTACTCCAGGTGTTTCTTGACTTCCTACTTTAGCATTCCAGTCCCCTATAATGAAAAGGACATCTTTTTTGGGTGTTAGTTCTACAAGGTCTTGTAGGTCTTCATAAAACCGTTCAACTTCAGCTTCTTCAGCATTACTGGTTGGGGCATAGACTTGGATAACTGTGATATTGAATGGTTTGCCTTGGAAACGAACAGAGATCATTCTGTCGTTTTTGAGATTGCATCCAAGTACTGCATTTCGGACTCTTTTGTTGACCATGATGGCTACTCCATTTCTTCTGAGGGATTCCTGCCCGCAGTAGTAGATATAATGGTCATCTGAGTTAAATTCACCCATTCCAGTCCATTTTAGTTCGCTGATTCCTAGAATGTCGACGTTCACCCTTGCCATCTCTTGTTTGACCACTTCCAATTTGCCTTGATTCATGGACCTGACATTCCAGGTTCCTATGCAATATTGTTCTTTACAGCATCGGATCTTGCTTCTATCACCAGTCACATGCACAACTGGGTATTGTTTTTGCTTTGGCTCCATCCCTTCATTCTTTCTGGAGTTATTTCTCCACTGATCTCCAGTAGCATATTGGGCACCTAACGACCTGGGGAGATTCTCTTTTGATATCCTATCATTTTGCCTTTTCATACTGTTCATGGGGTTCTCAAGGCAAGAATACTGAAGTGGCTTGCCATTCCCTTCTCCAGTGGACCACGTTCTGTCAGACCTCTCCACCATGACCCGCCCGCCTTGGGTTGCCCTGCAGGCATGGCTTGGTTTCATTGAGTTAGACAAGGCCCTGGTCCTAGTGTGATTAGATTGACTAGTTTTCTGCGAGTATGGTTTCAGTGTGTCTGCCCTCTGATGCTCTCTTGCAACACCTACCATCTTACTTGGGTTTCTCTTACCTTGGGCGTGGGTTGTCTCTTCACGGCTGCTCCTTACCTTGGACGAGGGGTATCTCCTTACCGCCGCAGTTCCTGACCTTCAACGTGGGACAGCTCCTCTAGGCCCTCCTGCGCCTGCGCAGCCCCTGCTCCTCGGGTTGCTCCTCCCGGCCGCCGGCCGTGGCCTCGGGCGTGGGTGGCTTCTCCCAGCTGCCGCCCCTGGCCTCGGGCTCAGGGTGGCTCCTCCGGGTCACCACCCCTGGCCTCGGGCGCAAGGTGGCTTCTCCCGGCCGCCCCTGGCCTCGGACGTGGGGTGTCTCTTCCTGGCCGCCCCTGACCTCGGACACGGGGTAGCTCCTCCCGGCCGCCGCCCTGACCTCAGACGCGGGGTGTCTCCTCCCGGCCGCCACTGACCTCAGACACAGGGTAGCTCCTCTCGGCCGTTCCTGCGCCGTCGCAGCCTGGCACTCTAGGTTGCTGCCCCTGACCTCGGACGTGGGGTAGCTCCTCTCGCCCGCGCTGAGTGCGCCGGCCCGGCTCTCGCAAGCGGCCCGCGCTGAGTGCGCTGGCCCGGCTCTCGCAAAACAGATCTGTACAAAAACGACCTTCAAGACCGGATAATCACAATGGTGTGATCACTCATCTAGAGCCAGACATCCTGGAATGTGAAGTCAAGTGGGCAGTAGAAAGCATCACTACGAACAAAGCTAGTGGAGGTGATGGAATTCCAGTTGAGCTGTTTCAAATCCTGAAAGATGATGCTGTGAAAGTGCTGCACTCAATATGCCAGCAAATTTGGAAAACTCAGCAGTGGCCACAGGACTGGAAAAGGTCAGTTTTCATTCCAATTCCAAAGAAAGGCAATGCCAAAGAATGCTCAAACTACCGCACAATTGCACTCATCTCACACGCTAGTAAAGTAATGCTCAAAATTCTCCAAGCCAGGCTTCAGCAATACGTGAACCGTGAACTCCCTGATGTTCAAGCTGGTTTTAGAAAAGGCAGAGGAACCAGAGATCAAATTGCCAACATCCGCTGGATCATGGAAAAAGCAAGAGAGTTCCAGAAAAACATCTATTTCTGCTTTATTGACTATGCCAAAGCCTTTGACTGTGTGGATCACAATAAACTGTGGAAAATTCTGAAAGAGATGGGAATACCAGACCACCTAACCTGCCTCTTGAGAAATCTGTATGCAGGTCAGGAAGCAACAGTTAGAACTGGACATGGAACAACAGACTGGTTCCAAATAGGAAAAGGAGTACGTCAAGGCTGTATATTGTCTCCCTGCTTATTTAACTTATATGCAGAGTACATCATGAGAAACGCTGGACTGGAAGAAACACAAGCTGGAATCAAGATTGCCGGGAGAAATATCAATAACCTCAGATATGCTGATGACACCACCCTTATGGCAGAAAGTGAGGAGGAGCTAAAAAGCCTCTTGATGAAAGTGAAGGAGGAGAGCGAAAAAGTTGGCTTAAAGCTCAACATTCAGAAAACGAAGATCATGGCATCCGGTCCCATCACTTCATGGGAAATAGATGGGGAAACAGTGGAAACAGTGTCAGACTTTATTTTTTTGGGCTCCAAAATCACTGCAGATGGTGACTGCAGCCATGAAATTAAAAGACGCTTACTCCTTGGAAGAAAAGTTATGACCAACCTGGATAGTATATTCAAAAGCAGAGACATTACTTTGCCGACTAAGGTCCGCCTAGTCAAGGCTATGGTTTTTCCTGTGGTCATGTATGGATGTGAAAGTTGGACTGTGAAGAAAGCTGAGCGCCGAAGAATCGATGCTTTTGAACTGTGGTGTTGGAGAAGACTCTTGAGAGTCCCTTGGACTGCAAGGAGATCCAACCAGTCCATTCTGAAGGAGATCAACCCTGGGATTTCTTTGGAAGGAATGATGCTAAAGCTGAAACTCCAGTACTTTGGCCACCTCATGCGAAGAGTTGACTCATTGGAAAAGACTCTGATGCTGGGAGGGATTGGGGGCAGGAGGAGAAAGGGACGACCGAGGATGAGATGGCTGGATGGCATCACGGACTCGATGGACGTGAGTCTGAGTGAACTCCGGGAGATGATGATGGACAGAGAGGCCTGGCGTGCTGCGATTCATGGGGTCGCAAAGAGTCGGACACGACTGAGCGACTGAACTGAGCTGACCCCATAGTGGCTACAAAAATTAACTCAAAATGGATCAGTGGCCTAAATATAAGACCACAAAACTCTTACTAGAACCCAACAGAGTAAATCTTCACAGCTTTGGATCTGGCCTTCTCAGATATGACAGCAAAAGTACAAGAAAAACAACTGAAAGTTAAGACTTCATCCAACTTGAAAACTGTTATCCTTCAAAGGATACCATCAAGAACATGAAAAGACAACCCATGGTGTGAGGAAAAGTATCTACAACTTATAAATTTGCTAAAGGTCCAGTATCTAGAAGATGCTTTATAAGTAGCTCTTACAAGTCAATGATAAAGACAAGCCAACTTAAAAATCGGCAAAGGGCTTGAATATAGACCAGAGAATCAAAAACTGAAGTTTTGCTTACACAAAAACTTGTACACGAATACTGATCGCACAAATGGCCTATTCATTATGCCCCAAAGTGGAAGCAGCCCAAAAGGTCATCACCTGAAGGATAAATAAAAACTGCTATAGCCATTCAATTGGAATATTATTTGACCGTAAAGGGAGTGAAGTGATACATGGTACATGATCCTTTAAAACATATGCTAAACGAAGAAGCCAGACACAAAAGACCACATTTGATATTATGATACTGTTTATACCAAATGTCCAGAATAGACAAATCCACAGTGAAAGAAAAATAGATTAGTGGTTGCCTAGGGCTCCAGGGAGAGGTGAGTGGTGGTGTATATGTGGCTGCTTATGGGTAATGGATTTTTTTTTTTTAATTGAGATTGATGTACAACAGGATTTCCTTTGGGGGAGTCATAAAAATGTTCTGGAATTAGAGGTGATTGTTGCCCAGTTAGTGATAAATGAGTACACTAAAAAAGCCCGCTAAATTGTACACTTGAAAAGGGTGAATTTTATACTATGTGAATTACATTTTAATAAAGCAGCTATTATTTTTTTAAGGCCCTAAAAAATAAATAAAAATTTTAAAGCCCTGGCATATTTAAGAAATAAAGACCAGTGTTCGCAGCCGCCGCCGCGCCGCCGTCGCTCTCCACCGCTAGGGCTGCCTCTAGCTAGCCGAGCTCCAGCCCAAGGAGAAGCAGCGTAGGGGTCTCTGGACCACCACTTGTTCAAAGCCGACTGCTCGCAATCAACGCGTGGTAAAGCACTGAGGAAGTGACTGGCTACAAAAGCCGCTCGCAAGAGTGCGCCCTCTACTGGAACAGTGAAGAAACCTCATCTTTACATGCCTGGTACGGTGGCACTCTTTGTTTCTCTGTAATCCAGCGAATATTGGCAATTTGATCTCCAGTTCCTCTTCCTTTTCTAAAACCAGCTTGGACATCTGGAAGTTCTTGGTTCGCATAATGCTGAAACCCAGCATGCAAGATTTTAAGCATAACCTTACTAGCATGTGAGATGAGTGCAATTGCCTGGTGATTAGCACATTGTTTGATATACCTTTCTTGGGGACTGGGATAAAGATTGAACTTCAGAAAAACATCTCTGTTTCATCAACTACACTAAAGCCTTTGACTGTGTGGATCATGACAAACTGTGCAAAGCTCTTAGAGAGATGGGAATATCAGACCATCTTACCTGTCTCCTGAGAAACCTGTATGTGGGTCCAGAAGCAACAGTTAGAACCCTGTATGGAACAACTGATTGGTTTAAGATTGAGAAAGGAGAACATGTATTCATCTATATGCTGAACACATCATGAAAAATGCTGGGCTGGATAAATTACAAGCTGGAATCAAGATAGGTGGGAGAAACATCAATAACTTCAGATATGCGGATGATACCACTCTAATGGCTGAAAGTGAAGAACTAAAGAGCCTCTCGATGAGGGTGAACAGGGGAGTGAAAGAGCCAGCTTACGACTAAGTGTGAAAAAAGCTAAGGTCACGGCATCGGCCCCAATTACTGCATGGCAAATAGGAGAAAAGGTAGAAGTAGCGACGAATTTCCTCCTCTTGGGCTCCAAAATCACTGCAGACAGTGACTGCAGCCATGCAGTCAGAAGACGATAGCTTCTTGGCAGGAAAGCGGTAACAGACCTAGACAGTGTGTTGAAAAGCAGAGACGTTATTCTGCCGACAAAGGTCCATATAGTCAAGGCTATGGTCTCCCCAGTGATCACGTACAGTTCTAAGAACTGGATGATAAAGTCAGAATGCCAAAGAATTGATGCCTTTGAACTGTGGTGCTGGAGAAGATTCCTAAAAGTCCCTTGAACAGCAAGATCAAATAAATAAACTTTAAGGGAGATCAGCCCTGAATATTTACTGGAAGGACTGATGCTACAGCTGAAGCTGCAGTATTTTGGTCATCTGATGCAAACAGATGACTCACTGGAAAAGTCCCTGGTGCTGGGAAAGAAGACGGCGTCAGTATAGGATGGCTGGATGGCATCACTGATGCAATGAGCATGAACTTGGGCAAACTCCAGGAGATGAGGGACAAGGAAGCCTGACACGCTGCAGTCCATGGGGTCATGAAGAGTTGGACACGACTGAGGGACTGAATTGAATTGAAATGGTGTTTGTAGCATTTTTATCACACAGTAGATTCCATCCATTCACTATGCTTTTTTGAGTTGTCCTACATGGAAAGACGTTTTTAATATTGTCTGTCTCCTGTGCTGTTCCTGTAAGTTTGCTATTAAAATACATTAAACTATAAAAAAAGGAAAAAGAAAGACCAACATGGTTGGAGAATCATGAGAAGCTAGAGAAAAGTTCATTTATTCATTTGATGTATACACACTGTATGCTTAAGATATTGTAGATACAATATTAAAACAAAAATCTTTGTTTTTCTGTGCTTAAATAGCTGTTGCTGCTGCTGCTAAGTCGCTTCAGTCGTGTCCGACTCTGTGCAATCCCATAGACGGCAGCCCACCAGGCTCCCCCGTCCCCGGGATTCTCCAGGCAAGAACACTGGAGTGGGTTGCCGTTTCCTTCTCCAGCTTAAATAGCTAGCACTTATTAAATGTGAGACATTGTACTTACTGCTGGGTGTGTGAACTCAACTTTCTTCTTTTTAACAGTGCTGCATCTTAGTTTCCCAACCAGGATCAAACCCGGGCCCCTGGCAGTGAGAGTGCTGAGTCCTAATGACTGTATAGGCAGAGAATTCCCAAACACTATACCAGCATTATTCTTATTCTACCGAGAGCACGAGGTTAAATAATGCGCTTAAGTTTCCACAGTCACAGATCTTGGATCATACCCTACACTATGGCTTCAGAAGCTGGGCTCTTAGTCTCCAAGTCATTCTGCTCAAATTATGTTCCCACTGGACCAACAGAAAGCTCACCAGGTGCCAGGTGGGGTCTAATGCCACGGGAGGGCATTCAGAATTTATTAAAAGCTTCCTCTGGCTGGTTGGGGAGAATGGGTATCTGTGAGTCAAGATTTCAAGATAGGGGGCCAGTTAGGGAAGGTGGTCAGGTCTAGGATGGTGGCATTCATTGGATCTTTGCAATTCTGAGGTGGGTATAGGTGGCCTCATTTTACAGATGTGGCAAGCTGGAAGCTTTTAAGGCCTCAAGAGTTAGTGCCATTTCTTTTTCTTTTTTTCATAAAGATATTTTTCTTTTTTTTAGTGCCATTTCTGTCAAACTTTTTTTTTCAATCATACGTAACTTTTGAGCGCTTAAAATGTGACTAGTATGTCTGAGAAACTAAATTTCTCATTTCATTAATTTTAATCATGGTAAATGGTTAGTAGTGGTGGCTTATTATTGACCACCACAGGTAAAAATATGGACTTCATGAACTTGCCTATCCTTGCACCAGGGCCACGATAATCTTCCTGTAGTTCAATTCTAATACACGTGTTGCTGAAGTGAGCACTGTCAAACTGATTTAGCAGAATTTCTTTTTAAAATGTCATTACAGAATGTTTAAAATTTTATTCATTTAATACTTGGCTGTGCTAGGACTTTGTTGCTACTTGTGGGCTTTCTCTTGCTGTGGCGTGTGGGGATGGGCTACTCTAGTGGTGGTGTGTGGGCTTACTGCAGATTTCTCTTGTTGCAGATCACGAGCCCTAGGGCGTGAGTTCAGCTGCTGTGGTGCAGGAGCCCAGCTGCCTCGCAGCATGTGGAGTCTCCCCAGACCAGGGGCTGAACCTGTGTCCCCTGCACTTGCAGGCAGACCCCCAAGCACTGGACTACCAGGGAAGTCCAAGGTGAATTTCTGAATCTCGGTCCTCTATTTGGTTATTTGACGGCACCTCACTCATGTGATTTTCTCACAAGATAGAGAAGCCCCTACTTTACAATGAAGTTCCTGAGGCTGAGAAAGAGGGCTAGAACCTCAGTCCTCTCTGAGTCTCTGCAGCAGCCCATGTATCCTATGCCGTGTCTCCCTGACTGAAGCCTTCCTAAAACATGTATTTGGTTGTGCGGCGCTAGGCTAAAAACCTTTTAGTGGTGCATTACCATTTACCTGGAGAAGGAAACGGCAACCCACTCCAGTATTCTTGCCTGGAGAATCCCATGGGCAGAGGAGCCTGGCGGGCTACAGTCCTGTGGGTCACCAAGAGTCGTACACGACTGAGCGATTAAGCATACACCATTTACCTGATTCATATTCTGTGATGTGGGATCTGGAGTCTTCTGGTTCCCAAACCCTCCATGCCCTGTGTTTGGTTCCTGTTTATATGGCAAACTTCTAATTTTTCAAGAGCAAACGTGTTAACCTGTCAGATCCTTTCCTGTCTAGCAAGGCAAGTGCTTTCACGTCAGTGTTCCCACAGAATTTTTTAACACGTCTTTAGCAGACTGTAAACGACAGAGCACCATTTCCTTTCTGCTTAGAGCTCCTGTTTCCAGAAGGCCTAGGACCTAGTTGGCATTGAACACGGCAGAGGTTGGCGTCTTCACCATGTAACTGGGACCGCAGGCGTGGATGTGGCCTCCTGGGGAGAGTCAGCATCAGCACTACCCTGCAGTGGGGTCTGAGTCCCAGAAGCTCTTCCCACACACCACTCAACAGGCTGATTTTTTTCTCTTTATTATTAGACATAATGTATAAACACATAAAACAGAAAACAGCATGGATCCTCATGGGCCTCAAAAACCAGCAGGGAAGGAAGAGGCCCCAGGAAACTTTTTTTTTTAAGTACAAGATATACTAGTGGCCGGACCAAGGGTGTGGAAGGCAGGCCAGAGCCGGCAGAGCTGAACTACAGGCTCCTTCTCCCCACACTGGGCCAGGAGAGCCCCCGGGAGCCCCCCCAGCAGCCAGTCCACACTGGCAGATTGCTGCCTACGGGAAAACTCTACCACGGAGAGCCTTCCCCTCTTGGAGAGAAGGGCAGTGCACAGGATAACTAAAAGCTCCTTCCTTCCATCCTTTTTCCCCTTCGTGGCTGCGAGTGAGGAAAAGGAAAGCTGTGTCCTATGCACACTGACTGACTCCTCCCAGCTGCCCTGGGCCCCAGTGCGCCCATACTTGGCATTTACCAAAGCCCGTCCCAGCTCAGACCCACCAGGTGCCCAGAGTTTGCTGAGGAGGGAAGGGGAGGGGAAAGGCTGGGTATGACGCCAAACAGATCTTTATTCGCAGTTGTCACTGGGGCCGTTTCTTGCTGCTTATTTGTTTGCTGGCCTGCTCTTCTAGCTGCATGGCCAGGCGCAAGGCCTTGATGACATCTGGAAGGCAGGGGTGGTGCACTTGAAGTCAGCAGGTCTCTCAGAGACCCTGTTCCCTCAGGCAGAGCCACCACCACCCACAGAGACCCCACCCTCCAGCTGCACCCACCTCGCAGGGCTGAGAAGTGCTTGGCTTGCTGGGCCAGGGCACATTCTGCTTTATTCACAAAGGTCTCCAGGTCGTAGTCTGGCTGCTCAGCCATCTCGGAGAGCTCCAGCCAGCCCGGCCCTTGCTGCAGCAACACAGACGGACATTGTCAAGCCAATAATGACCAAACCAATTTAGCAAATCATTCCCAGGGCTCTACCATCTGCAATGCAGATGCCCGTTCCTCTAGCCATGGCCCCGACCCTGCCTCCTGACCCTTCCCCCATAACTCTCAGCTTGAATCTATCCTTCCCCTGCCTGCCAAAAACTTGTCCCTGTCCCTGATGTCAAATGCATATCTTGATGCCCAAGGCAGAAATCTGGGCAAAAATTCTTTCACCTTGTTCCCCAATCCTAACAACTGCACCCCTGAAATGGTTCTTAAATCTCATGCCTTCCTGTCAATCCCAAGACCGTGGTCACAGCTAGTCTAGGCACCAATGTCTTTCCTGAACTCTACTAATCTCCTAACTGCTCTTAACTCCTAAGCGTTTCTACTCACACCCTCCCCAGGTCCTGAAGCCAGCCAGGCTCTGTGCTGTGGCCACAGTAAGGTCCCTAAAAGATCTCGCATGACCAAGGCACCACTCTGCTTTACTCCCTTCAAAGGCATTCACTGCCCTCATAATGAAGTCCAGGCCTTTGGTGTGAACCACAGCCCACAGCCTAGATCTCCCTCCCTCACCTGCTCATACCTTTTGCTATGGCCAGAATGAAACTATCGCTCTTCCTGAAAGTGCCATATCCTTTCAAACATTTGGACCCTGAGCACTTGAGGGAGGGAGGACTCGTGTAGACACTGACCTTGCACGTTCCCTCCTCAGTTCTAAGTGCCCCGAGCTGCCCTCTCTGCTCCACACTCGGGGTGCCCCATTGTTAGGATGCCCTTCAGGCCTCTCCCTTACTTGCACTTCCACAGCAGGGATCACGGCAGTGGTAGCATCTATCACCTTCTAAAGGCTGACCACATGCTGGGGAAGGCTGAGTGTTTAACAACATCACTTAATCCTTCGATGTAACCACCTTGTCTTGACCATTTTGGAGATGAAGCATTTGGGGCCCATCCATTGTTAGGATGCCCTTCAGGCCTCTCCCTTACTTGCACTTCCACAGCAGGGATCACGGCAGTGGTAGCATCTATCACCTTCTAAAGGCTGACCACATGCTGGGGAAGGCTGAGTGTTTAACAACATCACTTAATCCTTCGATGTAACCACCTTGTCTTGACCATTTTGGAGATGAAGCATTTGGGGCCCAGTGAGCCTCAACGACTTTCATGAGGAAACTGGCTCATAAATAGAAGAGTCGGGATTGATCAAGTCTTTCTTTAGGCCTGTTATCCATACTTTATGATTTTGGCCCTTGGTCTCAGCACAGGAGCTAGTGGTATATAGAAAGTATCCACCAACATTCATGAGCAAATGAGACCTGGCTACCCTCCAAACCCTCAGTCAGGAGCACAGGAGAGAGACTAGCTCCAGCCAGGAGGATGGGGGGAAAGCCTGTGTGCCAGGCTGGAGAAGGAGGTGTGGTAACTAGCTGCCCTATAAGAGCAGCTGAATAACTAACTGGGGAATTAAGAAATGCTGATCTAGAAGGCTGCCTCTTGCCACCCCAGCCAGAAGACCCGAGGAAGGGGTGTATGTGTGCATGTAAAGCCCAGGTCACATTCAAGGAATGAAGCTGAGCCCAAGGGAAGCTCTCCACCTGTATGATCTCCCTGAGCTCTTCCATGGCCCTTTCTTCCAGCTCCCTGATCTGAGTCATGGCTTCATTGAAGCTGGACATCTGGGAAGACAGTTCATCCTCTTCCTTGGAGAACTAAGGGGGCAAAAGGAGACACATAACAGTGTGGCCTGGTCCCCATCTCAGTTGGCCATGTTCCCTTCTTGCCGGGCCCACCTCCCCTTACATTGCCTGCACTCAGGGCCCCATTGGAGCTGGCTTCCATCTCCTCTGTTTCCATCTGAATTGGCTGCTCCCCACTGGGTCCACTGTGGGGGCTCAGCTCCTTGACCCTGAGAAAACAAGAAGGTCGCAGCTCCCACAGCAGCCTCTTTGGCAGCACCACTCAGATTTCGAGACTTCAAGGAGATGGAGTAGTGGCTTTGCTTTGACCTAGAAGGATTCTTATTCACACTGCTCCCCACCAGAGCCTGAAGGGGATCAGAAAAACACCTAGTAGCATCATATATGAACTCCCACGCCTCAGACTTAGCACAGCAGAGGAGACAATAGGCACGGAGTCCCCAGAGCCCCCTCCCCACTCTCATCACTGCCATTTCCTCCCCAACCCTGCCCCCTCCCATCCCACCTGGCATAGGTACCAGTACCTGTCGGCATATCTTAGTGTATTTAAAGTATATTCACAGGAGCTTATGCCTGGTGAGATCATGGCGATCTGCAAAAGAAGGAATAGGCAGTTAATGGTCAAGGATCCCAGGGTAAGGGTTCTCTTGGAGAGGCTGCCAGGAACTGGGGGGAGAGCTCATTAAATACCCACTGTGTGCCAGGCAACTTGCACCATGGGCCCTGCAAACTAAGGTTCTTTAAAAATTGGTCCCCTGTCTTTGCTGGCCTATCTAATTACTCCTGCTTCTTTACTTCTTTATTGACCCGTTCCTCTCACCAAGGTAACAGTGCAAGGCTCTGTGATTCCTGCTGGAAACTTTAGTTTACCTGTGCTCAGAAATACTGCCTTAGGGAGAGGGGTTTAGAGCTTCGTCAGAAATTCCCACCTTCCTCAGCAGGCAGGAGGAAGGATATTCCCTGGTGAGGAAGGAGGGTAGATCTGAGCTAGAAAGCATTATGGATAAAATAAGGGGACAGAAAGTCACTCAAGGCTGAGGCCCTCTCCAATTTCCCAGGCTGGGAGCCAGTGACCCCTGAGGGAAGTCACAGAGGGACGAGGACTGCCTCTCCTGCTTCCCCAAAGGTCCTCCTCCTGAATCCTGCAGCCCCCTTTTCATCAGGTATGGGAGGAACGACCTCCTCGATCCAAGAGGTGCACAGACACACAGTAAAGGGAGAAGATCCTTTCCTCCCTGCTTGCGTAGGCAAAGAGGAGCCTGCTGCCCAAAAGCAGGGGGTGAAGCCCAGTTAAATTAGACCCTGGAAACCCAGCTAGCCAAGAATACGGAGCCTCTTGCCCAGGGACAGGACTGTACCACTCCAAAGGACCCAACTCACCATGCAGGTCCTTGAGTTCTCGCCAATAAAGGAGTCCCTCAACACCTGTGTCAGCTTGCTCTCGCGGAATGGGGTATGGGCCTTGTTCTGTCCCAGGGCCCTGATGCATTCCTGAGGGACAGCAGGGGAAGCTGAGGTCCCCTCCTTCCTTTTAAGATGCCCTCTCCCTCCCACCCTTTCCTCCCAGCAGCCCTCCAGGGCCACCCGCTCCCCTGTATCTGGGCCCGGCTACCTTCAGAGCCAGGAGACTCTTGTTGATTTCTGCACCCTCCATGCGGGTCTGCCGGTCAGCACTGGAAGTGTCTGCGCCTCGCTCGTTCCCTGCCAAATCCACCAAAGAGAACTTGCCATGCACTCTCCCTTTGGTTCGAAGAAGAATCTGGAAGCAGGCGTGGGAGCGGGAAGAGTTGGAGTTGGCAAATGTCTGCCCAGAGGTCCTGTGGTAAAGGAGGACAAAGAGGGCTATGAGCTCCTGGTGGGGCAGTCACCAGCCACCATGGCACCTGAGGCTTCAAGGCAGTCAGTTCTCCAGGAGGAAAGGGAGACAGGCCAGGACTCTTAGACATTCTGCGTCATCCTGTCCCACTTCTGTCCTTCCTTCCCTGGGCAGCAGCCCTCCCTCCAGCCACTCTGGGCATGGCTTACCCTGGCAGCCAAAGTACTGAATTCTGTGTGAGGGCTTTGGCCAGACCCTGGGCCATAGGCCGTGGGGAAGCATGAGTTACCTCTGCTGCAGGGCACACAGGGAAGGAGGGGCTGTCATGAACCACAGGCTAAACTCAAGGGCCCTGGGGAGATAGGCCCTCCCTGGTCCTCTATATACTGCTCAGCACCCACTGCACCACACCGAGGGCCCTGAGAGAAGAGCACTTTCCTCCCTCTACATAGGAGCTCTGGTCCCATCACTTCTAGCTAGAACATACCCAGAGCTTCTGTCCCCCACCACAGAGAGAGAGAACAGCAAGGAGAAACTCAGAGAAGTCGGGAAGCATGCCTCTGGATAAGAGTCTGGTAATAAAGCCTGCCTTGGTCAGATTCAAGATGATTTGACTCTCCCCTGACGAGTCTTACCCTGGGTTATCGGCCCCATTGCGACCACTTAAGGCGGAGGCCTTTAGAGCCCTCACCAAGCTGGGGGAAGTGGTGCTCTGTGGAAACAGCAAAGGGCTCAGGGCTCATCTATCACCTGACCCGGCATTAGAAGGTGGCCCCTTCCTCCGGCCAAAATCTGACCTGCAGGCACTGCCTATGTCGATCATCTTGATGACGTCATCAGCGCAGCTCACCAGGCGCTCCTGCAGCCCCACCACCTGCACCTGCTGCTTGCCGTCCTCCAGCACGCGCAGCTTGGCCTTCTTATTGAGCAGGTCGAACAGCTGTGCCGGGCAGGGGAACAAGGCCAAGGCTGTCAGGCGCCAGGCACCCAGTGATCCCTCCCCGCTTCAGAGCCTGTCGCAGCTTAGACAATGGCTGGGAACAGGAAAGGCAGGAGAGGCTATACTGGGCGATGTCAGATGAGGATCAAAGCAAGCAGTTCACCTGGGAGCTGAACTGAGCCCCCCTGGGTTTGATGTGACCCTGCTTCTTTACTAGCTGTGTGACCTGGGAAGGCACTTAGCCACCCAGCTTCATTTCTCACCTGTGCAATAATGACGGTAACGGTGATACTTCCTAGTAGGGTTGTGATGATGAGCTGAGACAAGTTAAGTGCTGAGAATAGTGCTCAGTGCCTAGTAACATGTCAATAAGCCCCATTAGCTATTATCTAGACCCCACTCGGGGAAGGTGGACTCTCCAAAAGCGTAGATACATAGAAATAGAGAGTACGAGTATGAGAATGAATGTGTGCAATCAGGAGAAGAAGGGAGATTTAAGAGGGAGGTGCATGGAGGGAGCACAGGGCACACAAGCAAACCTCCTGTCTGGGAGGAAGCCCTGAGGCGTGTTCCTGCTTACTTGTTGAGCGTGCCTCCCATCCCACCATCGGGTGAAAACCTCCCACACATTTGGGCAAAGTGGCCCAAAGGCGTGACAACACACAGGGTGTTTGCCTTCTACAATTTCTAGCCAACCTCAAGATTTTAGAAACTTCAGGGGCCCCAGCAGCATAAACAGGGCTCCCTGCCAGCTACCTTCCCATTATAGATTTCGAAGAATGTCACATAGACTTCCAGGTCCAGCTTCCGGTATCGGGGCTGATTCTTCAGGAGGAAGACGTCCCGGGCTGTGGGGAGAACCTGGATTAAGTAAGCAACCTGCCCTTCTGTGCCCAACCCTGCTGCGGCAGAACATACTACTTACAGGCCATCGCATAGATCCCTTTGGATGCATTCTGGGCTTTTCCATAGAGGTCTCCACCCATCGTCTGCAAAGGGAAAGGACAGGAGACTGTGCTAAAGGGCCCTTGCCTAGGCCAGAGCATTACTGGCTCCACCACCACCGTGGGCCATGCTACAGCGAGGAGGGGATCTGGACCTGCTAAGGTCCTTCCCTGCCCCTGGCACAGCAAGAGCATCTGGAGATGGGGCATCTGCACCGAGGGGACCATCTGCAAGAAACTCACTGTCCTCTTTTTCAGAGGCCCACTAAGGGCAGGATCACTCTCTGCCAGGCTTGAATACTCACATGAGTCTTGCCACTTCCTGTCTGGCCATACGCAAAACAGGTTGCCTTTCCGCCTTCAAAGATTGTTTGTACCAGTGGCCTTGCTGTGAACCTAAGAGAAAGGATGGGGAAGCATGCATATCTCTGCTTAAATGTGCTTCCTAGAATGTGGTTCTGTTACCCTTCCAAAGCAGGATTCCTGGGGGCTTTCTTCCAAGCAAAGTGGTCCCACCTGAGCCCCGCCCCNCCTTCAAAGATTGTTTGTACCAGTGGCCTTGCTGTGAACCTAAGAGAAAGGATGGGGAAGCATGCATATCTCTGCTTAAATGTGCTTCCTAGAATGTGGTTCTGTTACCCTTCCAAAGCAGGATTCCTGGGGGCTTTCTTCCAAGCAAAGTGGTCCCACCTGAGCCCCGCCCCACTTACAAATCTGAAATTCTCCTAACCACCTGGGTGGGGCTGGACCAGCTGGCCAGAAGCAAGCTGGCCCGCACTCTGAGCCACCAGCACCTCCTCTACCCTGGAGACAGAGGGAAGCTTGAGCTTAGCAGCCGACTTCCAGCATATGATACACTACTAAGAGCAAAGAAACTCTTTAAAGTAAAAGCCTAAAATATTTTAGGCTTTGTGGGCCACATAGGTCTCTTCCATACATATACATACATATATATACATTTTTAAAATTTATTTATTTGGCTGCACTGGGTCTTAGCTGTGGCAAGAGGAATCTTTAGTTGCAGCACAGTGTGGCCATGTGGGATCTAGTTCCCTGACCAGGGATCGAAGCTGGGCCCCCGCATTGTGAGCTCAGATCTTAGAAACTGGACCACCAGGGAAGTCCGAAATATACAGATATATATATTTAATGATTCTTTGAAAACACAAAATCCACTGTTAATTTGAGAGCCATATAAAAAGGGGTTGCAAGCCAACTTTCACCCATGAGCTACAGTTTATCAACCTTTAGTGTAGAGCAGCGCTGTCTAATAGAATTTTCTGAGGATGGATATTGGAAATGATCTCTATCTGTACTGTCCAACAGTAGCCACTGTCACACGTCTACTGAGCACTTGAAATGTGGCTCGTGTAACTGAAAAACTGATTTTTTTTGACCGCACTGTGCAGCACATGGCAATCTTAGTTCTCCAGCCAGGGATTGAGCCCATGCCCCTGCAGTGGAGGTGCAGATCTTTAGCCACTGGACCACCAGAGAAGCCCCTGAGGAACTGAACTTTTAATTTTATTTAACTTTTATTTAAACAGTCACATGAAGTTAGGGGGAGCTATACTGGACCAAGCAGCTCCAGAGTTTGCTGAGTCTGCTAAGCCCAGTGGGTAATGGGGGCTGTATAGGACACAGACACAGGAAGAACCCCTGAGGCCTGCCCAGCCCAGCCCAGCCTCAAAGAGGGCAGTGGGAATGTTTCACTTCTGTCTTCTCAAGCATGGCCCACTAAAGCTGAAACACAGGATGTGACAGCCCCAACAGGAGCTTCCTTATGCTAGAAGCCAGAGCCAGCTCTGCATCATGGTCCACCCAAAGAAGACACAAGAGGAAGCCAGGAAGGGATTCAGAGTCAGCATGCCTGAGAGTGCAAGTGTTACCACAATGTCCCACATTGGAAAAAGGAAAGTGTCAGGAGGAAGGGGGGAAACAGAGGCAAGGGACTAACCTGTAGACGACTTCATTTGAAGTTGTTTCATCAAATGCGAAGTCAAAGCAGAATGCTTGGTTCTCCAGATACTTTGTTAAGTCCACTTTTAACTTGGGCTCATGGACCAAGAGGACACACTTGCTAGGAACGGAAATCACATCAATTTCTTTCTTGGCCAACTCTGCAGAAGGACAGTATTTCAGGGAAAGCTCCCTGGACACGGGGGACCCTCAGTCTGAAGCCTCATTCTGACTGAACTTACCTTGAGGCTAAGGTAAGGTGGGGCTTACCTTGTTTATTCAGTGGGCGTTTCCTAACACAGACACATATCCTGTGCTCTTCAATCTTCAGGAGGAGGAGAGAAGACAACCGTCAGCAAAAGGTCAGTGTAATATTGAAAGAAAGCTTGTCCAGAACCCCTCCCTTACTAATCATATGTCTGGCCCAGGCAGGGGCTGAGACCTAACACTGGGATCCACTGTGCTCATAGTTACTCTAGAGCACAAGAAAGCTCTGAATTTTCTTCTGTTTTCTCACTCTGCTGCCTATAGGAGGTTTCAGCACACTTTCATGATTAGTAGTAAGAATTTAGCCAATCTATTGAAGCAGGGAGGATAGGAGCTGGAAGGGAGTTTATAAAGATCAGAGTCTCCTATCTAACCCTTGCTAGCTCCAGCCCACCAAAGGGTATTTAAAAACCCCTTGAGGGTGAGTGACAATTTCTGTATGCTCTCATTCCTGTAAGAGATGTTTCTGTCTCTCAGTTATACGCCTACTCAGGAAAAGAATCTTTTTATATATATTAAAAAATGAATCACTTTGCTGTATACCTGAAACTAATACAATATTGAAATCAACTATATTTTTAAAAAAATTGTATGCCTACTCAGGAAGGAGAGATAGAAGCCCTTTGGGATTACTTACTGGATCAGCCGCAGTAAGCGGATGACATTCCAAAGTAGCTCGAAATTCTTTAATCATGCGGGCAAATTCCCAGTTTGGAAAGCTGTTGTCATACTCCTGTTTGGGGTAAGATTGACAAAGGACTGACTGCCAAGGTGTAGGCCTCAGTGCTAGGCAGTGGCAACAACAGCCCTTCCTATGCACACAGCCCCTTCAGGGCTGACAAAACCCCCCACACGATCTCATTGCCCTTGACTCTGGCTCTGGGCAGAGAACCCAGGCACAAGTTTTGGGAACAAGATTGGCAGGGGGCCTAGGCATGCAGCAACCACTCTAGGAAGCGGGGCAAGAGCCACTGCCCCGTGTCTTAGGAGACCAGCAGGCTGGGATTCTCCTATGCCATTAACCCAACCAAAGGGAAATAATCCAAACTTGAACTCCACTGCGGCACCCCACATATGCGCAACTAGGCGGTCAGGGGAAGCAGGCAACTGCCATTGCACTATGTGATGGGCATGCCCCTTGGATAACCAGTAGGAGATATTCATCACCTGAAGGTCTTCAGAAAAACATCTGAATGATTTGTTCTCTGAATCCTGATGAGAAACTGGTTAAAATTCTTGGTTATCAGAACTGGAGCCTCAGAAATTCAGCTGGGGCTGAACCGTTATCTAGCTCTGTTGCTGACAAGGTTGCAGTTAAGAATGTCTGTCCAAAAACCCTTGCCCTTGCTTCCCAAGAAAGGTACCTGAGCTCGCTTTATCCTCATTTCAGAGTTCTGGGCTCTCTTCTCTTCTCGCTTGTTCTTCATTTTTTCCATTTCCTTCACAATACATGATTTCCTCCGAACTATTGGAAGAAAAAAAAGAAGCCCTCTCTTTTACCTGTCTAGGCCAGCCTGCTCTTCTCTGGCTGTTCTGTGGAGTCCTGGGCCTTTCTCGTGGCTAGGCCTTCTCTAGACCTTTGCTCTTACATCACCACATGCAGAGAGGAAGCACCAGCCATGACTCTTGGGATGGCCTAGCTGACAGAAACTTGCTAATATGAGCACTCCAGGTCTAACCCAAGCTCTCTCTATGCCTCTGTGGCCTTTTTCTCAACAATGAGTAGAGATGAGATTGTCCCTGTCTGGTGGTCACTCTGGGCTGTTGTTCAGGTGTTGGCCAAGACTTCAGCTGTAACAACACCTCAGTTACATCACAGAGCTTCTGCCAGCTGGCAGTGAGTGACAGGATCACCTGTTGTGAAAGATCGATTCCGTGGCCACAGGGCAATATGTCCCCATGTGACAGACATGGTTTGAACTCAGGTACCAAGCAAGCCAGGTTTGGGACAGGCTGTAATTCCTACCCTGCACTAGAAGCAGGGCACCAGATAGCTCAGTGTATCTACCTGACTTCACAGAGTTTGCAGAAGAGCTGTCTCGGATGGAGTGGACTTGCTCTTCCACCTCCTTGCTGACCATCGTCAATGGTATTTCACCCACTGCAGGGCAGGAGGGCCTAGAGCTGCCAGCTGTGGGGGAACAAGAGTCACTGGAGAAGCAGGTAGGCATACGGCAGCTGTGTTCATCTGAGCCCTAGAGGGTCACAGGCCAGGAGGATGGCTACTGGCTGCCAGCTCAGCAAGGGCCCAGGTTCTACTATGTAAGCAGAGCTCAGGCTTTTCCCTTCATCTCGATCCACACCTTGAATGCAGTAAACCCTGCCACAGGGGTTGGCTTCTGGTGTCAAGAAATCTTAAAGGTTATGTGAGTTGCTCAGTATGAGCTTCACTATGAAGGGAAAAGCCTTTAAAGGTCTGACCTCTTTAGGCTTGACCAAGTAAGAGTTCTTAGGCCAGGCCAGGCCAGGCCTTTCAGCTTATTTGGGAAAAATTTCTGACTTCAGAATCCCAGTGGTTAACAGGAGGAAGGACTGAAAACTAGGAATAATGGGAACCTGGTTCAACCTAGAAAGGTACAAACCACAGCACTTCCCATAGCTGGCCATGACCCTTTTGTTTACCTTGACTTTAAATCACTTAATTTACTAATAACTAGTACAAATTGTCAATTAAAAACATTTTTAAACTCCCATTTATATAAAGTCCAAATGAAGAGAAAGTTAATTTATGTGATCCAAAGTCAGGACATAAATACCCTTGGGGCTTAGGAATTGGGAGGGGCCCTGAAGGGGACTTTTGGAGTGCTGGTAATGCTCTTTGATCTAGATGTCAGTTATATGAGTGTGTTTACTTTGTGAACTATATAGTCAATGATAGGTTTACTTTCCTGTGTGTGTGTATATATATATATATATTATGTTTAAAGTTTAAAAAGTAAAGTGAGATGATTTTCAGATAAGGGAGCAGTGGTGCAGGAACAGAACAGTATGAAAGCCAGGGAGTATAGGAATCCTAGGATATTCCAAAACAGGCTCAGGGCAATGTGTGAAGAGCTGCTCTAAGGCCTCAAACAGGGAGAATAGATTCATTACTCACTGGAAACTGAAAACTGTTTGCGGGAATTTGCAGATGCAGGCAGCTCCACCTCCATATCATTCTCCTGAGTGGTGATTCGAACCTCTGAGACAGTGGACATGCGAGTGGAGCGGCCTCGGAGACCTGAAGGACCAAGGGCCGCGGCCAGTCAGTGCATTGTGATCAGGAGAGCAAAACAGATAGAGGGACGGCCGAGGGTAACCCTTCAAGATTCTATACAGGGTGAGATGGGTCCTGATACCTGGAAAGCAGCCCACCAACTTCCCATTCCTTCCATCCAAGGAAAGAAAGGCCAAGTACCAGTGACCCCAAAACTAATTTGTTACATTCTGCAGTCTGAGAGCTCCTGAAGGCTCCCACAAGAGCATCTGTCTGGAGTAAATGGAAGGACCTACAGACAATCTGAGATCATTTCTGGAAACACAGACCTAATCGCAGGAAAAAAAGCATTTTAATCTTAGCAGCAGCACCTACCATTCTACAATCTTCCCAAACATCCAGAGGTAAATACCAGTATTCCCAACTGATAAAAGGGGACATTAAGGCATACAGAAATTAAGCAATTTGCCCAGTGTCACTCAATTAGTAAGTGTCAGAGTCAGGATGTGAACCCAAGACTGCCAGATTTTACGATCAGGGCTTTTTCCACTGCTCCAAGATGCTTTATAGAGCCAGACCTAGGCCACATCATCAGAAGCCATGGGACCAGCAACTGACTTTTCTGGAATCTTAAAAGAATGCTTAACTGACAGAAACAATTTAACTGAGTTTATACAATTAAGCTGTTTAAACAAGTTTAATTCCTGTCAATTTCTACTCATCTATATTGCTTCCCTCCATAAGAAGAAACAATGTACCTATAAAATAAAAATAGTAAATTTGGAAAACACTAGTGTCATATAAACAAATATCGACCTATATGGAATTTGAGTTTCCTAAGTTTAGGCTGTTATGATGGCTCTATATAATCAATCTATGTTTTTCATAAAGAGCATGAATTATTATAATATTCCTATTTCTCAAAAGATCTGTGATCTTTTGTTTTACTTCTACTGTTCAATAGCATTCATTCAATAATGAATCATTATTTTCTTCCCATTAAAAGGAGTGGTAGGGGTCTAGTGGTTAGGACTCCGTGCTCTCACTGCCAAGGGCCCAGGTTCAATCCCAGGTTAGGGAACTAAGATCCCATGAGCCAGGTGGCATAGTAAAGAAAAAAAGAAAAAAGGAAGAGTGGCAATATCCTTTTGGGACATGCATGTGGAGACCACTGCCACCCATATTTCTCCTGGAGGCCACTGGAGTGGTACAGCCAGCAAGAGAGGGCTGCATTACACCACTCCTGCCTAGCTCAAGCTCAAAACCACCCCACCTTTCACCTTGGGCCCCTGGGAAACCTGAAGCTCCAGTCAAGTAGTCTCTGAGCCCAGGGTGGCTGGATTATGGACAGTGATAACCCCCCGACTGGGACAGATTGTGCAGGCTGTGAAGTATAGCTGGCTCTGGGTTATAAACTGGATTATTTGGGCAGCTTGTGCATATAGGCACCCGTCACAGCCTACCATAGTTAAAGCAGGTTTATACTGATTCCTGCAGAGAAAGCCTAACTTTCTCCTGGAGTTCAAAGCACTGCCATTATTTGTCCAATCCCACCCTATCCCCAGATCACCACAGCACTACCAACTCTACCTCTAAATGGCCCTGACCTAGCTTTTCTGACAGCCCACTCACCACCTCACTCCAAGGCATGGCATTTCCCCAGGGAGAGAAAATAAGCCCACCATGGTTGATTACTGCTCTGGATTCCACAGGAAAGGCTTCCAGGCCAGTTAGCAAATTTCCCAAATGCACCAGATCCAAATAGACTGGTCTAAGTTAAGAGCTGTAGGTTGAATGGTTGAAGTCTCTTTTTCTTTTTTTTTTAAATGCTTCAGAGGTAGGACTGACATATAAACAGCTGGAGGTATTTTATGTGTACAACTTGATGGATTTGGAGGTAAGTATACACCCATAAAACCATCATCATAATCAATGCTATAAATCTATTCATCACCTCCAAAAGTTTCCCCCTGTACCCTTCATTTTATATTTTGTTTTCTCCTTTTGTAGTAAATCACTCAACATAGATCTACCCTCATAGTAAATTTCTAAGTATACAATACACTCATTGATCATGGGCCCTATGATATACATTAAATCTCCAGAACTTATCTTCCCTAACTGAAACTTTATACCCTTTAACCAACACCTCTCCATTTCTTCCTCCCTGAAGGTTGAATTCTTCCTCACTGAGAAAGAGGCATGGAACACAGGGCAGGACTCAGCCTACACAATAGCGGTCTTCTAAACTGGAACCATGAGTCTACTCACAGCTTCCTGAGCCCCAAGAACATCATTTCTGGTACAAACCCCATGACAGTGAGCCAGTAGAAATCCATTTACCTTCCTTTGGAGCAGGAATTCGGGAGCTGACTGATCTGCGCTTGTGTTTCTGAAAAACAAAACAAATCACCACAACATATGGGTCTTATCAGTTCTCAGGGGCCTATCCTGGGCCCATGTGCTGTGGTAAAGTACTAAGCAGGCCCAGAAAACAAACCAGCAAAGACCCAAACAAGCCAAATGCATCCTCTGGGCACTGGCTGAAGTCAGATGACTGGCAGCTACCTGAACCGTGACATTCTCCTGCAGGGGAAGATTGTCCTTCGGGTGTAAGGGAAGAAGCTGTAAGAGTTCTGGGTTTATTGCAGCCACATCATCAAAATCTACCTGCAAGGAGAAAGTAAAAGTTTCTGTCAACAACATAACTTATTCAATTCAATTGCATTTCTGCAATCAAGGATAACCCTAAATTCATATTTTATAAACTTTAAGTTCCGCCAAGTACTAATAGCTATAAACAAATATTTATTCCCTGATTGTGTTTTACCATCTAGATGGATATTGGTTTCTGATTTCCAAGCCAATGGTAGACGTTAGTGATGACAGTGAGGTGAAGAGGAAGGCCAACAGTCAGATAGTCCACAGTAGATCTTGGCTACTTGGCTCCCTACCGCTCTGTGGGGCAGTGGGGTCCTGCTGGGCACAGCCCCCTGAACACCTCTTGCTGCCTGCCACCAAGGGGGAAACTATCCCACTGATAGTCAAATGGAGGGCCCTTCAGGATCTTATGGGCGGGGACAAGTTCCCAAGAGCTGTTACCTAGTCCTAAATCTACCTACATTTTCTACTGGGCCCAGAAACTTCTTCCGCAGTCACAGCATCCTACTCATGCCTTCTCTACTTCCTGTGCATACCTGCAATGAGGTCACAATTCCAGGTTTACATCACCAGAGTCCTCAAACCCTCTAGGGACAACTCAGGCTTCATCAGCATATTGCACAGCAGATTCAAACACACCGAAATAGTACCAACTTGATTTTGTGTTTTGTGATAAAATGTGAAAGAGCTGCAGCATGTACTCCCGGGTGAGAACGTCACTTCCTACATATGCAATTTTTATGTATTAACAGTTTCTTCAAACACCTGTTAGGTATGAGTAAGGCAGTAGGGGGAAGGTACTCAAAAGTGAACTAAGACATGTATTGGACTTCCCTAGCAGTCCCATGGTTGGACAGCTGGGAAGATTTCACATCCTGGGGGGCAACTGAGCCCGTGTGATACAGCTACTGAGTTCAAGCTCTAGAGTCATAAGTACTGAGCCCATGCTCTGCATCAGGAGAAGCCACTGCAATGAGAAGCCCACACACTGCAACTAGAGAGTTGCCCCAACTTGTTTCAACGAGTGAAAGCCCACATGCAGCAACGAAGACCCAGTGCAACCAAAAAATTAAAAAGATATGTATTGCCCTTGCCTTCAGTGAGCTCATATTCTAGTGGGGGAGAGAAGCCATACACATAAAGGGCTGGAAACCCAAGCAGCATGGGATAGACAAGGAGGACAGAATGATCAAGTGCAAAAGCTGGCAAGTACTTCAGTAGTCACCCTTCTACTTATCTTTCTTGGACAGCTACAAACCCTTACCACTATCCCTCTATCCCGATTCCAATCCGTAAACAGAGAGCATAAACAATGCAGGAGACCAGAGTCCTGACATTAACTGATTCTCACATTAATGATTCAGCAGGGCTAAGAGTGTGGAGGCAGCGAGGCACTGGGCAGGACCACAGAGTGGGGAACTGCCCCATTTGTCCCTGGCACAGGATACTTTGGGAGGAGTGTATGGTAAAAAGGACAAATGTTGATTGGGATCAGATCTTGAAAAGGCTTTGAATGCCTCACTAAGAAGGCTGAACTTTATTCCAGAGGCAACATTTGAGCTGGAGTTAAGATGCAGTAAGAATTGTATTTCTAAACAAACAACAAAAACAAGTCACAAGGAACTGCTAACAGATGGTTGAAAGGGATTCTAGGAACCTCTTGATTCAAGGACAGGTAATATAAAGAATTCAGTTCTTCTATTTCTCAAATATACCACCTAAATAAACATGTACCTACCATAAGGCACTATGCTAAGCAAGCACTTTACCTGTGTCATCTCATTAAGCTTCACGGAAGCAGGTCTAGGTTTGTCTTATTCACCTCCGTATCCCCAACACCAAACACACTGGCTGGCATTTTGGAACCAGTACAAAAGGATTTGGTGAATAAGTCCTCAAACAACCCTATGAGTAGATATAATTATCATCCTCATTTCATAAATGAGGAAGCTGAATTTCTCATAGGAGCAGAAATGTGCTTGAGAACACTTTAAGTAGTGGTAGGGCCAGACTCTAGAATCCAGGTCTTCGCACTCAGCCTGGTGACCTCTTCACTACACCACATGCCTCTAAAACATAAATGTTTTAGGCATATCCCTCCTTCTTCTCAAAATCCTTCCAAGGCTCCCATTGTCTGCAGAATAAGATCTTAAACATCTTAGTGCCAGAGACAAAGGCCTTCTAGTCTCCTTTTCCAGTCTTTTTGCTGCTGCCAAGCATACTAAGCCTTCCTCTGTGCCTGGAGCCAGTTTCTTTACCAGTCCCCATGAGGGCCACCTCACTGTGTCTTTGGCCCCACCCCCACAAGCTCATCTTCAGTGAGTTTCCATCTCTGAGCTGCTCTAGCATTATTCCATCTGTAGTTGCCTTATATTATTGGGTGTTTCAGAAACATACTTTTGTCTCCCCAAAGAGATTATCAATTTTAATCTCCAAATCAGTATCATAGGTAGTGTGCACTCAGAAGCTAGCTTGGGTGAGTAAGGTTTTAGAATTCTGTGCGGTTTGCTTTCTACAAACACACCAGAAACTGTTGACTGCTTCAATTTAGAACAAGGCTGCCTTAAAAAGAGTCCCAAAGCATTCAAAGAGGACCATATTTAAGACTGGAGAGGCCAAGTCGGGATCGAAAACAAGGCTGACACAAGTTCTATTTCCACATGTCTTTTTAATTGTGGTAGAGGCACACTCATAGAACCCACCTCTTTGCCCTTTGTATCTCCTCCTTCTTTCCATTCCACTGAAACGCAGGATTTCTCCAAGTTCACAGTGCTTATACTGGCACTGTGAATTATGCCTAAAGAATGAAAAGGTCAGAGTTACCTATCTTTTTCACTTTTAGGATTCCAGAGGCTCAAATGTCAAGTTGATCTGAAGGAAGGGACAGTTGACTTTCTTTCTAACCCCAGCAGACAAACCTCTTGGCACCCCACCCTTGGAATATCCCTCAGTGACCTAGACAGGGAACAGTTCTTAAAACTGAGTTGCAGAGGATAAGAGCTCACGCTGACTCAAAAGAGAGCCTACAGCGTGGTGAAGGTATGTTTGGGCAGGAGAGTCTCTCTAGTGCTTAGGTGAGCCATTCTTCAACACAGCACTGAGGCTCTAGCGCCCTCAGGTTTCCCTATCTCCTGACCTTTATGTCTGACCATTCTAATGATACTGGTATCATCAGACCTGCCATAGTTGAGATATCTGCTGAACTGAAAAGGAGAGGGCAGAATTGCAAGCTCCTGAATGAAGAGCAGGGATCTCATCATTTGTCCCATTACCCTGAATCCGGTGTCTGACATATTGTAAGTGCTCAGTGTTAATGGGAGAGTAGAGGGGGTCAGAGAGCCGAGGTCCCTGCAAAAGCAGGGCAGTTTCAGGGGAGAATTTTGGAGGGGAAGGGAATCCTGACTCCCCAGAGAGGTCCAGTGACACGGGGGCTCCGCCCACTCCTGGAGGACGGAAAAGGGACGCATGGCCAGTGCAGAGGCCCCTGGCCGTTGGTAGGGAACACTGACCGCCAGTGAGGAAAACTAGACAAGGGGATCCCTAATAGTGATTCAGGGCCTGCCATTTGGGGAGGGGCGGTAATTTCAGTCGTTTCAGCCCACGGGTCCCTTTGGTCTCAGGACCCCGCCCCTCACCATTACTGCGCTGGATCTTGATGGTGAGACCAGGAAACAGGCGAGCCTGAAGCGACGAGTCCATGGGCAGGAAGGAGCTCCGGTGAGGGACACGCGAAAAGCCAGAAAACCACAACTCTGGTAATCCTAACGCCGCGTAAACCGCCGAAGTTTAAATCCCGCGCGCCAGCGTCCCGAAACGTCATCACGCTGTCGCCGGTCCCTTCGTCCAATCAGCGGCGTTCTGCGGAGCCTTTTGGGATACGTAGTCTCCGGGACGCCTTCCGGCGTCTGGAACCGCCCACTCGTCTGGCCAGACCGCTGAACGCAGGGCTTGTTGGGAGCTTTGGGAACCCGCGCTCTGGGAGGTCTCTTTTCCCCTGAGTTCAACTAGCGTCATCGCTGCTGGGGTCCTTTAAACTCAGAAACCTCAGGGTGATGTGAGAGAGGGAGGGTTCTGGGGTCTTATAGTCATGGGTTCGAACCTCAGCTTCATTAGTTGCCTACTCAGTGATCTCATACAAGTTAAACTTGCCTTCGCGCGATTCCCCCTTGTGATATTATTGCTAACTTCTAATAATGGGGGACTACGTTTGGAGTGCCTGGAAGACCTGGTTCACTAGGTCTTATCGAGTGTCTTTTTTTTTTTTTTTTT